>JAKTPU010000167.1:0-12215 GCA_030556285.1 Lipomyces yamadae | reverse complement strand
CCTCGTCATCGATTTTAAGCCTCACGTGATCCCAAAAAGTGAGTACTCGCGAGTACTCACGTGAGTATGCAGTAGAGGGGCTTGAGGCGAGTAGAGTACTCACCGGCCTAATACTCGCCGAGTACTCATTTGCCCATGTATGGGGTTGAGAGACCCATTCAAGTTTACACTGCTGTATTTTTAATTGGAGTATCATTATAAACAGTTTTATGGCAAATATCAAAAATGCCCGCCAAACTTTTCATAATATCGTGTAACAACCGTATGACGTTTTGTAACACAAGTGTGACGGTAACAATGTGTGACGTCTTGTCACAGTGGCTAGATCTTTCATCTACACTCAAGAACCACCTGGAGCTGTCCGCCTCATTCAATGCGGCTCACGCATTACTATGAGAGGGACCCGGATCGATCCATGGTTCGGGGGCTGAACTTCACGTTCTATGTTAGGGTCCAGTTGTTTAGCCGTCGTTTTGAATCCAACAAGGCAGACGAATACGAGGAGTGGCAACGTTTACACCTGTGAGACATAGTCAATCTTCACTTCCTTGCTGGCTCGAGACCAGTCATGGACTGCGTCCTGACGTCACTCCTGAGGATCGCTGTGGCGATCCTGTGCTCATGGCTACTTTAGGTAGCCTGATACGCTAGTGATAGTGAGCGTGGGAGGTTGAGTTTCTTTGTGTATATATAGACCTGAATGTCCGTGGGACTGGTTAGTAGTTTTTATCGACCAGAGTCTCGGCACCCTTATCCGGTTTTCCACCACGTCCATCCATATCTATATCCTCCCACACTCTTTTGCCATGCCTTTTCTCACAGGTTATGAGCCCTGCACGCGAATTAGATCTTGCTGGCAAAGACTTTTCTTCCGTCTACGATGCGCCTATCGCGCGTTATGTTTGACCTGTTCAAAGTGCCAGACAGATCATGGTAAGGGCTGCGTGTGGAGTCAGAGCAAAGAAGGTGAAGTTACAAGTAGCTGGTTCTGGGGAAGTGGCGTTCAACAGATGTGAAGCCTTGACCGGCAGAAATAATCGCCACGACTAGTTAAGTGATTGAAGATCGCTTGCTGATCGGCGCTGAGGGATTTAATTTAGCCGGGCAGTGTTGTGCATACTGACATTTGTTGAGCGATGATGGCTGGGATGCGGGACAGATAGGTGTCGACGTTGTCAACGAAAACTCTGGAAGACTCCATGATCTATTGTGTACTCTAAGTGATGAACAACTTGCCGGTCGGTGGGACAGAACCCCTCTATTTATGTCCGACCGGCTGCAACAAAACATGCCACTATGAGAATGTGGCAACTACGAAAAAGACAAGACTGGCAAGACCCCAAAACGACATGAGCCAACCGAAGAGAAGAAACAAAAGACGCAACCGAGAGAAAACCGAGGAAGAAAAAAGAAACGTTGGCAACAAAGGTGACAAGACGACGACGACATCAAGAGGAGAACGAGAGGACTACATCCGAGAGGAAACCGAGAGGACGACATCCGAGAGGAAACTAGAAGAGACGACGACAACCAAGATGGAACTAAGAAAGGAAGAAGAGACGAAGACAAGAGAACGCCGGATTTGGTTGAGCAAATCCGGATATGGCATATCGTCAGGGGTAAGCCACCCCGGCCTACCCGAGGCTGCAGCCAAGGCGGCTAGGTGAAACCCTAACCTTGTTCAACAACATTTACAATAAAATGCGGGGGAGAGCACATTGAATCAGATGTTGTGACGGTTTTCAAAGCGAAGTGGTGCGGCTCGTGCGCCACAGCCACTGTGTCTTCCTGACTCGCCGCCGTGGGCAATCATTACCCGCCACTCGTGGTTATTGAGCAAGATTGGCTACTCCCTACCTGGGAGGTGCACGCGCAAAGCACAGCTATTCGGTAGTTTTACCATACAGGCTTATCGTCAATCGTTCTTGGAGAATAACATTCTCATGATTCTTTAACTATTCTTGAAATTTTAGTTCACTCACGGTTCAACAAGATGATACAAAGATCGTTTGTGATCTTCTAGACGCAGATGCTAACTCGTTACAGAATTAAATGACAATACGTCGCACGAAGCCATCAGCAGTCTTCGAACTCGAACAAGCCTATCGACCAGTTAAATTGTGGGTGCAGTTATAGCCCACGCAGTGAATACTCTGCGAAAGAGGATCTTCCGTCTCGTTTGTGTTGTTATACGATTGCGCAGGAAAGAGATGACTTACAGTCCTCGGTTTTGGCTCGAAGTCAAGCGTTGCAGAATACATCCGTGACAGGATGAGCTGAATACATCCGTAACAGGATGGGCTGAATACATCCATAAGGATGGGTAATGATTTGACAGTTCCTCAGTTGAACGCTCAGTGAAAAAGAGTACGCGGAATGCGGAATGTTTTACTTATTAAGAAATTCAAGTCATTGGTTTATTGAGCATAGACTCTTATCTATCTAGTGGGTAATTCCCTAGGTGTTGACGTCTGAAAGACACATAAATCCTCTTTACGGTTGACGTGGAAGCTAGCTACAAGTCCTATGAATGAATACGACCTAGACGTCAGGCAGAGCTGATACAAGGTGTAGGCCCGCTGTATCTAAGCTAAAAGATGCGCTGAAGTAATTTCAGATGTATGTCAATTACATTAGCGGCAGGAACGAGGCCCTAAGCTTCGGTGATTAGAGAAAACTTACGAATGTCGTTCTCGTGGAGTAAGGACCTACATGGTCTGGAAATAAGCTTGAAAGCGTTGAAAAACTCGAAACGTCTGACAGAATATGTTCTTGATGTTTTCTATGCCGTTGAGTTCCACATTGGAATACAGACGTTATATTTCTGCTGCTAAGAATAAGGGCTTGATCACCCATTGATTCTGGTTGGATGCAAGTTTTAGAGTGTCCCGAAAAATGGGAGAAGCATCACTTAGGTAGAGAAGATTGCTGTCCGCCGATATACCGCGCTACTGGGTTCTGGAACCATAGATTTATCAATTTAAGATTAGCTGCGGCGAGACCTGACGCTCATTTACGTTGCAGATATGGCATAGAGTTCCATGATGTGGAGCACATATTGCGTTACCCTGTTGTTGATCCATTAGCATATTGGGACAGAAGCGAAGTTCCCTATCCCCGGCTAGCTCAAATGGCGTTCGACGTTCTCTCAGTTGCGTCAATGAGCGTACATGTGAACAGGCTGTTCTCATTTTGCGGTGAAATGTTAGACCCTTCGCGTAATCGTATTAAAGCCAATACAATAGGTATTGTGCAGACTCTGCACTCCTGGCAAAGGCCAGGCCCTATTCAAAGTAACGAGCACAGTTTACAGCTGCCCGAGTTGAATAAGAACTTGCTCAAGGAGTGAAAGCAGTTATTAGGTGGTCAGGAGGGAGAAGCAGAATTATCGTTACAGGTTTCATGGGCTATCGAGAAAAAAAGCGCAGGACGGCACTGCAGCATAACGGCAAGGCGTAAATAGCCTCACGTATCCATTACAACGTCAATCCACTCTACTTATACCCGTCTGGATCCATTCCATCGCGAAGTTTCCCCTTAGCAGAGGGGTCCGTGGATTAACATTTTGACAGCTTAATTACACGGGTAATGAGCGCTTATTCCATGCCCCGCACTATATTCCCCCCAATTGTTCCAAGCTTCTTGTGCACCGCAGACTGGAATAGTCACGATGCCAGGCGCCTGGACGTTTAAATCGTATAAGCTCGAAATGGTTTGCGGATCGCTGGCGTCTGCTAAGCCTCCTCCATTGGCATTTCCATTCGCAGCGTAGGTGGCCAAGGCACTGTCGCTCCAGTTAGCTCGTTCATATTATTTGAAGCAAGTACATTTAATGAATGGAAAAGTGGCCTTACCCTATAATCAAGTCATCTTTTGTGAGGCCTCCCCAAGCGGTGCCATTCAACTGGTCCTCACCATGTAGCGGGGTAAAGTTGTTATTTGTACAGGTGATCCCAGCTGCATGGTTCAAGATACAATTCTGAGCAGGGCCGATAGCTCCAACGAGATAGTATATTTCATTGTTGTAGCAAACAAACGTTGCATCACCGTCACTGACACTAATGAAATCCTCGAGTGGATTAAGTGTACCACACGCGGCTCCACTGGTCAGTACGACAGGACCGACGCTGGTAGGTGACAGCAGCCAGGTCTGAGGAATGACAGTCGCATAGATGGCTTTGAGGAGCATGTTTTGAATCTCGGGATCGGAAACTACCGTAGAGTTGGTCTCCCCTAATTGGCCATTAGTAATCACAGAGTGCAAAGTGGCAATGCTTGAATCTGAGCCATTAAAGAGTTCTTGGTTCTAATTGATAGTTAGCCTGAAGCGGAGACGCAAGCCAATCTAGGAACGTACTAATTGATCGACCGAGTTGTACCACACAGTGACCATAGCCACCAGATTCTGAGTGAGTGTATTCTGCACGCCAAGACTGGGATCTGTTGTGTCCTTGACCAGGGTGACGCCGTTTGAAACGAGCGCATTCACTGAATCTTTCAAAGTCCCAAGAGTATTGCCATTTTTTGCGAAGTAAGCGGTTCCTTTGAAGAATGAATTCCACATTGGCGCTGCAAAGAGTGCGTATGACAATCCTATAATGTCCATAATAACTTTAAATGCCGTGTCACTGGCAGGCACAGTGGTAAATGTTGACGACACCGTCCCGACCTCATCGGTAACCGTGACCTGGACTCGGCCTATGGCATCATAGAAGTTCATGAGAGCCTAGATCTGTTAACGAAAGCACAGGGAGACAGTATCCAGGACGGGGCATACATTATTCATAGTGACGAATGAATTCAAAATCAAATATCCAGCTGGAACGTCAGTGTCTGTGCATAGCAAGAAGTGATCACAGCCTTAACAACTTTGTCAGTATGATGACACTCTTTCGTGCGCTGTAGACAGTAGTTACCATTATGATCAGCAGTTGTACCACAATCCATGCTTTCGGGTCCGTGGAAATAATTGCTCATCGCCTGAGCGAATGGCTCAGCTGTGGGTAAGGCCGCCACCGCGCTCAACGCGCTCGTCCAAGCATCTTCGCAGTCAGTGACATTCCATCGCAACTCGGGATCAGTGAAGGCGTTGGTGATAGCAGGATTTGTGCAAGAGTCAGTCTGGGTCACATCAACATTTGAGCAAGCAGTGGATGGGCAGTATCCGGTGCTGCAAGCAAAGTTACAAAGTCCGCCATAGCTAATGACGTCCTCATTAAGGAGAGGATAGCCATTGACGTTAGTAGTAGGCGGTGCTGGGATCAAATCGCCCGTGCCGGTACAAGTACATGGTGCCCTAATCGGGCAGTATCCATAATTACAGCTGTAGCTGCACAGACCCGCGAGATTGCCTTCGCCAGTGCCAGCAACACAGGCTGGTGGAGAAAAATCCGAGACAGTTGGTGTAGCGAGTGGAACCGAAACAGTTCCGCAAGCAGTAGGTGGGCAGTATCCGTAGTTGCAAGCAAAACTGCAGAGACCACTATAGCTGGCGTCCTCGCCAGCTATAGGATAGCCATTGACACCAACAGCAGTCGGTAACTCGTTCTTGGCGCCCATGGCAGTGCAAATACATGCTCCAATAGGGCAGTATCCATAGTAGCAGGTGAAGCTACAGAGACCTTCGAAGTTATATAAGCCAGTTCCACTAATACACACTCGTTCGGAAAGTGTGAGCGAAGGTGTTGCAGAGATATCATTGCTTGCAGTCGCGCTTCCAACCCAAGCATTCCAGTTCTCGATGCCATCAGTACAGCTGGTTGTGATAGATTCACCGACGATTTGGGCGATAGTGGTACCAGACCTTGAGATTGTCACTATCACCTCGCCAGTGTTGCCATTAAACGGCACACACCCATGGTATATACCGATTCCGCCGTCCGGAGTGTTGTCCCAAGTTCCGGTTTGAACCACGCCACCAATACTAACTGTTACTGTTGCAGATGAAGAGAGAAGTGCAGAGTAAAAGACGTTGTCTTGTACGACGGCATGTGGTTCGAACTCAATTTGCAATTGGCTAGCTGTATTGCCTGTTGTACCACCAGTAGCACATGCAAAAGCGGGGTTTAGGCGATACCAAGACACTAAACCTTCCTGACTGATAGAAGCAATACCATTTTTGTATGTATCAATCACAAACGGGAGGAATAGTCGCCAGCCGTCATGTGGCATGTTAGCAGCATAATTGTATGGTCCTTGGCCAACGGTGAAGAGATCGAACGCGTCGTCATATAGAGGACCGATATAGTGGGATTCGCCATAGTCGTTCCAGGAGATGATTTCGACAAATTCAGGTTGGACGAAAAGGATTTGTTCCCAGCGATCATACCATAAGTCATCGCCACGCCACAGCCAGTTCTTGTTGTAGCCAGGCAAGTTGGTAAAGAACCAAGGAGATGCAGACATCATATATGGCAATCCATTAAGAAATTGTAAGTATGAAGCATCAGTGTAGGTGTTCATATCACTATCACCCCAAGGCCATGCTGCCCAACTGAAAAGTCCGTCTGCAACACCTGGTTCTAGAGCAGCCTTAGCACCTAGTGAGGACCAGTCTGGCATAAAGAAGCAACCAGTTTGTGATTTGATTGTAGTCCAATCAGAGGCGCTAGCTGGACCTTCAAAGGTAGACACAAATGGTTGTCCGTTATACTGATAGTATGCAGTGTTTGTCCCGTAGTTAAGTATAAGGCCAACTACATCGGCTTCGGGCCAGGGGCCATTACCAGCATAGTCAAAAGAGAAGAACAGTTTAAAGCCAAGGCTATTAGCAGCATTAAAGGCATTAAGCAAGGAATTAGCACTTGTAGGATCGTTATATGCTATGTTGAGGGCAAATGCATCGATATGGGCTTGTTGAGCGAGGGAGATATCAGTTTCCCAGGTGCTTGTAGAGTAGTTCGCGGCATTTCCCACCTATCAGGGTAGTTAGAGACACAAGATGCGAAAGAACAGAAAGGGCATTCGATGTACCATGAAATGGGCAAATACTGCCTTTGCCTGTACTTGGCAGGGGCCAAGCAGTATTGCTAGGAAAATTAAAAGATTCATTGTAGAAGAACGCCTCGAAGAGAAGAGATGCTTCAAGAGACTGAACACGCTTAGAAAGACACAGACAAGACATCCTACTATATATATACTACCAAAAATTATCGCATGCTGAACTTCATCTAGCTCCTTATCAACGCTTAACTGGGCGGTTGCCATATCAGCCATGTTAAATTAACCCATAGCGCTATTTGGCCGTATCCATCCCATAGGGTTACTTACAAGCAGTCCTACAATTGCATTACTACTTCATTGCATTTAAAGAACGAATTAGAAGAAGTCAATGTAACACGCGTGTGGCCCTGCGCCCTCCGGAAGAGGGTTTAATATCTCACTACCCTGCATTCGGGTTGGCATTCAATGTCCTGGAAAAGTTAAGCTATCAAAAAATTTTGCATCTCTGGAGATGGCGCGGTACCTTCATTTAACCTTAGTACTTCACGTTTGTTTGCTCCATAAACTGATCTCCGGGTGCGATCTGGCTACCACAGGGGAAATTCTTCGGACTAGAAACTAATCTGTGAACTATATTTAACCCGCGGGGCTGGGTAAGACTAGAGAGTTAACGACTAACCCCGCTCCACCCCCTTGGGCCCCCGTAACCCAGCAAATGACACTCGGCTGGCTAATCTTTTGAGCAAGTTCTATCTCTTTGGCTGATAGCGCTTGTTCAAATTTCACCACCATAACTCCAGCATTGTTGACGAGAACGTGGAAATGTCCGTAGTCGGCGTCGACATTTGCAGCTGCGGGTACAGTGGAGGCTTCGCCGTTGACGACGGCAGAGTTTTAACGGTGGCTTCGCCTATCGCTGGGTCGTGCCAGCCGAGGATGATGGGGAAGTCGGTCAGATCGGCCCGATGCGTCTAAGTACCCGTGCAGTAATGCGACTGACCAGCCTGGTTGGATTACATGTGGGGTTCCAACTATTCGACGCATAGGTACAACCGCGATCCTGCACCTTTTGACTTAATTTGTTGCCAGAAAGCCAGGAGTGGGGAGGCAACAAGAATTCGCGAGTCGGATCCAATGCCGTTTACCCGGGACAGAACTTGTTAGGGAGTTGCACGGTCTTAAATCCCACCGGTGTGGGGACGGAGTCGGGTCAACCCTATCCTGACTTTAACTCCATGTTCTGAGTTACGCAGCAGCTCTGTCACATCCTCTCAAACCACACAGTTTGAGGCAATTCCATAGTAGGCTTGGACGAGACAATTATATAAATAGAACGGCGCCAAAAAATGTGTACATATAACAAGCGTTGCAGAGCGTTGCCGCCATAGTAAAGAGTGTAGGCGACCAGATGCGAGCGCACGTATGCGACCGGGCCTAATGTGGAGCATGGGTTCCACTAAGGGATTTAGCAACCAGTTTTTTTTGATATGATAACAGCCACTAAACCCTATTAAGACCCGGTCGTCGGGGTCAAGTCCCAATCAGGAAGTTGCGGCGTTGTGCAATGCAAAAAATTTCACTTAGAGTAACCCGCGTGAAACACTCGTGAAATTTTTTAGTGTCCCAAATGGGCCTAGCTCCATGTCAAACCGTCCTATTCTGGCCTAGCCTATCCACACGCGTGCCCGACGCGTTATTGATATATCTCAGATTTGGTGAATCTGAAATCATAACGAACTCTGTCATCGTCCATGATGTCGAGACCAAAACTGACCGTCTATCATCTATAGCTACCGCGAGAATCCGTTTGTGATGATGACGAGCTAGACGATAATTGGCGAACATGATGGACTGGAAGCGTTGGCTGGGGACATGAATGCGTTGTTTACGATTTACTGAATTCACGCGTTGCTCAAACTCAAAAAATCTAAGTAAATTTACAAGTGCTAAACGTCAAAATTGCAGTTTTCATAACTCAAGCTTCATAAGGGTTATGGTGACCTCTTTAGGCAGGAGATGGCGCTATGATATCCAACAGAAAAGGGTTGCTTGCTAAATCCATCTACTGGCAGTAATCACGGCCCAACAGTAACTGAAGCATAGGTCGTATGGTCTAGACCATTCGAAAGCCCGGAGTTTTCTGTTTCTCAATGGAATTTATGAGATTTAATTATCAAAAATGCCCTTTGCCGTACCCAGTGATCATTCCCAAACACACGTTGTACCTCTGTAATAAGAACAAGGGGATTAATCAGTATGAGTGATTAAACTTCAATATTCAAAAGTACAAAGACTGAAGCTTGAGGCCTCCCTCATACGTCTTTCAGTCTATCGATATATATACATTCGTTCCACTAACATAGCCTATATTCGTCATACTCGTATGTGTGACTTGGCAGTGATGGGCATGTTGCTTTCCGCACGAAGCCGTACGCCGCACACTGACGTATAATGCGCCGCACGCCGCATCGGACTTTATCCCAGTATCACATTATTACCGTCACACATTTTATTATCACACATAATTCCGAAGACGTCATACAGGCTATTACACTGTGGGTCTATTACAACTATCCCCATTCAAAGATTGCTCGTCCCAAGCACTGAGATTTGGTGCAACCGGCTGTCCTCGCTAAAAAACCCAGTGGGAAAAAGAGTAACAGTCTCGGTGCAGTGTAAGTTGTTTATGATTCGGTTGACCGTCTTTTCTTGCTGGCTTTGTCTTTGGTTGTCTTTTCATAACGGCGTATCGCCTTCATAGCGTTGGTCATGTCCGTCTCAGGGACCCATTGATTGTATTCGGCTGGCCATCCGTCAAGGGCTACGCCCAAGTGCGGCTCGGCTACGCCTTCGCAGCCGCCTATTGGCTCCTTGTAACCCTAACCTCCGAGGAGGCAACCGTAGTTATTGTTGTCCGCGTTCCCGCCGTTCTTTTCTTCCTTTCTTTAGTGAAACCTTTTGTATCAATTCTACTTGTTAGATCTTAAAGCTCTACGCCCTCTACATTAGGTTTCACTCGTCATTGGTATCACAACGGACACACCGGATAGAATTGAATGGTTAACTACCGATCACCAACATCGGATACTTCATCAGAACACGCATACTACTCTGACAGCGCAGACATGGCCGACCAGACAATGCCAGGCCTAGAATCTTTACCGACCCCGACTAACCCGAACGACATACCCGCTTGGCTCCAACAGTTTTAAAATGGGCGATATTGATTGATATAGCGCAGTGAAAGGTTATGAGCCCTGGCGATATGTCGACCTCTAGCCAAACGCTATTCTCCAAGTCTGGATACTACGGAGATTTTCCTAAGCTGAAGGGAGAGGACAATTACCACTCCTGGAAGCAAAGCATGCTTCTTCACCTTCGTGCTTTTCAACTAGCCGAAGCTCTTGACTATATCGAATTAGCAGCTGATCTCGACGAAGAAAAACTGAAGAAGAACAATAATGCCCTCTCCTGCCTGCTCATCAACATGGAGAGTGCATACCAGAAGACTCATATGAGGGCCACGAAAGCTTGTGATGTCTGGCGGTCTGGAGGAACAGTTTGCCATGATCTGGGCAGCTTCGAAGCCTAGATTAATGTGTAAACTTTACTCAACTAAGATGGAAGCGGAAATGGCTCTTGAAGCCCATTTTCAACAACTGTCTCATATCAGAGATCAGTTAAATATGGCAGGCCAAACAGTGGATGAACCGATGTTCGTCGAGGTCTTTCTTCGTTCACTGACAACATTCTACAGTGACGCGCTTCCTTCTCTTCTCGCAACGCCGAATATGCCAGTAAGGGATGTTTTCAAAGCCCTCACGCATTTTCGACTCCAGCGTGAGGCTCTGACTGAAGGCTCAACGGATTCTGACAAGTATCGACCATTTCCGGTTACCAGACAACTGTCGCAAGACCGAGCCGCACGGCTGTATGCACGTGCCCAGTTGGGAGTGAAGCGGTGATTCACTGGGATGAAGCGGCGATTCAATGTAATGTAGCAGCGCTTCGATATAATGAAGCAGCGCTTCATTATGTTTGTATATATAAGGACCCCCGGTTGGCCAAGTTGTACATAGGAGAATCGTGTGTTATTAACTGAATAATCTTGAGTACACGTTTATATCGAACTAGGATCACTCTAGACCAGTTACTCTCTATACTTCTTCTTTAAAGTCTCGCCTACAGTCCTCTTTTGTCAGCAGAATACCATTGAACCTATTGGCTCAGTGAAGGGTTTACTCTGATCTGAACTACTCAACAGCATAGGTTTTCGACAGAATGTTACAGAAAGCGATATGCAACCAAGCTCCCTAGTTGTAATCAGAAAAGAAAAAAAAATCTGTTACAAATCACTTGTGCTTGTATCAAACGAACTCCCCCCAAAACAACACTTTCTGGATGCCTGATATTCTCCATAACAGCAATCGTTGTGCTCTGTTTAGGTCAATATATCGAGAGAGATTCATTGGATCAAAGCTCCACCACTTGTGCTCACGCAACTTCCTGTATTGTTGGAGTCCTTCATCAGGTAGATATATGCCTCTCCCACCTCCTCAGGGGTTCCTACTTTGCCCAAAAGCGCTGCCTTGGATGCGGCAGCCATCCTCTGAGCACGCTGCTCCTCAGGACCTTGGATTTCTGTATCAGTAGTGCCAGGGCTGACGAGATTCACGCGAATCGGAGCTAAATCCAAGGCAACGGTGCGAGTGAGACCAAATAAAGCTGCACCCAGCCTGCTGGTACAGCAGCACCTTTCATGGGCTTCTCAGCAATGCGGCCACTGGTGAAAGTCAACGATGATGTGTAGCTCTTCTTCATAAACTGTGGTGCAATCTTGGCGATTAAGACTGGCACAAAGACCAAGAACTGGGCATCAGTGCGCAGAAAGTCGATAGTTATATCATTTAAGAATTTGAAGTCCAACTTGACAGCCGTGTAGATAACATGGTCTAGTAGACGGCCTGTAGCTGCTGTAACATTGGCAAAGAGCTTCTCGAGACGGGCCTCTGCATCTTCTTGGCCGATATCGCACGTATAGCCGATGATCTGAGCATTAGGGACAATACTCTGAATTTTCTTGACGGCATTATCCACGCGAGCAGTGTGTGCAGTAGTATGAGGCATATTGTAATACAGATTACCATATATGATATCATATCATATGGGTTTGATATGATATGATATGAGTTTGCACAGACCCATATGATATGATACCATATGGCCGTTGGTGATATGACCATATATGACCATTTAAGAGACCTTGATTTATA
>JAKTPU010000166.1:0-12376 GCA_030556285.1 Lipomyces yamadae | reverse complement strand
ATTCTAGCGGTAAAACCCCCAAACTGCCAAGGACCTCGACAACGAACTGAATCATCGTCAGCCGGTTTCGACTCGTGGGCTTCATGGCATTTGTCTTCCTGCGCTTCACCACATAACTGGCATAAAGATCTGGTCAATTACCTCAATACTCTTCAGGCTGTTGAAAACCAGACGACGACGACGGACGCAAAGCCAATCGACTTCACGGCCGAACATCAATATACAGCCAGTAGTTTAGCTCTGCGGCTTTATGGCGATCCCCTTGCAACCCTAATCTGATCTTTGCGGCGGCGTTGTCGGTGCCCCTGTCAAGTTTTGAGTGTGCGCGGCTGCGGCTGCGTCGTGCTGCGCAAATTTCGACCGGGGCCGCCCTTTCCCATTAATATCTAGATAGATACCCACGAACCACCCCGCCTCTTGTTGGCCTGGCATAAACATCGGCAATCAGATGGCAATAATCATGAACCCGCGCTTCTCTTCGCGCGGGTTCGCAATCGCGCTTCTAGCGCTCGCCGGTGCCATGTTTGTCGTGGTGGTTATGTTCTCGGCAAGAGTCGATTCAAGCCATATCCAGACTCTGAAGTCCGCCGTGGCCATAGTAAAGCCTCCTACTACTGCTACTGCTGATACTAGCATGAACAATGCGGTCGTGATGTCCAACGGAACCGATTCTACGCAGTCCAGATTCGGATCCCTGCTCTCGTGGCGGCCACCGGCCTGGTCCTTTAAAGATGACGACGAAGCTGTAGCAGACGAACGGGAAACAGAAGCAGAACAGGGCTTCCCGCCGCAATGCAGCGACCCATACCGTCAACCTGGATATCTGTACATGCCATCGGACCCGATCGACGTGCAGTGGATCCCGTACTTCGAGACAGACTTTGTCGATCTTCCTGACCCCAACTCTACCATCTATCCTACCGACAAAGCGCCAAAATTTAGCGACGACGGTCCTCCACTCGATATCATCAAGCGGTCGCCACATAACTGGCATAAAGATCTGGTCAATTACCTCAATACTCTTCAGGCTGTTGAAAACCAGACGACGACGACGGACGCAAAGCCAATCGACTTCACGGCCGAACAGCAAGACCTCATTAGCCGCGTCAATTGGGTCCACAATCGTCGTGTGCTCGTTCTCGGCGACTCTGTTGACAGATTCATGATTAAATTCTTCTGCAGAGATTTAGGCCAGGAGGCTAAACTCGAAAACGATCCGGATTACGGTGGCGACCACACAACAATGGCCTGTCATATCCCGCTCTTTAACTTCACGATATATCACTGGCATGTCGCGTCCCTTTACACATTTCGTCCGGAGTGGTTCTGGCTGCCCCACGTCAAGTATGTGCCATTCGAGGAGCGATTCGACAAGTTGTTCAAGCCAGTCTGGCACGAAGTCATCGGCATGAACGGCCAGACACCTGATTTAATCCTCTTCCAGTCTGGATTATGGGACGAGCGTGTGTTCCGTGAAGCCGGACGATTCGAAGATGGCGACCTCAAATTACCGGAAGAGGAGCGCAAAAAGAAATATGATGCCCTTTCCAAAGTCGGCCTCGGCCGTGGTGGTCGCCAGTTGGTCTGGGAAGAACTCGTGTTTTTCAAGTCCCGCATGGATAAATTCATCACATTTGTCCGTGACAAGTTCGGGGCCGACGTGCCGCTCATGTACCGATCCCTGACCACGCGCCAAGAGTCCCACTCGATGGATCTGGCCGGCATCAACATGGACCGGGTCACTCGCGCATTGGTGGAAAAACGCAGCATCGAGGTATTCGAATGGGCACGAATTGCGACCGCGTTCTCGACCCAGTACATGGACAAATTGCACATCGGCCGCGGTCCGCTCTCATATACCTATTCCAACATGCTCATGTACTATCTCTTCCGCGCTGCAGGAGGTGTAGAATATAACGGCACAATCAGCCAGTCGCCCGATTCAGTCCGGCAGTACGTGTCAGACACTGACACTGTTACTGGTGCACCCAAGATCCAGATTAAGAAGAAGCCCGACACTAGCGTCAATAAGTTCTGGGCAGAGTGCCATCAGTATAACATCCACTGGGGCGGGCGCTGAACTTTTTTTTTTTGGTTAGATCGCATAATTTGTTCTATTTTTGTGTATATAGACTTTGCAAATAAGAATACAGAGACTTGCATATGGAGACCTTGTTCCTTATATCACCATCGACCTCAGTATTTGGTGGCAACTAGTAAATAATTTTTGTAAATTAATTCAAATATTGTACATAGTTCCGGGAAATATTTACAACTCTATAACTACTCCTTTAGAATATTTAATTTCGCTTACTTTCATCGTCACCATCTTCGTTCTCCAACGCGCGTGTTAGACACGACAACAAAACCAGCAGTTTCCCTGCCTCGGCAACAACTGCTTCATCGTCATCACCACCAGTCCTCTCACCCCCAATATCCCGTCCCACAACACGTCGCAAGACCGCGCGCACAAGTAAAATCCGTTTACTTAGCACACCCTTGACTAACCTCAACACACCCAAATTCCGCTGGCCCATACTCAGCACGCAACAGGTCAATAACCGCATCGTTGGTACCACGAGCTCAAAGTACACATTACGACCCGCACCGCCCGATGCGCTGCTGATGGGCCAGAACCGGTGCGAACTTGCCTCAGGAGTGACACCGGCCGAAGATGACGTGTATGCGAATATGCCAACGTCCGGGTCAATGCTTAGGAATTTCGAGTTCTGGAGAACGGTGAATAAACCGGATTGAATAATCTGCGCCGCACCTGTGCGAGATTGTGCCAGTTCGATCAGGAATGTGAGGCCCGCTTTGAAAGACGTCACTTCATAGTTTGAAACTATTATCGTCAGTCCAGATTATTCAGTCAGACTCTCAAACATCGCATCATACCTCTATTTTCGTCATCCAAATCCATGTCAATTCGTCGGACCGATCGGACCAATAACAGCAATAAGTTATACCGCACCAACGCGTCCAAAACAAATTGCTGGCCTGTAGCATTCCCAACAGCTGCAAATGCCCGAAGTACCGTCAATGCCATAATCCTCGTCACTCCCTCGCCTGATACTGCATCCGTCGCCACGCGTTCAATCAGTCTATTTTCCTTTGCCGCCGTAGGAGAATCCGTTGTTGAAGACCCGCTAGCGCAGCTTTGAATGGTACGCAGCAGCTGTGATAGTTTACCACGTCTGTGAGGTGCGTGATCACATATGAAATTGCTAATCAGCGTGTATAAGTCTGCCCTGACGGACGCTGAAGCATGAGGACTCTGCACTGCAATAAGCGCTACGCGGAAGAGTGTCCGTACAATGTCGATTGCCGCATCATCCTCCTCTTCTTCATCAGCCGTTGTAGTAGTATTCGGTTGCGTGGTGGGCATGGCGTCGTTGAGACCGAGATACGGCGAGATCGCCGTAACAAGGGCCACAGAAGCCGAAGCTAAATGCTCAGCAATTCGCGACTCCCAAATATGAGCATAGTGCAGTAGTTTGGGAGCTAGAACCTGCATCGTTTCTAGAATAAACGTGTACAGGCCAGGAACGCGATCGTCCTTTGACTCTAAACTCGCAGTATCGACCAGGACAACCCGTAGAAGTCGGCACCACGCGGCTAAACATTGGCTCTGGGCCCGACGGAGACACACGATCAAATTTTGTCGTCGACAGCCACTGACAATCCGCGACATCTGCTGGGCCACGCTCTCCGGCGCCGGATCCGATAGCCGGCCCGCATATTGAAGTTCTCTAACCTTAAGCTCCAGGACACCACGGACCCGATCCAAGTCATAAAGATTGTCGATTGGTGCTAACGAATCGGCTGAACCTGGAGTAGCAGCAGCAAGTGGCGGTAACGGATAGCAACAAGTATCATTCAACCTAATGCCACTGAATATGTTGACTTCGTTCCCAACGACGAGTGTTCCGACATCACCAGAATTTGTGTACTGACTCCTTTCACCAATAATATCCTGCAGCGCAACCGGTGTACTCGAGATATTCCAACTTGTTGCTAATTCCTCGACATCGATTTCGAGGAAATCAAGTAGTTCCAGTGCCTTTGCTGTCTCACAAGCAAACACAGCAGGAGCAGTCCACTCCTCGGCCGACGTCGAAGCCCTTTCAATGCCACGCATTATTATAAGCTGCTGTACATACTTCTCGAACACAGACGTCGGAGGATCGCTTACACTGTGTAGCTCAACGGCAAAATATTCCAACAAGAATGTCCGAGCGGCAAGAAACTGTACAAGAGCTCCTGTAGACTTCTCTTCGCCTGCTCCAGAAGATAACACGAACGCTGATTTCGGTTCCATGCCAAGACTGTCAAAGTTGTCATAATCTCGATTATTTGAAGAATACAGCATGTCTCTGAACGTCAAGGTTTCCCATTGGGTCCCAGCGGGTGTGATCACTGGCTCAGCAGCGACCCTCTTCCGGAAAAAGTCGTATTCTGGTAATCGCAAGAGTGAGAGCGCGACAGTTGAAGATATGTTAGCCGCGCAAAGTTTATACACGATATCCACAGCAGCTCGTGCGTACGCTGCTGTCCGCCAGCCGAATTTGCTGCTAGATGCTGCACTAACAATACTTTCATCAAGGACATTGACAACTGCCCGGAAGAGTGAGACAGGCGAATCCACGCCACCATGAGCGTAATTATGTTCAAGCAACGTCGTGCTGGCCGCCGTGGCACCGTCTCGAACTCTGAAACCGAGTAGGAAATGTGAGATCGTAGGAACTTCTGACAATAACGAGGTTTCCACGTCTATAGAAGGAAGTTCTGACTTCGGTGGAGCATTCGTCTTACCGGACAAACTACACAAATTCCGTGACAGAAACTGGAGGATTTCGAGCTTCAAGTTACTAATTGCTGTGTCCGAATCATCCGCCACTTGGTCCCAGTCTGTATACTGAACTGCGGGCCGTTCAAGTTGAGTGATGAAGCCAAACATGACACGCCGTGATTCTTCGACCGTATCCAACGCGCTGAGCAGTCTATTAACACCTATCCGTCTACCTGACTCGATTGACTCAAATGTTGTCTTTACGGCGATATCCGGGACAGCACCATTTGCGTATGATCCAGGTGCTGGAATGTCATAGTCGAGATTCAAAAACTGTGGTGCTCGAGCAATTATATCAAGGATTTTGATTGCAACAGAGGCAATAGATACCTGCTCCGCATTCACATACAGCGCAAACTGCGTGACCACATAGATATGGAATAATATTGCATCCTCGAAATTCCTCATCCCAATGAACGTCCCCGATGACCCAGCCGGAACAATTAAGCTTCTCGCTCCACCTCCGCCACTTATGTGCGCTGACGTATCATCTGCTTTCGAAAATCTTTCCATCACATCGAGATACACGTCTTCAGTCAGTAGAACTCTGTAGATCACTTGCAGTGCCACCTTGACTACTTCAGCCGCTCTTGTCTTGTATTGCCCAGGCTCAGTGATGAGATCGATACCCAAGGCAGCAAGCTTGAAAACTATTGCGTATATTCGTTCTTCAAAGAGTTTTTGCATGACCCAAATAAACGGGTGGATGCGTATATAGTTTACCAGACCGTGTGGCTTAACTGCAAGGTCAATATTGACTCCACCGCTGCCGACTTCCGCCCCAGACGACATCGAGGCAATCGCCATGAGGTCTGTGTTGAAGTTTTCTATGCAATTCCTGATGAATTTTAAGCAAACCGATTGCAGAGCCAGTTGCTGATGTGCTGTCAACTCTGCCGTGCCGGAAGTGAAATATACATTATCGATGATGAAGTCGATGTAAGGTTGTATTCCTGACGGAGCTCGGTAAGTAGCTCCCAACATCTCTGGAAACGGAAGGTCATTAATTGTATCTCCAGAAGCGACTTGCGTCAGACACTCAATCAGCGAAATCAGCGCGAGAACATCTGGATAGGTTGGAAGAAGAATTGCGAATCTATCATTAAAGGATATATGATGTAATCCACCCGGCGCACCTGCAAGTACCGAAGGCGCTCGCGCCACTACTATTTGATTATGGAGTAGGTAAGCATCCAAATGTCTCCACACCGCATGTCTAGTGGGTGCATTGGCATCCCGCAAGAATGCTCTGATCGTGTTAAAGATAGCACCAGTCAGCGTCGTATGACAATCCAAGAATTGAAATAACGAGTCAGGCACTTGTCGGGTGATTAGCTCTGAGCGTGCAGTCGAATTATACATAGCAACTTTCTCTAATAAGCGAAGATAACTGGAGATAACCATCCTCTCGTCATCTCCAAGCTCTGGTTTATCAGGAATGCCAATAAGTGAACGTGAGATAGCTGATGATGCAAACATATTATGCTCCGGATTGAAATCTCGTAGCTGCGCAATGTAGTACGTGAATACTTCAGATATATACTCCCAGCTTATTCGATACGTCATGTGATCTCCTGCACTGCCGCCGCTACCAGAGGACTCGTCGTCCTTCATAAACGTATGCGCCGCTAATGCTGACTCTTCTCCCGTCGAGATAGAGCCAAGCATATCACAATACGCAGCAATCATAAAAGGAGTCTGAGCCTGTGAAGCCCACACAATAAAGCCGTAGAGGTTTCCTTCAGGATCGGCCCAAAATGTAATGGCACTGTCCGGCCGCTCGGTGTATAGATAAGAAATAAACATGAAGAATCGTTCTAATTCAGGTTCGATTGTTCCAAGGTCATTGCTCTCTTGAGATTGATCATCTGCATCAAAATGTTCAGAAATGCCGTCACCAAATGCCAGCTCTTCCTCTCGAAATCGCAGATCTTTCAGTAAATCAGCAAAGTTCGAGATAATCGCATCCACTAAGTTTGACATAACGTCTAAAAACTTCTTGTCAAAACCTGACGATACGTTATATGATACTTCTAGCGATAGTGGCTGCGTCGCGGCGGTCTGCCCTTGAAAATCGTGAGGAGCTGCTGATACAGGTCGCAATGTTTTGGATAATAGTCGAAGTCTCATTTCCACATGATCTGTCATCAACTCGGACCCTGCCGATGTATCGTAAGCTAGAACTGTCATGAATTCGAAGGCCCCGCCCTTCATGACGGCCTCAAGCGCTGGCCGATAGATGTCAATGACGTAGTCAATTTTTGACGCCGGATCTGAGGCAAGTTCCCGCTCTCGTGAGCACAAGCCGCTGAAATAGACGTACCACCACAGATCGATCGTAGCATGAAAATATGTGAGTTTTGTGGGCGGATTTCGGTGTCTGTTAGTAATGTATGACTGAATATCCAGAGCATTTTTGAACATCTGTTTCGCGGTTGTACTATCGTCTAGATCTAACGGCGCACATAACGATTCAAAGAACGCCGCAAGGCAAGTCGAATATTGAATAAGAATTTGATCATAATTTTCGAGCGTTGCTGCAGCTTCAAGTATTTTTTTCAAATGATCTATTGAGCCCAACCGAAGCTGACATATAAGGATCAAGATTTGAGCTAGCGATTCGTGTTCTTGATAGGCATGTTGCCTTCGAAACTTGATATTCTCCACGAAAAATTCATCTTGATCGCGGCCCAAGAAATGCCCGCTAACTTCTTTCTCATGTATCTGTTGCAGACTGGCACGTATATCAATCATGCTCTGGACGGCCAAAGTCACAAAGTCCTTTGTGACAAACTTTTTGGTAATATCTATGAATAGCTGCCTAGAGTTTAGATCAGTTTGCGTGGCGTACTCAAAGATCATTTTGACAATGTCGAGAATAAATGTCCTCCGAGTATGAAATAGCACAACTGCACATTGTAACGGTTGCCGATCCAGCTCTGCCTGGTACTCCGTTCCGTACTGCAGATATTCAGCGGCAATCTTTTCGTCGATTGACAGCTCGTCTGCCAATAAGCACGACTGGTTAATGAACTCCTCATTGATGCTATATTCAACACCGTCGATATTTAGCTTCCCTAGTGGTTGTCAACATGGCTCGGCCCTTATGGTAATATACAGCAGGCTTTACCCTTGGATAGATAGATTCTGCTCTCCTCATTCTTTCCAGGAATAGAGAGAAGATTCTTGAGATCTGGTATTCGATCCGAGATCGCGTCTTCAAGACCTTCATCGCTACCGTCGTACAAGGATAGTCGTGCCTGGAGTTCGATAAACGGCGCAGTGGACCATTTCAAATTCGCCATTGCGGTTGCGCCGTGGATATTATTTTATATCTAAGTGAGCTATGATGAGGTCGAAGCGCTCCATTCCATCCTGCCCGGGAAATTCTACATAATTGCTATTAGAAAGGTCCTCGAGCGATTTTCTAACCAAATCGAACATATATGCGTTACGTACACGAAATAGTTGCGTTATGCCTTGGCGAGGAATATAGAGCTCGACCACTCTCTGCGTCGATTTGATGGTCGTGTTCGTACTGGGAACTCATCCAAAATTTTGTTTACGCGATCTCCAAGTGCCCTAACCCAAGCGTTGTGGGGGGGATCCTTGAAGATTGAATGTTAGCCTTAGTTCATGAAGTTTGATTGTCAAGGGGGATGGAGGACATTAACGATATTGATTACTCGCTATAGTTAGGTCTTTCTTTTAGAATATCTTTTCACTGATACTGGCGCGGGACCCTTAGGAGCCGGTGAGCCTTCCTGGGGTTTACAGTAACTTAAAACGCTGTTATTTCGATGTAATTTGGACAACAACATCCAATTGTTATCGCGAGGATATAGACCTGAATAGGAAACAATGTCACAATCCAAATGTAGCTTTAAATTCAAATGGTCAAGTGCAATGCTACCCCCGCTGCAACTTTACCAAACCGATACTGCGCTCCACAAATACGTGCATGATATGAGTTTTATTTGGATATTTTATTTGGATATTAGTATCCAAAGTTTATACATATTACTCCAGGGAAGACATAGCAAATGCCGACATCGCAAAAGTTTGCTATGTCTTAATGGATATCTATCGATTGAGCCTGTTTTCTATCACTACAACAGGTAACTAGCATAGAGCTGAGTACAACACTAAATTGAATCATGTCCCCTGTGTAATTTTATCTTTCATCTTGTAATGGTACTATTAGAGCCAGTACTGTCTCAACCGGGCCCTCAAGACCTCTGCATTACTGAAGCGTCGCCCTGAGTCCAGATGATCTTCATTGCAAACTTCGCTATCTTCCACAAGCCATCACTCTCATCCTTTACCAGATCGATAAAGTACGTGCTACCTGCCAAATACTTCGGACCGTCTGGTTCCTTGCCCCTCCCCGGTGGACAATGCTGCGCCACCGCGTGGGCAGTGAGGGATGCCGTAGAAGCGCCATCCGTGAGGTCCACGCGGACATTGCTGATCGTGTGCGTGGTGTCCATGGGTCCCACGAAGTCGAGGATTTGCGTGCGGATGGCGTCGAGGCCGTTAATGACGTGCCCGCTCAAGTCGAAGACGGCATCCTGCTCTATAAAAGCGGAGTTAAAGATTGAAACATCGTTGTTGTCGAAGCCGAGAATAGCCCGGTACAATGCGTCCGCGACGGCTTCGCGCTCGGTAAGACCTGGGAGTTTATGTGGAAGGGACATGTTGAGCGTGCGCGATGCTTTTTCGTAATTAGGTCGTTACTGATTGCACTTTTTTGTTTCTTTATGATACAATAAACCTGTCGCTGATCGGGATATTTATATATACTTCTCCAGATATATATAGGAGAAGCTGACCTCTGTAGAATAAATTTACTGTAATTAATTATTATTATTGTTAATATTTCGATTTGCTATCGCCTATGTCCTAAAGCCGATTGCAACAACAGGTTAATTAATACACTGAACTTCTCATTTGTGGTTGGTACATAGGGGGTGGCGCATTAAAATTGAGACATTTTTTTTTGTCGGGACTCGGGCAATTCTAAATCCGAATCACCTCTTCACGTGTATCATACCATTCACCCGAATTCATCAGAGGAGCAACGAAGACTTTGTATTTATATTGGTTTCCTGACAACGACGCTCCGGTGGGAGTGGATTATCGATGTATACTTGGTCGAGTTATTCTTAGCCGAGTGATGTAGCCATGTAGCTAGGTGGAAAGTTATTAGGTAACTTAACGTGATACACCACCAAGAGGATCAGCATAAACCATTATGTCTCCGCCCCGCCCTCACCTCCTTTCTTCTGGGACTATCAAGTCCCTTCTGCACTCCTCCCTCTCTATCACTCTCCCACCTGCGGGATTCACTTCTTCTACTGGAGGCGGGGCATCATAGTGCTCGCCACTTGTCTATATCACTTCTCCAAGGCCCCTCTTCTCCTCATCCCGATCTATTGTAACCCCGGGCATTCTGCTTCCTTTGCCCACTATTCCCACGTACCCGGCAACAATGACCGATTACGAGTTCATCCCCCTGGCTACTAAGTCTTCCGCAAACTCTGCTACATCTTCCATCCACCGATTGGCACGAGTAAGCCCGGGCTCATTGTCTTCGTGAATGGATTGGGGCTGCCGCAGACCTCATGGGAGTCCGTCATCGCCCGCTTGCTCGAGCGGCCTCCTTCCGCGGGCCTCCCCGCCATGCTGACCTACGATCGGTATGGCCAGGGCCAAACCACTGACCGCGACCCCGCGGATGCCGATGTAGCCGACCCTATGCACGGGCACGACTGTCTCGTCGTGGTTCGCGATCTTCGCCAACTGCTCATCCAGATCACCTTCGAAAAGCAAGGCATATCTGACATCGATCACGTTCAGCTCGTGCTCGTCTGCAACTCCATCGGTGGGGCGCTTACGCGACTCTACGCACAGGAGTATCCGGGGACCGTGAGCGCACTCCTCCTGCTGAACAGCGTCCTGGCCAACTCTGGCTTCGTGTCCATCTACCCGGACCCGGATGCCCCGGACTTCGATGCGAGCACCCTTCCCGCCGGGGTGACCATCGATGCCATTCGTGAGGCGCGGGCATATATGCGACGAGTCTTCCATCCGGTCAATGGCAGCAAGGAAGGGCTCAGCCGAAGGAACCTACGCCTGCCCGCTCCAGAGCCCTGGCGGACGGGGCCCTTGGGTCACCGTGGTCGGTCACGAATTTGAGACATTTGAGGGTGAGTTCGAGCGCATGGGAGGAGGCGGCGTAGAGGAGCACACCCGCTGCTCACTCGACTGTACATGAACCCTTACTGGCACTGTTTCAATGAAGGACTGACAAAGATAACGGAACCGGAGCGGAGCAAGGGCCAACTGCTGGCCCCGGGCTCAGGCCATTTCGTCCAAAAAGACAACACCCGGAGTTTGTCGAGAAGGAACTGCGGGAAATCCACTGGATTGGTCCAATGATAAGTTTGATATTTTGTCTTTTCGTTGGTTTTCTTTCGTTCGTTCACGTACATAGGACCCGGCCTGTGAGAGTGGGCCCGCAGGCGGTTCTCATGTACATCTTCATCCGGTCGTCGGGATGTAGGTGGCCGTTTGTCGCTCATTGTTTCGTTGGTTTTCGGCCTTGTTGTACCTACCTATACGGCGTTTCGCAAGGCTTAGCAATGATGCAGTGAACTTGAACTAAAGCTAGCCATAGCTGCCCCCAACATCGACTGAGGAAGTGATACACACTATTAGTGTGTACAACAATACATATGACTGTGGTAGTTTGCATATCGCTCTTTGCGAGGGGTCCGGATAACTATTAGGGATGGTGGACTAGTTCAGGAAATCGAGGGAGTCTGAAGACAAAAGAGGAAGTCTTGATTAATATCACTAAACCATGTGAAAGTCCACTGAGTATAGGTTGTCTGTTCCACATTTATATGCGACCACGTGAAGCTCCTTGGACTGGCATTTTTGATATTTGCCCTTGATTTGACGCCCGATTGACATCTACCTGCCTCTTACTTTCTAACGAACATCAGCACACTGCCCGTCCAGGGTTCAGCAGGCAGTTGGAACCAATCAGAAACCCAGTACTGTGTATGGTTGATACCGCTTGTCTCAAGAAACTTTTCAGTTTTCACCCTACCAATAGTGTCTACGTATACCCTTTTTTTCATCCATAGTGCGGATCTGCCGGAACCCGGATGTGCTCATCTCTAGCCCCTAGTAATATCTATTATCAAGATATAGTGCTACTGTAGTCAATTGAACCCATACATGAAGGGCAGGCAGGGATTGTCACTAGGGCCACATATCCGTGACGAAGACAAATAGAGCATCTATGCATGAGAAACCCGCAAACAAGACAACCGAAAGACGAAAGAACCAAAAAAGGAGCAAAGAAAGAAAGACAAATCCTAGGAGCAGGTCAGCCGGAGAACCTCCTTTTTTTTTTTTTTTTTTTTTTTTTTTTTGGGGAAGGGGGGTCTTTTTTTATATTTACATAAACCAAGCCCGAAAACCAACGAAACAACAAAAAAAAAACCCCCCCCC
>JAKTPU010000165.1:0-12740 GCA_030556285.1 Lipomyces yamadae | reverse complement strand
TTAGCAAGTCATTTTAATTTGAGCCTTGTATTTGCAAGGGTGGTGATGTTGTTGCAAAGTTGTAATGGTACGGTACGCTTGTCGGAACTAACGATTAGGCACCATACCATCAAAAAACTGCCCTATTAATTGGAACATCAAATTTGTCCAGTCAGTCTAAAGGCTGTACGAATAACGTGCGATTATTCTTTGGTCGAATACGAATTTGAAGTTCATTGCTTTGTAACAAATCATTAGGCGTAACAATGAGTAAGTCTCATAACATCGACCTAAGCCTGGGCCATTCTTAATGATGGACTGGTCCTTTTTCTGTTCGTCATTGATACTGAAATATGGGGTCTGCAAAATGATTTGTCAACGTTGTTATTTCGTAGTTGATTAGTGAATCACAGACAAAAAAAGGAATTAGCGACAATAGTGTATCCTATTGTCAGACGGAACAATCAGAATTTATTGGCATTTTTCTACCTTGGCTCAGCCAGCAAAAATGGTCCCAGTCGGAATAATATTAAAGTTGCTGAAATTGATCGACGTAGATAAACTACTTTGGGTCCTCATTACACGTGAATATCCCCTTCGTCTACAAATTTCCTCGCTTTGCCTGCTCCAGCTCAATGGCCTCGAATAAGGATTTGAAGTTTCCAGCACCGAATCCCTCAAAGTTATTCCGCTGAATTATTTCAATGAAGGCAGTTGGTCTGTCCGTCAAGGGCTTGGTGAAGAGTTGCAGCAAGTACCCATTCTCATCAAAGTCAATCAATATATTCAGTCTCTCAAGCACTGCAAAGTCCTCTTTGAGTTTCAAGGACGATTTGGCCAATCTTAGGCGCATCTGTTCGTAATAAGTTGATGGGATAGAAATGAACTCGACACCGCGAGCCTTCATATTCGTAATTGTTTCTATGATATCCAGAGTCCGAAGCGCAATATGTTGCACGCCAGGTCCGTCGTAAAATTCAATGAACTCCTCGATTTGTGACTTCCTCTTGCCGTGTGCCGGTTCATTGACTGGCATCTTGATACACCCGTTTGGGGAGGCCATGACAATGGACTTGAGAGCAGAGAACTCGGTCGAAATGTCTTTATCATCAACTGACCAGAACCTGTGAAAACCAAGCGCGTTCTCATAGTACTGGCAAATGACTTCCATTTGATTCCAATCCTGATTGCCCACACAATGGTCGATATTTTCAAGATTAACAGTAGGAAGAAGCATTTCTAAAGGGTCTAGGCCGGTGTAGACTGTAGTAGAATATCCAGGAAGAAAGACACCCATGTAGTCTGAGCGCTGGATAAGAGTGTGAGTTGTGTCACCGTAAGCGGCAATAGTCGCCATGACGGCTTTGCCGTATTCGTCCGTCAGCTCTACTGGAGGTGAGATGAGCCTTGCATCGTGTTTAGCGACGAAGTCCCAGGCGGAATATATGTCGTCTACTTCGAATGCGACATCTTTTACAGCATCGCCATGGTCCTGAGCCAGAAGTTAAATCTACAAGCACGAGATCATTACAATTGTTGTACTAGTACATACGGCAAGGTGTTGTTTAATTTCCTGAATGAGAATATCTTCGTCACGGTCTTTTCCTTTGTTCTTAACTGCAGACACAAACTCGAAAGTCACTGCTCCATTTGCCACAACGTGAGAGGCGATAGCACGAGATCCCGTTTCGAGGCCCTTGTAGGCCACCGGATAGAAGCCCATACGCGTCATATAGTAAGCCGCCGCCTGCTTTGCGTTTCCAACATACCACTTGATATGATGATAGCCAAGGTAAGAGAAAGACGGTAACAATGCTGCCGGAGTTGCCAGATGGTCGGTAACCTTGGCATTCAGTCGGTTGAAAGTGGAAGTAATCAGTGTTGGACTCATGGCATCAGGTTCTAGTATTACAATGGTGGATTAGTAGTAGAGCATGTCGATATTATTATATTTCTGCCGCAATCTGCCAAGTGCACGTAAGAAATGACTCTGGAGGGAGGCAAGTCTCGGTAATCATCGGTTATACACGGCAAACTACGGCGTTGAACCCCTAATATATTTGTTGCTGCGTTGCCAGGGTCACGCTGCCACCTGGGCCAAATCTAACCCAAGTCAGGTGCGTCGGGTGTCTCAAGACTCAAGATTCACTGCATGTATCATATAAAATGTTATTTTATCAGGTACCACGGATTTGGCGGGGAAGTGGCCCCTGTAATTTTATGACGTCATTAATAATTATGATAGTCAAGGTTATCCTTTGCCAGGCAGATGTGCCATCAGCCCTAACCGCAATGATTCATTGCCTGAGGAATGCTATACAGCTCGGAGCCATCATTCACATTGATTATTGGTCGGTCTAATTTATATGTTCAATAAATTTTGGCGTGCACTCACTTGACGAAAGCAAGTGACATCGGAAACGGCGAAGCGAAATGGACAACAAAGCACAAACGAAGGAGCGGCACACGCGCAAGTACGGCTACATGGACAACTATTAAACCTGGACAACAAAGCAATGAACGGGGCTGCCGGCCATCGATACCCGACAGACTAGAGGAAATCCTACTATGTTTAACAATATGAAGATTCGACACGCTCACGGTCTTTGATCGATGGTCTATTTCCCCCGTCTCGTCTATGGGGCTGTTGTCAGACAAATCCGTGGGAACCGGACACCCAAATCCTTCACCCCCATGCGGCCTTATGCGTATACGTTCATGCTGCGGGCAAACATATGGGACGAGGTATATCTTACCCATCGCAACCTGGGCTAATACGCGACTTTGAGACGGGCCAGCGGTGACTTGCTTGCAGTCTGCAGTCTCAAAAGCTTAATTGGTCGCGTACTGCTCTACCGTTTGCACTAGTATTGGTATTGATTAAGCCAGCGTCACCTTGGAAGTCGTCTGGAATCTGGTCGACTTTGTCCAGGAATCTGGTCGCGCCGGGCGAGACAGTGACAGTCCGCCGTTCACTTTTGATAGCACTGACGGTTCGGAGGCAATATTTTGATCTCGGTTCACCAGTAATTCGTCGTCCATCTCCACTCGTAGTCATTCTTCACAACAATACTTCGCAACATGGCTACCTGACCCTATACCATATGTTACGCTTGTCTAACGTGGATTGCTCAACTTCAAGTGGGTATTCCGCTACTGTCTGGTCACTGCAGTTGTGGGTAACATTCGCAATTTCGCATGTCAGAGTAGACAAGGGTGGGATATGCGTCAAAGAAGATAGGTATCGAAGGTGGTGGGAGTCGACGGGACGTGCTTGGATCCGTATTAAGTCAAGAGGGCTGGTATCGACAAGAGGACTGTAATGTTAGCTAGTTGATGTAAGCGTAACGAAGCTCAATGAAAGTCCAGTAAGCGCTCAGCCTACAATATCTAAAAACTAACTACTGGGCGTGCAGCCAGCTGGGAGCGTCAAATAGTCAGAGGAACGAAAACGAAGCTACTGATCTTGGACAGACTTCGACTAGGTGCAACTGGTCAGAAAACTATGTCATTTCATTGCTTAGGGTGACGTTGACGAGAACGAATGCCGATTGCTAACGAAGCATGCAGAATTAGTCACAGACGAAACAGAGTAGGAAGAACGCAGTTTAATAAATACCTTGATTTTTTGCCTGACAATATTTTTGACCGGGTTCTGTAACATATACTGCGGCTGTACAAGCATAGCACGCGAAAAATGGCCACACGGGTCGCGTACATCCGCTTTGACACAATAAAATAGCTGGTGCTGTTTCTTGATCGAGTATTTTTACCCTAATATGCTCACGTTAGTGTGGTGTCTGTGGATCTGAATGTGCATATTAGAATTCATGAATTTAGCAATGAGAATCCAGTAGAGGCACATACACTTTCTGCTTCCTGAAAAACTGATGCGTGGCGGACCGGTTCTGTCCGCGTGTTGAGAAAAGAAAGGTCGAATTAGATGAGTAAAGGAATCCTGCAATCTCCTATAGGCAGGATCTCAAGCTCCTGGTGGCGGTCTCTAGTACATCAGGGGCCAAAAAGTATTGACTCTCATTTTATTGAGGCTGGGGTCTCCGAGTCGTACCAGCAACTGAAACAAGACAAGCTGTGAGAATGCCATACCGGTAATTTGTTTGACCCAATCTCTCCTTGACTGCCTTCCGATTAGCGACCATCCGATAGCACACCAAGTTTTGTCTAGTATTCAGAAAGTTTATCAGCTGCAAGTTAAACAATACGGCAGATCTGGAAGCTGAAGGAACGGGCGGGCAAACCAAGGCTGGTAGAAGTGACGGAGAAACAAAGGATGAACTGGGTGGCTCCTCAGCCCGACGGTGTTGCGACGGAACTGCGGGTAAGGGTTATCTAATCATGTAGCGGCGTCTGTCCCAACATCTTACAATGGAATCGATAGCGGCGCTCGATCTGCACCTTGCC
This sequence comes from Lipomyces yamadae, assembly GCA_030556285.1. Taxonomy (NCBI): domain Eukaryota; kingdom Fungi; phylum Ascomycota; class Lipomycetes; order Lipomycetales; family Lipomycetaceae; genus Lipomyces; species Lipomyces yamadae. The sequence goes on along the minus strand of JAKTPU010000165.1, from coordinate 8,339 downwards.
GAAGCCTAGCTGCTAAGTGAAGGAATAATATAAATTCTTGGTAGACCAATCTGAATTATAAAATATAAAATATACATGAATTTTTCCTTGATAACCAGTCGTTCATTGGGCTAATTTTGAGGTGAATCAAACCCGTACAGTCGCTTGCCGCCGGGATCAAAATTATTTCTGTTGTGCTGTCCGTCAAAAACAAAGATTCTCCACCTCTTATTTGGAACCAGTTTCTACAACGTATCCAAAATGAATATGCTATACGGCGAAGAGGAGTCCAGATCACGCCATACGGTTCCGGTTACAGCAGCGATCGGCACGGCACGTGCCAATACGTCGCAACCTACTATGGCGGTTAAGTGCAAAATCTCAAACGATGAGTATAAAGATCAGGCATTGTGTCACACAAGCGTAGTTCTGCAAACATCCATGTCGTTGGGAATGGCTCTTCGTGATAATGAACCTTATCAGCGAGCATTGACCTTCCTCCTGGCCAATGAACCTGAAAAAAGGCTTGATGTACGCCTCTCCCCGAAATCTTTTCAACTCCTTGACGACCAGGCAGGTGTACTCTATGGCGACGCGAAGTATATGACCCCTAAGCTGCTAAAAGTATAACTAACCAGCGATAGATATCCCCGTGTTCAATATTCGGCCGTTGACTCAAGGGTCGTTATCAATACGATTCCAACTGCACTGCACAGCGGGTCAGCGTCCGGCTTGCAAGACTTGATCTCTCGGTCTGTACGGCACACACTCATTCGACTTAACAAGGGCGAGTTATGCGATGATGTTCTTGTTGTCGGAGACTCTGAATATAGCATTGTGGACGACCAAGGCAGGATCTCAAGGAAAACTCCTGATGGCGGTCTCCAGTATATCAATAAAGGGGGTAAAAATGCATTGACCCTCATTATCGAGGCTGGGGTCTCCGAGTCGTACCAGCAATTGAAAAAAGACGTTAAGCTTTGGCTGAACCAATTTGAATGCCACACTGCTGTGATTATATTTTTCACTGAAGTTCCTAGATTTCGAAGTCCAACAAATGAAGGTAATAACGCAATCTCAGTCACTGAGCGTGGTTTGTTGGAAAGTGCCATGGAACATACTTGGAGGGTTAGCCCACTAGGGCCGTATTGCTTCAGAGGCCATACGTGGTTCGGAACCATGGCTGCCACTACTATTGAGGTACTAAAAAAGAATCCAACCACCGGCAGAATTAAATCCAAGAAATACGTGAGCAACAATGCATAGCCTTAAATATTCCATTGCTAATCAACACAACAGGAGGTGGTTCGTAATGGACAAATGACGGCACAGGGCGGCAGTGTAGACATAGGTCTTACTATTGGGGACGCATTTCCGCCAAATCACGTTGCGACTGAGGATATTCGCGCAGAACCAGTTGTCCTTGTGACTCATTTGCTGCGCAAAATTCTGGCAACTGGAGCGCGCAACACTGCGAAAACCCGGTTTTTTAATTGTTTCGGGCAATGAAGCTGTCAATTTTCTCGATTGGCGTTTGTTCGTTGTCGGAGGCGTACTGGCCCTTGTCGTTGATTGAGGTGGGGGACCGACAAGGCGGCTGAGTGGGAGGAAGGCAGTAAGTACCTTTTGACTGTTCGTCTGACAATATTTTCTGAACCTGACCCGACAAGGCGACTGAGTAAGGATGAAGGCAGTTTAATAAGTGCCCTGACTGTTTTATTTTTTTGACCGGGCTCTGTAACAAATATATATCGCAGCTGTGCAAGCGTAGCATGAGAAAAATTGCCCCACGAGTCGCCCACCTCCTCTTTAATACAATGAAACCGTTGATGCTGTTCCTCGACCGAATGTTATCCTAAAACTTGACGTTAGCTTTTTGTTGATCTGAATTGGCATATTAGTATTCATGAATCCAGTAATTATAAACCAGTAGAGGCGTCTGGCGCCGACCCTACATAGGGACGTTACGTAGAAAATATTTTTCTTTAACAAAAACCAAAAGCGAAAGATGTCTTGTGAGATTTCTTCGGAAATACCGCGGAGAACAAGAAAAGACTGTCCGATGACATCAACTTATAAAAGCAAAAAGAAAAGAGAGTCGGAATCGTTGAGATGATCTCGGAGTAATCCGTCATCTAGGATTGAAGCAACGGCAAAAAGATTTGAGCGCTATCAGCTGCGGCTCATGCGGCTTAGCAAGTTCTAAACCTTCAGGACATGTTAATGGGTACTAAGCCCTCATGACATAATTGGTACTAGACCCTCATTCATACTGAATGCCTCTTGTTCCCGATAACGTATTACAATTCTGAAGCTTCTTCCTACAAGACCGATTGTCAGCATGACTGATAGTACATTATCAAACGTCAATCGAACGGTCAATAGCTCAGCTGACCTGATGCAGCTGAGAAAGCAAGATGGCTCCCTTACAATCCAAGAATTAAGAGATCTAAGGGCGCTGTCATGAAATAAATCGAATTGATATATGATATATCAAGTTGTGACTTAATGTCTTAGTTTTCCGCGATTTACGAGCTGTATGTAAAATGCTGTGAGTTGGGAGTTGGGATTTTATGTAATATGATATGTCCGTTTTGTCCTTCCCGGCCACGTACTGGTGATATATGTCCCATCCACCGGGAACTGCATGCCAGCAAGCTGAGCGCCAGCCGGGGCGTAGACGAACAGAGTTTCGAGATGGCATTTTCCTGCAGCGAGAAGATCATGTTGATCATTACCATCGGCATGCAGCGCTTTTTCGAGGAGTTCATTAGGCACATGTTCAAAGGCTATCCAGTCGGCCGGAAGACCTTTGGCATATGCACCGTCTTGCCACAGAGAGGTTCCCAGGGACAGACCCCGTTCGGGGTGGATTAATTTCCACCAGAGGCAGACAGCCAGGTGATCATGTAAGTTTTGTCCTACCTCAGGGGAATGTGATACAAGTGGTATGCCGAGCCATTCCATTCGAGGTCCAATACTAGTCGAATCCGCGGGAATTTCATCTTGGAATGCATCTGCGTCGTGGCCAAACAGCAGTTGCTTACAGACGAGGTTAAGAATATGACCGAAGCATCGGACTCTTCGACTTCGGCCCTTGAATTCAAGCGCCATACTAATCGTATCCATCGCCGTATCGTTGTTAGCTGCGTTGTCCAATGTGAAGTGCCCGAGTTTTGAGGAAACCTCATAGCTTGAAATAATATCAAGGACGTGGAGAGCAATATTCTTTCCATTATGCCGTTCCACAATTTCTGGGATTCCTAAAACAAGCTTTTGTGGCCGGCATTCGCTGTCAAGGAAAAAGCAGACGATCCCGTACATTACGTGCCGATTTCGCGACCGCCACCCGTCAAACGCTATGTGGACCTTGCCTTCAATTAGTCTAAGCACCTCGACCACGCGCGCCTTATTGTTATTATAGACTTCGAGAATTCGACTACGGACGGTATCGTGGCAGATATGGGCGTCAGTAATACTGACGAGCGGGTTAAGATATTCGAGGAGGTCACGAAACCGCTGGTTTTCAGTCTGGCGGAAGGAGTTCTGAGAGTCGATGACCCAGGCGACAAGCAACTGCTGGAACTTCTCTCTGCTAAATCCACCAATCAAAGTACTCGCAATCTGCTGTTCTCGAGGAATGTTTGCGTTCAAATTGAAAAAGGACGTGATAGGCTTAGACGGGGTCTTCTCCTTAACCTTCACTGGCGCCTCGCGTTTGCCAGTTGGGTCCCATACACTGTGCTCGAAGAAAAGGTAGTTCTCCACATTGTGGGTGCCAGAGGCGCGAGAATGGCACACGGCGTGGACTGGGCAAACGGGACTAGCTCATTATGAATCGGGGAGATGTTCCGCCTGGTTGAATGTAGGTAGACCAATAGTGGCAGCCTAGCAAGATGGTTATTACCACTGCTGGATCCCTTTGGATCCGGGTTGTAGTGTTGCGGTGGGACATAGAGGGCATAGGAAACGCGGGGATCAGTTGCGAGCGCTCTTTGAGGGATATTACCGACGAGATAAACTGCTTCGAGGAACTGCTGGGGAACCTCGGGGGTTGTCAAGGGCCTATTGTTGATTGCCATCGTCCAGTGAGCAACAATTTAACTCCTAAGGTCGCCAGCCGCAATACAGAGTATAACGGAACAGAAAGCAGCATCTTTGATGAAGAGACCATACCAAGTCTTTCGTGCCGCCCTCATTAGAGAACAAGAGTAGATTAAATGACTCTGATCTAATAGGTGATATGCGTTAGCTAGAGCAACGCTCAGTTTAAGGTTAGAATCAAACAAAGCTCTATGATTTTAAAGCTGGCATCAGAGTTCCGACTTACAGTGGTCTAATAGCTGCTGAATACGCTGTGACTGAAGTACCGGTAGTGGGTCAAACGGATTAAACAATTCCGCTCCTTGCAAGTTGGATGCCTTGGAGATCGTACCGATCAAGGAGTCCGCAGGCTGGGAGAGTGGTCGATTTTCTTCATTGAGAGCAAACTGAGAAGCGTCAAAAGCATGAGATGGCCCTTGTAAGCTCATGTTCGACAGTTCGGAAATGCGTTCTAAAGCACCAGCTGCCGATCCTTCGTCTTCCACTCCACGTACACTGGACAAGATGCTGCCTTCAGTTCCTACAGAGCTGACTGCTTCCGTTACACTGTTGCTGGAGTTAACCTGGAGAGACCCTTCCGATTTAGGCCGGGCTATTCTTCGTCGGGTTGAACTCAAGACTGGCTGTAAACCAGTTGAGCTAAATCTAAATTTCTGAGTCTGAGTACGTTGCTCGCGTGTTTTGCTACTAGAATCTTCCCCGGTCTTTTGAGACGGTAGTCGGTTGGCTTCACGCATTACGTAGGAGCGAATAAAGGGCCTGGAGACTGGGTCTGGTTTTGTCGAGCCTGTGACATTCACGAATCCAAAATTTCGAGTGTTTTGAGAGCCAGTCAGGGGAGACTTCATGTTATTCTCAGTATTGAGATCTGCATGAGTTCTGTTGGTAGGATCTGCGCGCCCTGACGACCAGCCCTGCTGTTAGCAAAGAAAGTCGCCCTCAGCAGATAGATAGCACTTTCATAGTTTCATACCTTCTCGCGACATACTGAGTGAGAGAGTTTAATCGAAACTGAACTTGAGGACACCTCACAAGGCCACAGCGACGTGAACATCCAGGATCGAGTCCGCGAGGCGCGTGCAACGGGTGTTGGCTACACCATTTGTTCTCTCACTGTTCCCGGTGTGCAGGGCGAGACGGATCCTGCGAAGGCAGAAGCTTTCGCCTTTAAGTCCAATGATTGGATCTACAACCAAATCAAGGACAACCGCGATGAGCTGGGCCTTTGCGGCGGTGTCGATGCACAACCCTCAGCAAGCAGTGGTGGAGATGCGTCGTGCCATCAAAGAATTGGGATTCCATGGTGTCATGGTCAACAACTGGCAGCACGCTCTCAAGCCAAACGGCGAAAGGACGCTTCTCCTATACGACGCTCCGGAATATGACGTCTTCTGGGCTGCTCTTCAAGAGCTTGACGTCCCCCTTTACATCCATCCCGCAGCCCCCGAGGCCCAGATTTTCGAGCTCTTGTATAAAAACCGCCCATATCTGCAAGGCCCACCACAATCGTTCGCCATTGATGTATCCACCCATGTCTTGGGTCTGATTACCAACGGCGTCTTTGATCGCTTCCCCCGTGTCCAGGTAATCCTAGGACATATGGGTGAGCGCTTGCCTTGCGACTTGGACAGGACCCACCGTTGGCTTGAGACGGTCGAGAAATCACGCTGGATGGTGGCCCAGAAGACCATCTACGAGTACTTCAAGAATAGCATTTGGCTCACCACATCTGGACAGTTTTCAACTGCGGTCTTGAACTTTTGTATAAACTTGGTGGGGGCGGATAGAAGTCTGTATTCTGTCGACTATCCATACGAATGTTACCAGGATGCGTCTAACTGGTTCGACAACGTGAACATCAACACGAGGGACAAGCTGAAAATTGGCCGCGAAAATGCGAAATCCCTCCTGAGACTTCACGACTACAAGGATTCCAACGCACCCTACTTTCAGTAGCGCAATACTCTTGCATTTGCGGTTGCTGACAATATAGGGCTCGTCTCCTTTTCTTCCACTGTTCGAGGTCTTGTTGAATTGTCCATTGGGTTGGTATAAGCAGAGGGACGGCGTGAGGAGAGATAGTCTATTAACATAGTTACATAGTGATTGCCGTACTTTAGAATTAAATTTACTATCGATAAAAGAATCATGTCGCAAATAAAATGAATCAAGTGAAGTTGCACATTGTTGATTGTCATTAAATGTCTCCAAAAGCTGAGCTTTCAATTTATACTAATATAGTGCTGAGCATTACGTACAGTATATTTAAAATGGATATAATTTATCACTACGAAAGTAACTTGATTCATATGAAAGCGGACGCCGAGCGAGTCCATTCGAGTAGTGCGAATCTGAGTAGCGTAAAATTGGTACAGCTGCGTACATTTTGGAATGCGATGCCGTTGTGTACACAAGCGCCGCAACAAGTTTCAGGGGTTTTCAGGCAAAAAATCAATTTGGCTGATTATGATTATTTTCCAGGGTTAGGGCTGGGTTAGGGCACAGGCGTGCGATATCTCCGTGAAAACTCCGGAGGAGCAACTGATTCTGATTATTCCCAAATCACGCGTAGAACGGAAAACATGGGCCGTATGATTGACGCGTCGCGATTTGTATTTGATCCCTCCTTGTCACTGCACCTTCCTGACTTTCTCGAATAGTACATCATAAGCGTTCACCGATAATGTCTGACATTGATCAATAAGTCAATTATTTTGCCGTCGGGAGTGCAGATAAGCTTAAATTGTCTGTCAGTGTGGTCAAGGCAAGAGGAGGTTGACATACCTGAACATTAAAAGAATAATTCGACTTGCGATCAAAAAATATATCGCCGTAGTAGTGAGGCTTGGAAAAGATCGGGACCAACGTGCCATCAATCATGCACCAACCATCTCTCCACTCAGCGCATGACATGTCCTCAACCCATTGCTTATATTGTTCTCTCTCTGCAGGTGAGGGCCACTTAACGGCGCATGATTCAAGGTCAATTTGGAATATGGCCAGGAGTGTCCGTTTTGTGATGCTATCGACCGTTCCAATTCCAATACCTGCCCATGAGGCGACCTCCTCCATTGAAGCGCCATTGCCATAATGACCCAAACGATATAGTAGGATGGCGAGATGTATTTCAATTGATTTGGCCTTGCGTGTATCCATGGTTGCAAACACTGGAGCTTCCCTCAAAATGTTAACTAGAGCATCAAAAGTTTCCGGATAGACTCTAAGCTTCTTGCGAAATATCTTTGGGTTATGGTCATGGTAGTAGTTCAGCAGAAGATCAAGGGTCCCCGAACTTCGCGGAATGGACTCCCTGTCGTTCACATATCTAACGCATTGAAGCTTTGCAATCATTAACATAATAGCAGCTGGAAGCATCAGTCTATAGTCCAATGCTGAAAGGATAGATTGAGCATCGTGCGTTCCCTCGTGGTCCCCCATATCATCCTCTGCCAGTAACAGTCTTGCTTCCGACATGAGAAAACACATTTCCAATGATAACAGATTCGCTTCATCACCTAGAATAGCTTTTAGTCAAGTTTAGCTTTCGAGTTCGATAGGCGTGACATACCTAAATCATCTTTCGTGGCTTGATGATCAGTTATAAACAGATTCGCGCAAATATAAACACTGGCTATTAGGGCCCAGTGAAGTACTCGAATTAAGAGAGTACGGCTGGATAGAATGGCCATTATTAGATTAGTATTCCCCAGATTAGAGATATGTACGCGTCGCGCGTTGTTTACTTTGACAGTTCAAACAGGGAGGGTAATGGCAGCGCCTGCAGGGTAATTAAAATAATCAGCGAAATTGCAGCTCCATGAGCTGATTGTCGGTGATTATTTCTAAGCCCTAACCCCGAAGAATAATCAATAATCTGCCAAATTGATTTTCTGCGTGAAAACCCCTATTAAATTATGCACGGGCAAGTACCTTCGGAGTTTGTCATGCTCCGAACAACTATTCGAATTTTCACACCACTCTTCCGCTTCGAATAACGAATAACGCGCAGAGTATCCGCGTAATCATTCATCTGGTCGCACTTGCTGCAAGAGAATTTCTTCCATTTCGTGATACTTACTTCCCAGACTCTCTAGAATCTCCCTACAAGTCAACTCCCTCGTTTGGGTGCACAGACCTCATCGTAGACGCTAGGGCTGTTCACGATACGATATCGGCGAATTTTTACGCTACGAATACGATATCGGCGAAATAAAATGTCTGCCGATATTTATTCGTAATTTTATCGGCGGATTTTG
>JAKTPU010000164.1:0-12759 GCA_030556285.1 Lipomyces yamadae | reverse complement strand
TCATAACCTCATGTGTAGAAACACTTCTTGTTGAGGATTAGACACATTTCATACTATTACACAGTATTTTTGTGTATATATAGAGGTAGTAATTACCTTGGATACGATAGTTACGACTACGATATCCAACAACCCCTTCCATATAAGTTCTAATCGAACTTACCTTTCACTGCGCTATATCAATCAATATCGCCCATTTTAAAATCACACAGTGGAATCTAACATTATCCCTCATTTAATTCACACTTAAACTTTTGGATTCATTTTGAATTTGCAAATTCTTAAATTTTGTTGTAATATATATATTGTAGCACACTTAACTAAACAACTATTCTATGACGGGTTCCAAGTCCTCTATATATACTTAGGACCTTGTCTTCTGGAACCTTCTGGACATGTAACTGGAATCTTCCAGACATCCCAATTGCGTCATAGTTACATCTTTCTAGAATCTACGATCTTAGGCTAGAGTCTTCTACACATTTCCACACAAATTTCTCAGCAAAAAAACCGATTTTTGTTTTGCGGCAAAACGACCATCCCCAGAAGTTCCTGTTTGTAACCCCGAAAAAACCTCCATATAATGAATTCGCTTTGTCGGATAGTAAGAGATTTTTACAGTGAAATAACGCAAGTTCGGTGTAAGTGAAATAAATTACTACTGCCTCAATACACGGGGTGAAATTGTGTATTTGGATAGTAGTACATCTCACAGAGCCACATACCCATTTCAATGCTAAACAATGGATTTCCCCCGTGGTTGACTGTCTACTTACACAAGTAGGTGTAGCAAAGCAATTTCTCCACAAGAGTAATTCCCCAAGTCTCACTACAGTTTGTAATTTCCCCTACCGAATCCTCATTGTGATAACATTGACCTTGCACGGTTCCATCTCCACCAGCGATATAGAATTTGTACGACCCGTCAGACTGGAGATAAAAGTCGAGGTTTTTGACTCCACATAGATCCCCTTTACGTAAGGAGAGATAAGAACTCCCAATGGCACCGTTGATTTGATCGTTGTTGTTCAATGCGTACTAAACGCCACCGCAGTTATATTTGTTGGAGGGAATAGCGTATTTGTTCGGTGGTACCATCGAGTTCGAGGATATGGAATCCGCTAGAACGGTAGGAGCAAGAGAAATGGAGAGAAGAATCAAACCAATAGTTAATAATTTCATGTTTGTTAACGGACGAGGTATTATGATCATGGCTAGAGAATATAATTCAGTAACAAAAATGGAAAACAGCAATAAGGGACTAGAGCTGACCACGAACCTGTGAGATGGTTAGAAGTAAACTGTATAAACTCTTTGTTAATCAGATGGCTGGAAAGAGTCAGAGTCCGAGTCCAATCGCTTCTTATAGGACTCTCTCGGAAACCACAATTTTCTCTCGGAAACCACAATTAACGCTGCAATTATCAGAGGCTTCTATTCATGGTAATTGTTGACAGCTGAAACGCGCAAAATTACCATTATAGGCCAATGAAGATCCAATTTAATATACCAGACCTACATTGAAGTGAATGTCAGAAGTCAACAAATAATCATCATTTGTAATCATGCAAATGCTTTGTGTAGCTGTGTGAGGATCATTGTCTTTATTGAGGAATTCCAGAAATGATGCTAGTCTCAAAATGGTCAAGCCCTGCATAAGTGGAAGTAAATAAAACCAATTAAACAAGTTAACTTAGTTAAGTTAACTTACAAGTTAACTAGTTATTAATTTTAGTTATGGCTGAAAATATTTACGTAATGTCGGCTCGATCTTTTTGACGTCTAGACCTCAAAATCCTATCTCAGAAATCCTCGATAGCTATGGGACTTTTTGAATTCACCAAGAGGCTTGTAGAATTGCTGATAAGAAACTGAAAGTTTACTCTCTTGCTCTCGCGAGTCAGTTGAAAATGTACCGTATTATATCGATATCACTCACCAGAAGAGTTTATGATGATAGCGTAATCAAAATATGAGTCGCCGGCGCCCAAGGCAGACGGCCTCAGCGAATGCAACCTGTAGAATCAGGTGGCCAGTCATAAACTCTTTCATCTTTGCTGACGAGTCTGACTGTGACTGATTCTGATTTTTAAGCATTAATAGAAGGCCCGCCCTCCAATGGATTCAGCTTTATCGTGCACATTCGTGAAATGCGATCAGTAATCACAATTATAGGCTAATCCGTCCATCAATGAAAGGATGACTTGCTTCTCGGACATAAATACATGACCTCTTTTTCAATCTGTAACCAACCAGACCCTGAAATCTGAAACCCTCATGGCGAAAACGTTTACCGTGTTCAGAGGTTCTTCGAGTGGCGCCATTGTGCAAGATAAGACAACTCGCGAGCTTGGACACAATGAAGTATTTATCCAACTCACCCATTCGGGATTGTGTGGTACAGATGAGCATTATCTTCGCAGCGGAATCGTGCTGGGTCACGAAGGGGTTGGCATCGTGAAAGAAGTGGGATCTGCGGTCAAAGACTACCAGGTAGGTGATAGAGTCGGATTCGGTTGGGTTCATTCAACATGTGGTTATTGTGAGACTTGCCTTACAGGTAAGTATATTGGATTTATATCCCTAGTTGCGCAGTCCTCTAAATCTATTAAATGGAAACGATGTGTATTGTGTCAACAAAACAGAGTTTGGATACCCTGATCAGGATTTAGGCTCGTTTGGTTCGCACGTCGTCTGGGATGCCGGGACTTTGTATAAGATACCTGACGGACTCGAGTCAGCGCATGCGGCACCTTTGATGTGCGCTGGTGCCACAGTTTGGGGTGCATTAAGCCAGCATGGGCTTAAACCTACAGATCGGGTTGGTATTGTCGGTTTTGGTGGTCTTGGACATCTTGCGATTCAGATGGCTGCAAAAATGGGTTGTGAAGTGGTTGTGTTTTCTAGTTCGGAATCGAAGAAGAAAGAAGCGCTACTTCTCGGTGCTAGCGAATTTCACATTCTCATTCCTGGAGCAGACTTTGAAATAAAGAAGATCAATCAGATGCTCATATGCGGTAGTGGTCAGCCAGATTACGAACAGTAAGTTTACGCGGTTTGTTGGTTTAAAGATTCTGATCTGCGGCTGACAACTCTCAGGCTTTTAGGATTGATGGCAGCAGGAGGGACGATTTACGGTATTACTGTGAGCTTCGGTTTAACTGGAGTACCAATGTTAGCACTTTTGACAAAAGGAGTTCGTATTCAAGGAACTGCAGAAGCACCTCGGGCAGCAATTAAAAAAATGCTTGATTTTTGCGTGCGTCACAATATCAGGCCAGTCATTATGACTTGGCCCATGAACAAGAACGGTATTGAGGATGCCATGCGTACCTTGCGTGAAGGCAACATGAAATATAGAGGAGTTCTCCAAGTCGAATCGTTGAATATTTAGTCATGCTATGCAGAGTGTGCTTGACAAGTCGGTAGATAAGTCTAAATGATAATGTCCATCTGGTTTCTATTAAAGCAATGCATTCAATGGTATGGTGTAAGCTAATGAACGGAGAAGCCCTAAAAGTGGCGTTGGAGCAAGTCGTTAAAAATCTTTTCTATAAGATGACGCCAGTTCATCTATGAAGTGTAATTGCACAAATAGTTAACACGAAAGGGATTGTTAGTAGAGTCTCTGGAATATTCTTGTTACACGGTTCCAGAGCGCCTTGCTGTGACAAGTTATAAAGTATAAACATACTATAACTTGTGTCGAGTGATGATAGCTGGGATGCGGGACAAATAAGTGTCGACATCGTAGAAGAAAACTCTGGTGGACTCCCTGATCTTATCGTGTACTCTAAGTGACTCAGTGGGATAGACCCCTTTATTTATGTCTGACCGGCTGTAACAAACCATGCCACCACAAGAGGATGGCATCTACAAACCGTCGAACCAAACGGAGGCGAAAAGCGGAAAAGGTGCCAAAAGAGAGACCGACAAAGGGAAAAGTCAACGGAACCGAAAAGGTGTCAAAAGAAGAACCCGAGAGGAAAAGTATCGGAAAAAAACACAGTAGAGTGGCCAGAGACCAAACTGCATGAGAATGGACGTATTTGGTTGAGCAAATCCGGATGTGGCATATCAGCCAAGCGGCTTAGGTGACACCTCAACAACTTGTATGATTGTGTAGATAAATGAGTGAAATCTTTCTGCTATATTTAATATTATCCATTATTTCAATAACAAATGCCAAATTGTCTCTCAGCGGTTGCTTACAATACTACTGGTCTCTGCAAAATATGAGTTTAAATATATCAAGGATATTTATTGACCTTGCCGTGTTTAAGATTCTGAAGTCCCAATTCTTTTCCATCTTAACCTGCTGGTACGTGCCCCATTCTATCTGCCCGTTTCCAATCCTTGGACCGCCGCAACAACCACTTTGGTAATGCAGTGTGCTTAGATACCCTAAGAGTTGGCAGCAATTGGCGATTACACATTATATTTCTTTGCTACACAACACTCGCACGACCCGGCAATAACTCTGGACAAATAGTAAAGTATGTGTCCTCACATGTCATTCAACTTAATGCGAACTTCGATCTCGAGCGTAAATTGGCACCGTAAAAGTATAAAATGTACATGCCAACGATACCGATGACAGACAGACCTCCAAGAAGACTGATACCCCTGCCAATCCCGAGATTGAGATACATCGGCGTAGCAAATATGATGCTTCCAGATGCGAACGCAGAACGGCAAAAGTCATTTGCTGCGAACAGCGAAGCGACGTAAGTGGGATATGTAAGCGGGAGATATACAAATATACATTGCAAAATTATAAACGCGCTACCAGCGTAAATGAAAATCCCTATCGTTGGGACAACCCAGTGGATCGATTGGCGAGCAGTCCAACCAAACAGAAATAAACCGATCGTGGGGCCGAAAACCGCAAGAAGGGCTGGGGCGAGACGGTGTTCCTGTGCCCGAAGCCCGCGCTGCATGATATCGGGCTCGAGGTAGAACCATAAGTACGCCGCAAAAGTCATTGCCGCAACGATGCATGCAATTAAGACAACAAGGAAGACAAGTCCCATTTCTCCGAGCTTCATCCCATAAATATTGATGTACACAAGCGGAAACACTTCAAAGTAGGAATAGTAAATACCATAGACAATAGAGGTGTAAATGTGAGTAAATGCGACTGCCGGATCGAGGATACTGATCTGCCATGGTTTGATCAAGGCTTCAAACGCGATGTTAGACACCGTCATATTTGCCTGATCAATCTCGCTTTGAGACTTCAGATTCTGGTTGCCAGTCAACTTCCGCAGCCTTTGAGCCCGTCGTAGAAGAATGTTGGAAGCAGATGTTTCCGGAAGGCAAACACAGAAGTGCAGAAACACCGGTCCGGACATCCACAAGATCTCCCAAAGTGACCACCTCCAATTCTCAGCTGGCACTGCGAAACCTGAAATCAAAGGACCGAGCGCGGGACCACAATAAGCAGCTGAGACCCAAAATATTAAGGCGTACGGAAGCTTGAGAAGCGAATAGATGTCTTGCATAGAAGCACCACCATTTGCCAAGCAAGGACTCCCAAAAAACCCTAGAAGGAATCGAAGTACCAGGAGACCCGCGAAATTTTCCACCAGCGCCGTCGGCACAGTCAGGATCACGAACAGCGCGAAAGTGATGAGGTACAGCACATTACGGCCCAAAGCAGGAATTTCACTTAGCGGAGCAAAAATAAGAGGTCCCATTCCATCTAACACAACGTCAGCATCGAACTGACTTCTCTCTGCGTGGGAAACTGACAAGCTAGCACGTACAAGGACAGGCCGAGTGAAGCGGTAATATCGGAGACCCCGAAATGCTCCGCGACAAATCGCGTGCTTGGAGTGTAAATTGCCGAGCCACAATAGACAACAAATGTGTAGAGGCAAATTAACAATGACACAAAATGCTTCTTCCACGGTGACCAGTTCTGTGGATTGTCCGGATCATCAGTTGTGTACCAGTCGACAAGAACAATCCCGTCTACGGTCTTCATCGGGATAATGACCACGGATTTCGTCCGCTCCAAGCTCAGTTCCCGTTGAGCTTCGAGTTGTTCAGCAGTGAACGACGTGACGCGGTGAGCAGCTGTCGATGTTCGTGTCAGCTTCGGTCCAAGTTCTCCGTCATCCATTTTCACGTCCTCGTCGCCAGTCTTTTCACTCTTATCTCCAGATTCCAATACATTAAAGGACGCCGTAGATTCCTTGACGGTTTCAGGATGCACATAACTCCTCGGACACTTAAAGTCGGGCTTCTCCTCCTGATAGAGGAAATATTTGTTCCCAGAGAGATAGCGAAATATCTGCCCCAGCAGAGCTTCCCGGATGAGGTCGGCCATGGTGATTTCAGCTGCAGGTCATTTCTCCTCCCGGTCTAAGGAGTTCGGAGCAAAAAGTTTAATATTTATAAGACCCATGTGCAAAGACAGAGTCGAGCCGCCGGAAGGACATGGAGGAGAATGATGACATTAGCATATGTAGTGATTATTCAACTCGAACATGGCAAGACAACAATAGTGCGATCGGCATGTGAGCATATCACAAAACCTGACTGCATGCACGTTAAGAGATAATAAATTAAACGCAAGAGTAATGTCACAGCTCTCTAAGGTATAATCTGCTTATATTCCATCAGATCTTGAATTTTTAGTTATTAACTTTTACAAAAATTCCGTACTAGGAAAGTGATGATGAGCCGCTCGCCGTATCTAAAGCCGCAGCCGCAGCCGCATCGCTCGCGATTGGCCAAATACACGCAACAAAGAGAATAATGAATGATCGTCTTTATTTCGTTGTCTCACGCTAACTAGTTTTGTAGCTTGTCATTTTCGAAACTATTATTACATGGCGCCGCCTAAGACCTTCGTGAAATTTGATTAAGCAAAGTTAACGTACTCCTGAGCAGGGTACCAAAGTCGCTTATGGTGGTTTCTACCCTTTCCGAGCTCCAAACTTGGCCAGGAACAACATTTTTAGCGAGATAGTTAGGCGAAGCTGCAAATAAAATGGGTCTACCTACAGGAGAGGGACATTCTTCTTTCTATTCACCATAGGTGATCAATGGAGAGTCTTATCACGGAGATGTCTCATTATATATCGCAATCGCTATTCGCTTCTTATTCTTCCTTACCAGTTGTAGCTGGCGTTGAGTATGAATCAATACTACAGGAAGCGTCTCTTGACTCTGGAGTGTTTATGACATCGCCGGACTGGCCTGGTCATCCTAATATGGCGGCACTACATATTCAACCAAGACACAAGCGAGTTTCCCCGCAAGCAACCGCTGCGCCTGCAGAGGAATCCGGTCCAGATACACAGACCGTCGCAGATCAAAACTATGTTTTTGGCGAGGGCAGTAGATTTGACATGACTCCTAATATCAACAGAGCCGCCTATCTTAGCCCTGAAGGAGAGGGTGACAATGGACGTCATCACAAGGAACCCAAGTTGTCACAGTCAGATATGTCTCTGTTTGAGTCCCCCATGTCACCTACTGTTGAACAATCGCACATTGAAGATAGTGGGATGGAAGTCCATCCAGATCTTGATTCAACGAATCCGGTCATAGTGCAGTCTAATAAGCGAAAGCGTGGACGACCTCGATTGATTTCACAGCATTCAAGAGCTGAAGTACCGAACCTTAGATTTCACACGGTGTTACGTGTTAATTGTGCTAACCAGTTATTCAGCGTCGAAGAGCTCAAATTCGCGACGCCCAACGGACATACCGCGAAAGGAAAGAGCAAACGATAGCGGACTTGAAGGCTCAGATTAGTAAACTCCAATCTGCAATAGATAGTATGAGACTAGCCTTCTTCGAATTATATAATGAAGGCAGACGAGTTGCTATCCATCACCGTGATTTGGACTTTGTTGAAACGTTGACAGACGTTACGATCAAGATTCTGGAGGTCTCTAAAGAAGTCGACGTTGGCATGGAAGATGCACATCTGAACCTGCAAGAGGATCAACAAGGAACTGCATGTTAAAATGGGACAGTCAATTCTTCTTCACCAGAAATACAACCATCACAATAAACTTCATTTCACTAGCTTCATTAAACTAATCTTGTCTCTGGACTAATCTTTTCTCTGGATCCTGGTTGTCCGTTGTCGATCCCACCAGATCCATTGCGATGTTGTAAACGGAAACGAAATCATCGATTGATAGGTGCAAAGGAGAATCTCTAAACTTTGGTGGATTGTTGTATGACAGGTGAGATGGGTATGAAATACTGTCTGGACGAAATGCCACTTTCGCGATCCCATTTATACACGAGAGACACCATAGTCCAAGTCATGCGGTTGTTTAATAATAATAATCCGCTTTGTCACATGTCCCTTCTTAACGCCAACACAGCAGCGATGACAAATAGGGGTGTTGCCGTGTTGGCGAGCAAGTTCATACGATTACTGTACAATTGGTCCTAAAAGTTTACCGAAACCATTTCAAAGGACTACGGGTGTTCTTTGGCATGAGTTCGTTATAACGCTAAGTTCCTAATTAGGAATACAATTACTTCTCGGACCACACTATACGAATACTTTACGATGAAACCTTAAAATTTGTCGATTAACTTTATGAATAATCTGAAAAGTCGACCGTTTACGGTAATCGCACCGCCCCTAATTGACAAAACGATTAGTGAACATATATATCGATATTCAAATGATATCGTCAACTGCCTAAAATATCGTTCACCGTCATGACGGTGATGACAAATACAAGTCCTCGTCAATATTATCCTCTGCGTCTTGCGTTGTTTATGCATTACTATAGATTGAACCATATTGCGAATACTTGAACCATTTGTGACCGATTGCACAATTAGATTGATTATTAATATTTGGGTTTATGGGACTATATAGCTGTTTCCGAGGACCACCTTAACTGAGTTATCTAGTCATATATATTCCATTCACGATTGAAAAATCGAGACCATTATTCAGCGGCAGGAGGAGTTTCAATGCCAGAAGAAGCGTTATTCTCGCCAATTGAAGTCGGTTCTCTGACTCTTGCACATCGAGTCGTTCTCGCACCTCTAACTCGCTATCGCAATGACGATGATGGGTCTCCAAATCCATCCCTGGCTGTTCCTTATTATTCAGCGAGGGCGCTTGTTCCAGGCACGCTTCTCATAGCTGAGGCCACTGATGCATCTTTCTTCGCCGGGTCGCTTAGTAACGTTCCAGGAATTTACACTGATGACCAGATCGCCGCATGGAGAGCCGTTACTGATGCTGTACATGCTAGGCGATGCTTTATATTCCTCCAACTTTGGTCAGTAGGCCGAGTGAATCCTGGTCAAAAGCAACCCGTTATTTATGGTCCGTCTCCAATTCCCAATGGTAATGGTCAAGTCCCGAAAGAACTCACCATTCATGAAATTAAGCCACTTGAGGAAGACTTTGTGACAGCTGCAAAGAATGCGATATATGCAGGATTTGACGGTGTAGAAATTCATGGAGCCCATGGATATCTTGTGTACCAGTTCCTTCAAGACGTATCGAATGTCCGCACCGATGAATATGGCGGATCAATCGAGAACCGAGCAAGGTTTGCACTGGAAATTATCGACAAGTTAACCACTATTCTGGGCGCCCATAAAGTTGCAATCCGGCTCTCCCCATTCTCCTAGTTACAGTCAATGGGAATGGAGGATCCTTATCCTCAGTTGGCATACGTCATTTCGAAGTTACAAGAGACCCATTCAGACTTGGCATATATTCATTTTGTCGAACCTCGGGTAAGTGGTGGCAGAGACAGGGATTTCAAAGAGAGCGAATCTACAGATCCATACCGAGAATTGTGGAAAGGACCATGGATTGCTGCAGGAGGCTTCACACCAGAATCTGCAAAGCAATATGCTGCAACGCATGAAAATTCTCTTGTTGCGTTTGGACGGCATTTTATTAGCAATCCAGATCTAGTCGCACGAATCCGAGAAGGTTTGCCGTTGAGATCTTACAACAGAGATACATTCTACCTTCCCAAGGCCGTCGAGGGATACTTGGGATATGACTATGCAGAGGAACTGAAGGGCATATACTTTTAGACTGGCCATGAATATCTGCTGCCAGTATGGAAATATGATAGCCTATGTTCGAAGATTGTAGTGGCGGTTATGACATGTAAAGGTCAAGTTGGTAGGGTACAAATGAATCATCTGGAATATGACTACAGAGAAGAGAGATTGGATGGCGAGGGCAATTATAAGGAGGCCTGCAGATATATTGCGAGAGTCTCGTTATAAAATTCCATCGTATCCGGCGAGCGCTATCATCCCCCGGGTAATGCCGATTGCGATTGAATTGCCAAGCATGAACTCAACGAAAGTACCGACGGAAATCGGTTAAAGGCGCTAGTGTTGTATGGTAGTGTGAGAAGTCGGTACATGTTTTTTGGGACACTCCATGACGGCTAGAGCAACTAACGCTGCAGCCGTACACAGACGCTATAATTTCAAGAACTATCACATCCTTGTGATATCTGTAACTAAACTAACTACTCCGGCTGACTACTATTCCAGAATTCATTAGGGAATATTGCTCCATCGAAGCGCTTATCATCACAATTTCCAGTCTTGGATGATCTTGTCTGCCGCGATCTGCCCAATAAAATATGCCGTGCTCTGGGGATGGTTTCTTGAGTCACATTAGTTTAACAGTATAATAAATAAACTCAGGCAAAATCAAAACCAACCCAGGTAGAATTGGACAAATACTAAGATCGGCCACGCGGAGGCCACCTAACCCGAACACAATGGAGGTTCTGTCTACACAACTATTAGGATTATCCGATTTTCCCATAGCAACAGTTCCACAAGCGTGCCATGCCGGAATAGCATCTGACTTTAAGTATTCCTAATTTGACTAAGCTCAAATAATATAACACACTGTCCCCTTTGGACTCAACTCACCATGATGTCTTCATCGGATTCACTCATTGGCCCGGCAAGATATCGTTTGAAGATTTTTCCCAGATCGGATTCGTGTTGAAATTTCATAGTGTGCCGTACTGCCTCAATCATAGATCTTTTATCAAATGCGTGATCAAGTAGGTTAAGATCGATCACAGGAGAGTCATCGGGATTTGCCGAAGAAAGCCGTAATGATCCCACAGACTGTGGTCGCATCAAGATGGTGGTGTAGGTCAGATACATCTCGTCATCTTTAATGGACAGCATCGGAGGCAGCGGACTATTCACAATCATCTCAAAGTGCGGTACTGAATCTCGCTCAATGTATTCTTTCTCTTCAATCTCAAGCTCTTTATACTCAGGCGTGCTGAGTAGACGGGGAATTTTCGTAAACGCCGCCACTATCGAGCTGTTATACACACTCAATGGACCTGAGCCCGTTTCTGCCCACATCATGCGAGCTTCTCTTAATCGATTCGAATCAACTTCCAGGGAATGCTTGTCAAAATATCCATCCTCGACTAAAGCACAGGTAAATACTGCCGTCCGATCAAGTAAATGCTTGCCAACACCTTCCAAGTGGATGAACTACTTGGATTCCAAGTTTTTCCAGTTCAGTTTGGGGCCCAATGCCTGAAAGGAGTAACAGCTTTGGCGTGTCAATAGGTCCAGCTGTGAGAACTATCTCTTTTGTAGCAAACACTGTCTAAACTGTTAACATAGCATTGATAATGTCAAAGTGGGCTCACCTGTGCGACCATCACGAAGATGAACTCCGACTGCTTTTTTACTGTCAAATATAATCTGACCAGCTGTTGAATTGGTCCATATAGTAAGATTGTCAAGAATTGTGCTGAGATTAGCGGACGCGCTAGTCACTCTTTTCCCATTTGCATAATTAGACGGAACAATTCCAATTCCGATCGGATTTCCAGAATTAAGGGCGAGATTCCGCTTCATCTGCTCACTATCAATATAAAGTCCGCATAATTGCACACGTTGCTTACTCCGTACTTAATTCCTGCTTCAAGTATAGACCTTGTTCCCATTTCCCACGCAGGAGGCAAACTAATATGCACACGACTTTATTCTAAGCTGCCATGGTAACTTAACGTATTAAACGACCTCCCAAGTCAATCGCCTTCATTCGTCCGTGGATAGCGAACCAGGGAAGTAGCTTGTCGTGGACATATGTGGCGCCCCGGTCGGTATAACTATTTGAGTTAGGTAGTACGGTAGCTTTTGCTGACAGTGCTGTCGATATATGCCTGTCTGATGCGAAAGAAGAAAAATTGTAAAGGCGGGGCCTTATTTCAGTCCGACTGTCATGAACAACCTGCTTAGTGGAGCGAGGTATTCATTTGTGGCTGTCGTTCCTTTCCCACAAGCGTTCCATGGCTGTCGTTCGTTCTTTCGTTTTGTGGTGTGCGTCTTTGTTTTGACGCTTTACGACAACTTTTTCGTTGCTTTTCGTTTGCTATCTTTAACATTCTGCTGCCAAGGATTTATGGCGACCGGTTTGCACAGCACTTAAATCCTTACAAAATTACGGTCCATCTGACTTCAAGACTTAATTCCCGTTACGGTCAAGCTGATCTCCAATGCCAAGAACGCAATATAGAGCCCTAACATTCCTACTCCAACCATCCTGGTCCACCTTCCCCCAAACCAGACAGTTCCAGTAAGGGCCAGTGTAGAAAACAACATGATGCCTATCTCGATAATATTCACTGATCCCGAATCAAAATCGTCTCCAGTGCTAACCATTACGATCCCGAGACACAGAGTCAAGAGAAATATATTGCTTCCAACAGTATTCGCAACCATGATGCCCGGTTGACCGCG
>JAKTPU010000163.1:0-12815 GCA_030556285.1 Lipomyces yamadae | reverse complement strand
CTAAGATATAGATGTTAAAAGATTTTACAATTTTACGTGGTGTACCATATAAAATCCAAAGTGATCCGTTCGCTTGTGTGATCCGTTCGCTTGTGAACTACGTTATATGATATATGCACACTCGTTAGTCGCGTTGCTTTCTTCGCATTGTCTTCGTCTCTCCTTACATTGTCGTTCTCTTCACATTGTCTTCGTCTCTCGTTACATTGTCGTTCTCTTT
Source organism: Lipomyces yamadae (assembly GCA_030556285.1). NCBI lineage: Eukaryota > Fungi > Ascomycota > Lipomycetes > Lipomycetales > Lipomycetaceae > Lipomyces > Lipomyces yamadae. The sequence goes on along the minus strand of JAKTPU010000163.1, from coordinate 12,595 downwards.
ACTGGACTCAGACTCAAAAATACGGTGTGGTGTAAATTTCAGTACCGGTGCGAAGCACTGACGCTCAGAGTTGCTGGAGGATTTCCTCAGGGCGTCGTATTCGTGTCGTATTCGTCTAGTATTTAGCGTCGTATTCGTCTCGTATTTCGGATATCGTATGTCGGATTTAGCTAACCGCCTCCGCACGAAGCCAAAATGAAATTAGACATCATCTCTAAGCCCAATTTTTGAGCCACGACCAAGATTTGGAATTCCTGGGACTCTTGCATCCAGGTTATTATATAAAGCATCTCAAGGCTGCGATTTGATACGAATTTATCTCCTACGTCGTCCTCACTATCCAATGTTTTCCCATCTATGCGAGAACCATTCTTAGCAAATCTACGATCGCTCTAAAACATCATGAAGACAGCTCACATTGCGCTGCTGTGTGCAGCAGCCTCGCTGGCCCATGGCCAAATGGTACCAGTACCCGAGGGCCAATCGACTGCCTGGAACTCTTCGTTCAAGTTCTCCCCGGAGCAAGTCAAATTAGGCGAGCTCTCCCCGGGGTTAGCAACCAGCCTCGAGGTCATTCTCAACTTTGATCGCACCCAGCTCGCCAACGGCGGTCCCAGTCAGGACATTTTCTACAACTTGACCCAAGGCTCATCGAACATCCCCCCCCATGCTCCAGGCCAAGTTCTCAAGGTCGAGCACGTCACTAACCCGGTCTCCTACAATATTCCCGCCAAAACAGCTCTCTCTCGCATCATCTATTCGTCTACAAACCTAAACGGGACCTTAATACCTGCATCTGCCTATGTTTTATGGCCTTATACGCCAAAGCAGTTCGGGCTACACTCAAAGGGGGCGCCTTGCGCGCCGCCGCCCAAGGCGAAGGCTCCTGTCGTGCTCTGGACCCATGGTACCGCCGGTTTCTTTGCGGACGCCGCTCCTTCGACGCACAGATCTCTTTTCTACGGTGACATTATCCCGTTCACACTTGCTCAGGCGGGTTATGTTGTTATCGCCACGGACTATGCCGGTCTCGGTGTTGAAACATCTTGGGACGGAAGCTTCGTCCCGCATCAGTATGGTGCCCGAGAGGCAAACGCGGGTGACGCTTTGAACGCTCTTCGAGCTGTACGAACGACTTTCTCGGACCGCATCACCGATAATTATGTCGTCGTTGGCCATAGCCAAGGCGGTGCCGTATCCTGGGGCGTCTCTGAAGCCCTCGCCAAGGATGATCAGCAGTACTGCGACGTCGAGAAGGGCCATCTCGGTACTCTTACTTTTGCGCCCTGGATTAACGTAATTCCAGAGCACCCTCAATTCTTCCTCCCTTTGATTGGAAAGTTCTTGAGCGGAGTCTTCCCGACTTTCAAGCTATCTGACTGGCTCACTCCGCTGGGTGTTTCACGCACGAAGCTCTTGACTCAGGTGCAGGGGGGACAATACTTTTCCGAACTTTTATTCTCGAACGCCACTGCAGTCGTCAACCCTGATTGGGATAGCTCGTACTATGTGGATGTATTTTCGAAGCTAGGAAACCCGGGAAATCGCCCATACAAGGGACCAATGCTTATTATTCAGGGAACAGCCGATCCGGGGGCTTTATACAACATTACCCTTGCTACATACGACTCCACCTGCAAGACATATCCCGGCGACCTTGAGCTTATGACAGTTCCTGGAGCAGGCCACTTTCCCGCCATAGATGCCTCTAGACAGGTGTGGCTGAAATGGATCGAGGATCGTTTCGAGGGAAGGCCGGTTGAGTCGAAGGGCTGTGTTAAATCTGTGCTGGAGAGTTTCTTGCCCATCGAGCAGTACCAGGAGGTGACCCGGTCATTTTTTCAGTGGTCAGGTGCTCCGAGTTGGTTCGCCCAGCTGCCCGTTGGTAGTGTTTAACATTACCGCTGAGTTTGTATGTTTATAAGGTGGACTGTAATAGACCCATAGTGTAACAACCCGTATGACGTCTTCGGAATAACGTGGGTAATAATGTGATACTGGGATAAAGTCGGATGCGGCGTGCGGCGCATGATACGTCAGTGTGCGGCGTACGGCTTCGTACGGGAAGCAGCATGCCCATCACTCCCAAGTCACACATACGAGTCTGATGAATATAGGCTATGTTATTAGTGAAATGAATGTATATATATAGACTAAAAGAAGTATGAGGGAAGCCTCAAGCTTCAGTCTTTGTACTTTTGAATATTGAAGTTTAATCACTCATACTGATTAATCCCTCTTGTTCTTACAACATATTACATTCTGAAGCTTCTTGCTACAAGATCGATTATCAGCATGACCGATAGTACATTACCCATCGAAAATCGAACATTTAATAGCTCGGCCGACCTGATGCAGCTGAGAAAGGAAGATGGATCCCTCACAAGCCAAGAATTAAGGGATCTAAGGGCGCGCATCAAAGTCAGGGAAGACTTGGCCGATTTGGAAGATAGGATGCGTGCTCTCGAAGAGCGTGAGCGTTCAATGACTCCCGAGCAACCTTATGAATCTGGCAAGTCACGCCAATAACTTTGGACCCCCTCTGACCCGTCTTCTGCATCATCCAGCTCTGACTCAACCGATTCATCTGCCGGACTATATTCTTCGCGTCAACTCCAGTCTTAGGGAACGGGGAGACTGGAAAAGAGAAATAGAACGAGTTTTCGAAGGTAAACCTCATACCTATTGAAAGGGAAAACAGAAAACAGAGAATTATCAAAGTGTTGGACTGTGTGGATAAGTCTTTAAAGACTTTGTGGTACACATATCGTGTAACGTACTTCACACTACCAAAGGTGAGGCACGTGAGATGTGGAAAAGTGAAGGAAGTTGTTACGATAGCTCTTAATGTCGACTAAAGACTTGTATTGAAGCCTGCCCTCTGGCATCTTCCATCTGTCCCTCTATTTATACATTATAATTTCCAACAAGGTTAAATGTAAGTAGGTCCCGCTACTTCCGGGTTTCATCTAAACTCATCTTACGATGTCTTCCGTACGGGCTACCCTGCGGCGCTGTACCACAAGTAGCGTTTGCACATGCTAAGGGGAAATTAAGGTGGCACCCACGTGGCCCTTACCCAGTGGCGGTGGCGATGGCGTTACATATCGAGACCAAAGAGATAAACGTGACACGACAAGGTGGAAGGTATTCATTAAATGGACCAGAGATAATATCCAAAACGGTCAAAATGCTACCGCAACGTTATACGAGCGGTATGAGGGAGCTCGACAGAAACAAGATAAGTCACCAGTACAGTCGCCCTTTTTAAAAGGTTATTAGCCCTGGCGATATGTCGACCTCTAGCCAGACATTATTCTCCCAGTCGAGATATTACGGAGATTTTCCTAAGCTGAAGGGGGAGGATAACTACCTCTCCTGGAAGCAGAGCACGCTCCTCCATCTTCGTGCCTTTCAACTGGCCGAAGCTCTGGAATATACTGAACCAGTTTTAGAACTTTCTGAGGAGAAGCTCAAGAAGAAGAACAATGCACTCTCAGGGTTCAGGGTTCGAAGCATCGTCATAAGTATTGTCATTGTTGCAAGCCACCAGGCACCGGACGAAGACGCAGTCTCATTATGCAAGTCACCAGGCACCCGGGCGCAGAACCCTTGCTATCACATAGGTCACCAAGACAAGATGCAACCACCCAACAGCACGTCCCAGAATTCCCCAGAGGTCCTCGTCCTCGACTCCCCAAAGGTCCTCGTCCTCGATCGATGTACATACGTATCATATTGTATCATATTTTGTATAGTATTGTGTAATGATATATATATAAAGAAACCGGAGGACGGAGTCGGGAATGGGGCAGGCTTCAATACATATGCCATCGATAGTAAAAACTACTGCATAGCCATCCCACCTTATACCTATCATCGTGCCCCCTTGTGGTGCACGTTACAATTATCTAGCACCCTGCTCTCATGCAATTTCCTGTATACACCAGATTGGACAAGATCCTTACGAGTATTTCTTTATGTATTAAGACTTCAAAGATTATGTACGAGCAATCGATCAAACTTGTGACAATTCAGGGGCTTAAAATATGAAGGAATGAAGCAGGTCAGGAGGTACTACCACCAATCAAGAGAGTAAAGCGTGGACGTCCAAAAGTGGCTCGAATTCGGACTCCTTACCAAGAGGATAAACGTGTATATATATGCTCAGTGTGTCGTCAAAGTGGCCACAATCGAAGGCTGTGCCCTAATCAATCTGTAGAGCATGGAAGAGCACAAAGAGCGCGAGATCAGCTAGTAGAAGGTAAGTCTGGTCTTGAATAATGACTAATATACTAACTACAATATAGATAGTGAAGCTTCTATGTCATTTTCTGATCGGGATAGCTTTTCTAACATATCTAATACTATAATAGTTGATACTGAGGCTAGTCAAGTAGATCAGGATCACGTGGACCAGTATCTAAATGACGAAATGGATAATATATGATGGAGAGATTACCAGCATGAGCAATGGGTCCAGGATCAGGGCGTTCGGGATCAGGACGTCCAATTGCGTCGATATCCATTAAGGAAGCGACGGCTTACCGTAGAATCTGCTGCCCTAGGTAGAGACTAAAGAGCAGTTGAATTAATCACTATTTTATTAGATTAGTAGCTGTACTGTAACAGAGGTAGTATTTAAAGGGGTTCAACTCTTAAGTACCAAGGTTACTAGAATACCGGCCTGAAATGCCACAATGGTCGGATCCAGTAATTAATTAGTATGTTTGGTCGGATTCGGTAAATAAGTGAAATTTGTGGTCGGATTTAGTCATTTGCCGTTAAATTAAATTGTTGTAACTTTGTAGACTACTTATACACATGTTCTGTTGAACAAGGTTAGGGTCAACCCTGAACCCAGCCTCGGGTAGGCCTAGGTATGGCTTACCCCTGACGATATGCCATATCCGGATTTGCTCAACCAAATCCGGCGTTCTTTTGTCTTCGTCTCTTCTTCCCTTCTTAGTTCCCTCTTGGTTGTCGTCGTCTCTTCTCTTCTCGGTTCCTCCTCGGATGTCGTCCTCTCGGTTTCTTCTCGGATGTCGTCCTCTCGGTTTCCTCTCGGATGATGTCCTCTCGATATCCTCTTGATGTTGTCGTCGTCTTGTCACCTTTGTTGCCAACGTTTCTTTTCCTCCTCGGGTTTCTCTCGGTTGCGTCTTTGTTTCTTCTCTTCGGTTGGCTCATGTCGTTTTGGGGTCTTGCCAGTCTTGTCTCTTTCGTAGTTGCCACGTCTCATAGTGGCATGTTTTGTTACAGCCGGTCGGACATAAATAGAGGGTTTCTGTCCCACCGACCGGCAAGTTGTTCATTACTTGAGAGTACACAATAGATCATGGAGTCTTCCAGAGTTTTCGTTGACAACGTCGACACCTCTCTGTCCCGCATCCCAGCTATCATCGCTCAACATGCTCAAGTAATTGATCAAATCTCTGCTAGGTCGTCAAAGCTCTCTGCACACCCCAACACAATAACTTTCAATGCACGCTGCGAGGACAACTCTAAAAACCTCCAGCAACCAGCTCAAAAAATTCATTTGCGGCGCCCGCCCATTGAGTGAATGACGTACTTAGCTCCTGGTAAGAATCGGCAGGCAAAAAGCTATTTAGCGTAGATTTAGTGCAGTGATTCGAGCCGACAGGCTTCTTGTTGAAACGATCCTCGATCCACTGCAGCCACTGCTGCCTCGAGGAATCCATACTAGGAAAATGCGCTACCCCTGTGAGGGAGACGAATTCAAAGGCACCACTGTCATAATTCTCACAGGTTGACTCGAAGGTTGACAGAGAATGCATGTACACCTCGGTGCCTTGGTCCTCGGTTCCTTGGAACATGATCATGGGAGCCTTGTAAGGGCGGTTGCCAGGGTTCGTGTACTCCGTGAAGGATGTTGCGTACCAAGATTCGTTCCATGCGGGATTGAGCATTTCGGTGACATTCGCTAAGAAGAGAAGCTCAGAGACGTACTGCCCGCCCTGTATCTGGGTAAGTAGTTCCGTACGGTCGATGCCAAGTGGTGAGAGCCAATCTGATAGCTTAAAGTCCGGATACATTAAGTGTAGGTCCTTCCCAACCCAAGGGCAAAAGACCGGAGGAGCTGCGTTAAGTGTGTCAATGCCGGGCGCAAATATAATAGTGCCTAGATAGTCACACTCCAAGTCTTGAAACTTCTTGTCTGAGTTCTCGGCGAGCACTTCCGAGACACCCCAGGCAGCAGCCCCGCCTTGGCTGTGGCCTACGTTGACGTACTCATCGGTGATCTTGTCGGAAAATATACTTCGGGCGGCCCGAAGAGCGTATAAGCTGTCGAAGGCATTGGCCAACCGGTTCTGATACTGATGCGGGACATAGCTCCCGTCCCAAGATGTTTGGACGCCAAGACCAGCGTAATCCGTAGCGATGACTGCGTAACCAGCCTGAGCAAGCGTGAACGGCATGATGTTACCGTAGAAAAGAGCTCGATGGGCGGAGGGAGAGCCGTCGGCAAAGAAACCGGAGGTGCCATGCGACCACAGGACGACGGGAGCCTTGCCCGTCGACTTTGCGCCAAATTGCTTAGCTGTCCAAGGCCACAAAACGTAAGCAGAGGCAGGGATTAGAGTCCCATTAGCGTTAGTCGTTGTGTAGATGAATCGGGAGAGGGCCGTCTTGGCGGGGATATTCCAGGCCGCGGGATTGGTAATATTCTGGACTTTAAGTACCTGGCCAGGACAATGAGGAGGAGCGAGCAAAGTGCCGTTGTCGAGCTTATAGAAGCTGTCCTGGCTAGGCCCGCCGTTGGCAAGTTGCGAGCGGTCGAAGTTAAGGATGGTTTCGAGGTTATCGGCTAGGTCAGGCCAGAGCTGGCCAAGCTCGATTTGCTCCTGAGAGAACTTAAATGAGGAGTTCCATGCTACCGACTGTGCCACAGGCTTAGGGAACGTGGGCAGGGTTTGGGCAAAACTGCCTGCCGCGAAAAGAAGCATTAAAAAGGTGGCTTTCATGATGACTGTGAAGAATTATGGATAGTTTGAAGGAAAACTTGGTGTTAGGTTAGAGAAGTAGAAGCAGTCTCTCCGTCCTGTCAACACATTTATATGCACCCTCGAGCAGCTTCTAAGTCCTGTTCGCCGACGTTGATATCAAATCAGTAGAGATCGGCACGGATAAGGATTTTCGTTATCCGTATCCGTATCCGTATCCAGGCAACAAATAGTTATCCTTATCCGTATCCCTATCCGTGATATCCATTAAAAGAACACAAAAAATACAAACTATCCGTATCCGTATCCAGGCAACAAATAGTTATCCGTATCCGTATCCGTATCCGTAAGAAATGAGCTTTATCCGTATCCGTATCCGTGATATCCACGGATATTCACAGATATTTCGCAGGATGGCGAGAATATCGATAAAAGATATTACACCATCACTAATGTGAGATATACCATGCAACTGGGTTAAAAATAAGATAGTAATCATATAGTAATCGAATTCCTAATTAGGTATGGCTTGAAAATCCTAGGTTCAAAGCAGAGTTGCTTAAGAGGAGGTTTACATACAGAGGGCGTATAGTCACGTGCATGACTACACGATTTTTTGCGAGTAATCAACGTCACGGCTGGTATAGTTAATCGTAAACTTAGTAATCGTATTGGACTTTACGAATACGAATAACGATTAATCGCAAATCGTATCCACCCCTATAATTAACTGTACACATGCAAATTAGTGTCTTGAACACTGGCCGAAATAAAGAGCTTTGTATAATATATCTGTAGACTTGAACTTCATAGTAGCTAAATATCACCCGCTAAGGCCACATTAGGCCTAGTTACTCCGCACAGCTTAACGATGTACGCTATGGTATACGACGTATTCATGACTCTAGTATCTCGGCATTAACGCTAGTACTTCGAACACTACGGAGTGCTCTGTAGCTGGTATGCGTGTGCTACAATAGATGTGCGCTTTGGCAGCACGTTCTAGGCTTCCAGAAAAAAGTCTCTCAATGAGTCGATTTACCCCGTCCCCGCTGTGGTTCAGGTATAAAAGGCATGGAAACTCTTCTTGAGCTTGAACCAGAGCGCTCATCGTCTATCCTCCATCAATATCAATCCTTGGTACTTCTATAGCTCCGGATATATCTATACCGTGTGCCGTACATCGCCGAGTACACAACGAAAGATGAAGGCAATTGGCATTGCACTGTTGGTAGCGGTTGCCCAGCTGGCCAACTGCCAGCTTCCTGCCCCGGCATCGCAAGACACGGCCTGGAACTCGACCTTTACCCTCTCCGCTGCCCAAAAGCAACTGGGACAGCTCACTGATGAGGTCGCAAGCCAAATCGAGACCGTATATCGTTGGGACCAAACTCAGCTTGCCAACGGCGGAACAACCCAAGATGAGTTCTACAACTTGCTTGTCGGCTCCATGAACGCGCATCCAACAAAACCGGGCGAGGTCCTCAAGGTTGAAGACATCACCGACATAACGCCCTTCAACCTCCCGGCCCAGGTATCCATGTCTCGAATCATCTACACCTCCGTGAACCTGAACGGCACACTCGTGCCCGCTTCCGGCTACATCTTGTGGCCATATGCGGCTAAGCAAGTTGGATCAGGGTTGGAGCGGTCGACCACGGCTAAGGCTCCTTCTGTCGTCTGGAACCACGGAACCTCTGGCTGGTTTGCCGACGGAGCTCCCTCCACGCATCGATCCCTCTTCTACGGTGATCATATGCCCTTTGCCCTCGCCCAAGCAGGATACGCTGTCATTGCGCCTGACTATGCCGGTCTCGGCGTCAACACCTCATGGGACGACACTTTCGTTCCACACCAGTACCTTGCACGTGAGGCAAGCGCAAAGGATTCGCTGAACATGATTCGAGCGGTACGCAGTGTCTTTGAGTGCCGTATCACGAGCGATTATGTTGTCGTGGGCCATAGCCAAGGTGGCGCCGTCTCCTGGGGCGTCTCCGAGGTCCTAGCCCAAGATCGTAGCGAGTTCTTGGACGTGTATAGCGGTCACCTAGGTACTCTTATGTTTGCCCCAGCCGTTGACTCTATCCTCACGCATGAGTCCTTGTTCTATCCCCTTCTCAGCAGATTCATGAAGGGGATATTTCCGACTTTCAATCCGTCCGACTGGCTTACCCCCTTGGGCATCGCTCGATCCCAGCTCGTCAGCGACTTGCAGGCTGCGCAATTTGTGATCGAATATGCCGTCGCGACAGTCCAGGGTATCCTAGTTGACAATCCTGACAGCACTTATTACGGCTCCGCGTATTCTGCTCTGGCAGCTCCGGGTAATCGCCCATACAAGGGCCCTATGCTGCTAGTCCACGGCACTGCCGATCCAGTCGTCTTGCCAAATGTCACCCTCGACACATTCGAGTCTACCTGCCACAAGTTTGGTGGAAACTTTGAATACATGTCGGTTCCCGGAGCAGGTCATTTCCCTGCCATGGATGCGACTAGGCACCTGTGGCTGAGATGGATTGAAGACCGATTCAACGGTCATCCAGTGCAGATTGGGTGCCAATCTTCCACAGTGGAGAGTCTTTTGCCTTTGAATCGCTATAAGAGTGTTACCAATTCTTTTCTGGACTGGAGTGGAGGTCCACAGTGGGCTTACCATCTCCCTGACGGCGTATAGATGCGCCGGCTCAGGCGGACAACTTGTGTCTCTATATCATTGTCACTTAATAGTTAAGGAAGAGGAAAGGATGGTAAATGAAGTCGTCTTTTTTATGCTCCCAGGTAATTGCTTTTGCTAGGAAACTCTTGTATGGTCGTGTGATAATCAAATCGCCACAATATGCTGCTCTATAATAATTGTGATTTATATCTTAACGGGGCTCGCTGCCTCACTTAGCCTGCTGCCAACCTTATAGACCTGCTTTGAGGCCAATAGACTTCCATCGCTCTACGGTGCTAGTATTTCAAAACCTACTCTACTACGCCAGGTATACTGATAATACTCACTCTACTGTGTATCCTACGGGACCACGGGTTGAACACGTGTTCGGACATCATGTGATCTAGTCCCCAATGGGAATTGTAGGCAGAATCCCGTGATATAGGTTCACCTAGGGCACGAAGGTGGCTCCCTAATAATAAGCCTCAAAATTTCGGTGCACATTGTAGGGCATTCTGCCCTAATTCTAAGACCGATTAGGCCATTTGGCCAGCTGAATGGCCAAATCTGTCACTTGGCAAGTTTTGAACCAAGTGCCACGCACGCCCTTAAGAGACTTATCGTCACAGTTATGGCAGGTAGACCTAACGCGTACTATACTGTTTTCCAATTGCCGAATTCGGCATACATATTTAATCCTGAGTAGTCATCACTCCACGATATAGATAACTAATTTCAGAGCACCTACTGTCAGGATCACCCTGATACTGTCCCTTGCCTTCGGTGAGCCTTGCCCTAGCCTTCGCCGAGCTTGCACTTTGGCAATTGCTGAGCAGCTTGCCCCTTGCTTTTTGCTTGCTTGTAGTTTGTCGTTCGCTGTAGACACTCCAGTAGCTTTTGGTTACCATTGTTGTCTTTACGCCTACAATGAAGAGACGGCAAAACAAACGCGCACCGTATTCTTTTGAAGGAAACACCATAAACACTCTCGATGTCTCGCGACAAGGGGCGCAGACATTTACGATGACCCAGGAGCAAGCGCGCGCCTTGCTCGACGCTAAAAGGCGTAAGAGGAAAACAATGTCGGCTGCTAATCCTCACGTTGAAAATTATACCGACAATTATGAGGATTATGGGACTGTTGCAGATGTGGGCATTCTACGTTTGTGCATCTATCTGATGGAATTAACATAGTCATGGTATAGGACAGGGACGAGAACGCGCTTGATATCTTGCCAGACAACATAACGGCAGATGAAATCATAGACCTTGGCAGAAATTTGTCACAACGGAACACCGAAAAGAGACAGCGGCATGCGGACGCATGGAATACAATTTTTGCAGCTGCCGTGGACGCTTATATCGAATATCAAGTACCACCGCGGACCCTCGAGGGTGACAAGTCTCAATCCTGTCTTTTGATTGACATTAATCGTATGAAATCACCGAGCCATCCTTTTTGCATGAACCAGGTTAATTCATATAGGTGCACAATATATTCAACTGCGGCCAGACAACAAGGTCATTCAATTGGTCAAGATGGGGTATATGACTAATGCTCCTGTGCGCCCAACGGCAGCATTCTCCTTTGAGCTGCTCAGACTTTTCCACATGCTCAAGAATACTGGCGGACTGTCTGCCGACGCCTTTTCTAGAGTGTTGCGCCAATCGTTGGAACAATCGTATCTGCAACAGTTCTTCAACTTGGAGAAAATATTCCGCGATACTTACTATCGTTGGTTAACAATCCACCAAGGAGCTCGCAAAAGGCAAGACGACGCAATTTGTCAACCGACCGGTGAGTGATCAGTGGTGACTGTTTTGTGGTGATATAACTAACAAAACATGCAGAAACAATTCGTTTCAATGCATTTGCAAGCTTGTGTCCAGCCTGTTTCGGCTGCGCCGATGGTGACACTAGGGAAGACCGTCCGACGATATCCATTGACGGCAATTTCCAACAAGTGCATTGCAAGGACGTCTCGCCTATTGCCGAATCAGAACCAGAGTACTTTTTTGTCGATCCTACAAAGACTGAAACGAAGAAGGTGAAGGCAAGTAGCTGCGCTAGCAATTTCCAAGCACCGAAGCAAAAGCCCGGAGATGCATTGTTTGACTCTCAAGGGTTACTGGGAGTCGTCTGCCGGCACGGTCATCCTCTCTTCTGTCGTAACTTATTCACGAAGGGGGAGCCTTTTGGATATGTTCTCCATATTGTCAAGCAGGTAGTGGAGAGATATCCTACCGCAGCAAAATGGGGACTCACCTATGACGTCGGTTGCGCCTTGGAGAGTTCTGTGACTGTATGTCCTCATGATTTAATTGTCAATATTGGAGGCTAACTTCTGTCCATAGGCACTAGGTAAAGAGCTTGACAAGGACTTTCTGGTGGCGGTCAATAAGTTTCACGTCTATGCCCACCAATTTGCCTGTCAAGTACGATACCATCCGCATCGCCTCCGTGGTCTTGGAGATACCGATGGTGAAGGTATAGAGCGGTATTGGTCGAGGGCAGCGTTCCTTGTTCGTCATTTGAAAACGTCATCGGCGATTCATCGCGTTCAAAGTCTCGATGCTCACATAGAGTACACTTCGAACAGTATGACCAGACAACTTGGCGCAACACTTTGCGACCGTCTCTGGCGCGTTACCAAAGCTCTACAGGCGGCAACGTTGGATCTAGAGAATCTCGCTATCAATAAGGACGACATTCTTGCACAGATCGACAGCCAGAACTCTTACGTCGTAAATCGTCGTAAGCAAACACTGCCGTCTCGAGTGCAGCATCTTCGGGAGGTCGCGGACAACATTGAGAAATTAATGATTGAACGCAACTATGAGCTTGAGCAGGTCCACACTCGGCTCCGGGGCCATAAAGCTAGTCAGGCCGTTTTTAATAAAATTCGAAGACGACGCCCCGGAGTCGAGAAGGAAATCAGCAGGTACAACGCTATGATCGACACCTTGCCGATTG
>JAKTPU010000162.1:0-13046 GCA_030556285.1 Lipomyces yamadae | reverse complement strand
CTGATCCCAACTAGAGACTCGAGCTGTACGAACAACTTTGTGCTGCGCAGCGCGACTCATCAAGTCCCCGCCGAGGCTGAAAGCAGAATTTTGGCTCATGGTAGGGATTGAAGAGGAGAATCAACTGTGACAACCATTAATTAGTGTTGGGACCTGGCAACAAGTGGATGGCTGCACATACCAAAGATCGACTGTGGACAGATAATAGAATAACTATCTAGCAGGAGACTGTGGTGAAAGGAGAGACGGATCGATCGTCCTTTTGTATTGAAAAACTGGTATATATGGCGAGTAAATGTTGACAGTGGTGGTTGCTCCGCACCTCTGAATGAATATCGATGCTATACAATTTCTGGCCAACGACAGAGCGGAAGCCGGAGACAATTTCCGCATTGGCCGCGATTTGCAAAGTCTCCAGAATCATGGTTAACCGTCTGTTGTGCGAAATAGATGGGGCAAAAACAATATTGGGAATGCCGGGGTTAGTTTCCGACTCCGCATTGGGAGAGATTACCCCGCATCAGACTTTGTCGACAACGTTTACTTCGGGACCACCGTTCCAACTCCGCGCTTAAATAGATCTCCGGACACATTACTCTCTTCCCAGCTGTTGTGTAAACAATGACGACATGAGTACCGCAACGACTCCGAAAACGAATGGTCGGGTCCAGTTGTCCGAAGGCACTGGATCCAGAGCCAGCAATAGCCTAAAACGATTGGCGGAAGGTCTTGGACCGCAATCCGACTCCACAGCCAGCGGCAATCATCAACGCCGACGGCGGACTATCCTGGCCTGCGATGTTTGTAGGTCACGAAGGACCAGGTGCGATGGTCGACGACCACGATGTTCGTCTTGCCTGCAAAATGACTCAGTGTGCATTTATCGTCCAACACCTGCACCAACGCCGTCAAAGTAGGTTACTGCAAATCGCGACGAATTGAACTGACTCCTGTCTCGTTCATGATTTAGGCTCGAACGTGAGATCTCGACAATCAGGGAAAGTCTAGGCCATATCACTCACCTCCTCTCCTATCGAGTTGAGAAACTCCAACACCTGTCATCGCATATTCTCGACGCAGAGAGTGAACCTGTGCCATCCCAACAAGATTCGGCGCCAGACTTTCCTTTTATGACCCTTCGGACACGGTCAATGATGATTATTATTGGAGTGGACAAAGATTTGGCTAACTTTCTCGTCAACATGGAGAGAGCAGACATCACGAGATTGGCCTCCTCAAGGGGCTCAGGACTCTTAGTACTTCAATACCAAAGAGCGGTAAAGTCAGTAGACGTTCTAAAAGTTCATGTGTCGATAGTAACTCATACATGGTTGGCTTAGTGCGCTGGTGGCGTTTTCGGAAAGGATCCACACATGGTATCCAATCCTTCACCCCGGTTTTTCAGACCACTTTTTCCAATCAATCACGGGCTCATTCCATAATTCAACCGACAACTGTCTTGCGCTTTTGGTTGCCGCGATCGGTTCACTCGCCGAGGCCGATTCTGCTTTGGCCGCCATCGAAGCACGTCCGGATGCACCATACATCGAGTCTGCACTTGCAATGTTACCTACAGTGTTGGCTGAATGCAGTGTCAGGAGCCTGCAATGTCTCGTCTATTTCAGCATATATTACTGCTGCCTTGTGAAGCCTTGTCAAGCTCATGACTATGCTCTAATGGCATCTTTCAAGGCACAGAATCTCTTCAAAAGGTATCTATCGCAAAGTTACCTCCGTTGGGGTTGTGAAATAGTCAACTGAACTTGAATTAGTCAACTTTACATGGATGATCCCGAAAATTTGGAGCTTGTGCGACGGGCCTTTTGGGCAACCCTGTTGATTGAAAGGTACGGTGGGCTCTTCTGGCAAGTTGTTCACTTTCTGACGAGGGAATAGCGAGCTGAGTGTCCACTTTGACTTAGCAGAAAGCGGCATCTGGAAGCTTGATAGTCATATACCGCTACCAGACAGCCACGAGACGTGGGATTTTGCTGCAACGGCCAGTCCTGAGATGCCTACTTCGCCCGAGAGTGTCAATTCGGTTGGAACAAGCTCCGATGAGATGCGATTGTACTTTATGACCGAGATCGCTATGCGCAGGATGCTCCATCGGTGCACGATATCTATTAGCACCACTTCAAATGGCCGCTTTATCTACGCTCCAATAATCGCAGCCGAGTTAGAACTCCAATTAGAGCAATGGCACGCCGTCCTACCGGAACACCTCCGCTTCGACAAACATTCCGATTCAGTCGACAGGACCGAATCCGCGACAGCAGGCTTTTTGCAGGTCCAGTACCATGCGTGTAAGGCATCCATATATTGGCCCGCGGTATATCAGGCGATTGAGTCGTCAGAAGCTGACATCGCTCTGCTTCCTCATTGTCGCAAATTTTTCGATTCTTACGTCAATTTCATGGAGTGTGCGACGTTTACCGTCCAGCGGTGTTTGCCCAATTTCTGGACTCTCTATGCAAGGTAAGAGCTCTTCACAGGTTGCTTTGACACGCTTCGCGTGCTCATTTACGCAGTATATTCATTATCTCCATGGCGGCCTTGAAGGCTGCAAATACTCCTTGTCTGCGCAGTACTATGCCTTCACAGGTAATACAGTGCTTTCACCTGGCGAGCGACGTTTTTCAAGTAATTGGCGGTGTCAGTCCATCTCTGAGCGCGCTACGGCAGATTTTCAATGATCGTATTTCGACGCTACATACGGGCTGAAAGTAGATCAGCTCCAGACAGATCCTCGCGACAATTCGCAGCAGGCCACGTGGGTGTAGGCTTTGTTTATCGTTAAGAGTCCTCGAGGGTGGTGAGTCGAGTATGACGGGTCAACAGAGTTCCGACGTTCGTGATAAGTTGCTCCGCCGGGGTTATATCTCGGCAACTGTAACTTCATGTGTTTCCGGTTCACAAGCGTTTGTGAAGTCACTGATACTGGCCCGAAGGTTGACAACAGCTGGTCATAAGCTAACCCTATTGACGAGGTCTTGTGAACCCTAACCCCTAGGAAGTGTGGCTTATCCTGGCCCTTATGCAAAACAAGGGGGAAACTTAAACCCAGAGTGGCGTCTTTCGTATGGCTAACCCCTACGTCGTCGTGGTAAGAAGGATATACGGATAAACGGCAATTACATATAGCGATAAACCGAAGATTATTGGATAAACCAATAAGCGGACACGGATATTAGGCATACGGTAGACGGAATATCGGAATTGTTCTACAACCGATATGTCCATAGGCACTAACGTCGAACAACTGCCCAGTAGATAGTTGAAATAATGAATTTGTTTGGCGCCTTTCTCAGTAGCAACGCCTCCCGCTTCTCCGTTTCACAGACTCTTCTGGATCTTTTCGGAGCCGTCAAAGGCCCCTGGACTTGACCCCGAATTCCGACCTTTGCTGGTGCCATGGACGCTTCAGCAGATAGGGTTTTCGAGTGCCGTCTGGGTTTGCAGCTGTCGAGGACCAACTTAATACATGTGAAAGCATATAACGCGATGCCACTGTCGAGATGTGTAGAGGTCCAAGCCGTTGTGCCGGTGCTTTGTGTTCCGTCGTGGTTCTGTGAACCAGGGTACCAAAGGCCCTCAGCGTTCAGGGCCTGCTCGGTTGCCAATTAGGCAATCCAGACTTAGTGGGCGGATGGCCATCAATTCCGCGAGCTAATGTTATTTTGCCCTACTGTGTCAGCTTTAGTCGACGTCTACGGACTGCAAAATACTGATTAGGATTCTTTGAATTAGAGTTTCATTTTGCGGAGCTCGTGTTCTCCTCCGCTGTTAGGTCACCGCGAGCCCGCATGTATCATATCGGGACATCACCCATCGAAACCCTGCATCGGCCTCGAAGGCCAACTATAATTCGCGGCGAAAAAGATGGTGTGCCAAGTTATTCATGAAGCGGGTTATTTGAATTTAGCCGTCTTTATTACGTTCAACTTATAATTCCTTTTTTGACGTGAATTGTATCCGCTTTTCATAGATTTCCTTGTGCTGCGTGGCGACACCGAGAAGATCGCGTGGGGATTTGCATAGGAATGGGAACCTCTAAGTCCTGTCATCCTTCTTTATGCTTGCCGCAGCTGGTACACCAACTTATATTGTCCTCACAGTTAAAGTTATTACGCATATGCAAGCTCTGCTTCAACCTCCTTGTCGACTTAGGACAGTGCAAAAGTTAAGGGGTCGTCAGAAACTACTTTAACTTTGTACAACGTGACAAGACAGGGTTAGCGGGCTGCCCGTCCCGCGCCCTCTCCTCCCAAAGTGTCAAGCGGACTTCGGGAGAAACATTCCTTTTCACGTTAACTTCGTCACTGTTACGATAGCGTCGCAGTTTAACTCGCGATGGGTGCTTCGTAAACCGTTGCTGACGATCTTCCAAACAACCTGAATATTGTTACGCGGATAGGGCAGAATTGTCGTAGTAAAATTGAACCCAGTGCTATCGAGATTCCGCCCCCCAAGGTCGTGTGCCATCTTGCAGCACTCCGCACTTGCTTTTCACCACTAGCACGCCATTTCTTGGCCTTGGAAATCGGTTTAGTTCCTGTTGACGCGAGATTTCTCGTCATTCATCTGCGAATATTTATCCGCACCGCGGCGACTTTGCTTGCCGTGAGTTGCCACCCGGCAGTACAAATTGACGAAGGCATACGTACATTGTCGAAATTGTCATTAGCAGCTTAATATGTCCTCAGCCAAGAGCATGTCCCAATCTTATTACAATGAGAAGTACCGTCCGCAGTTCCACTTTACAGCCGAGAAAAATTGGTTGAATGATCCAAATGGTCTCGTATACCACGATGGAATCTATCATATGTTTTACCAATACAACCCCAAGGGCAGCACGTGGGGCTACATGTCGTGGGGACATGCAACTTCGATCGACCTGGTGCACTGGAAGCACTTACCGATGGCGCTCGAATGCGAGTTAGATTCCGATGGAAATGTCTTGGAAATGTTTTTCTCCGGTTCTGCAGTTGTCGATGTTAACAACACGTCTGGTCTAGCCATTCCGATAGGCAAGGACGAGAAAGGCGCGGTAATTTTGTCCAAGCCAATGGTGGCCATCTACACCAGTGTGTATCCTACTGCCCGAACCATGTCCAACAGCCAGATTATTCGAGAAGGCCAGCAGGCACAGTCAATTGCATTTTCCCATGACAACGGCCTAACATGGACCAAGTACGAGGGCAATCCTGTCATTCCATCTCCACCAGTCGAGTATGCGGACCAGTACAACCAGTTCCGTGACCCGTTCGTGTTCTGGCATACACCATCCTCCAGGTGGATATTGGTCGCGTCTCTGGCAATCAAACAAATACTTCTTATCTATTCGTCGGATAATTTGAAAAATTGGACGTTGGAGTCCCAGTTCGGACCGTGCAATGCAAGGTTCGGTGAGTGGGAGTGTCCGTCGTTATTTCCGCTCTATGTGGACGATGATATGGATGCCGAAAAGTGGGTTATGTTACTGGGAATAAACCCCGGAGGAGTTATTGTCGGCTCTGGCACTCAGTCGTTCATCGGTTCTTTCGACGGAAAAACATTTGTGGCCGATCCGTCAGATGTGTACGACCCTACTAAAGTTCCGTTGAGCTCTACCGTGTTCCAGGACTTTGAATCAACGTCCTCTACGTATGATGACCTGGGATGGACTGCTACCGGCGACTTTTCCGGTACTGGACCACGGAACGCGTCGACTGTAAATGCGGGAAGTGCCAAGGGCTATCTCGGGAATGGCGTCTTGACAACACATATTGATGGTCACTCGGGGAGGGGTACCATTGCGTCTCCAAATTTCACAATTACCGCCAACTATATCAGTTTTCTCGTTGCAGGCGGCTATTATCCATACAATCCAGCTACTGCTGGAACGCCTGAAGATAATCAGGTCTCCATCAATCTCATTATTGACGGGAAGGTCATGCACTCGCAGACCGGTACCAACACTGACAATCTCGTGTGGAGAAGCTGGAACGTAGCAGCATGGATCGGCCAAGACGCGTACCTGATTGTCATTGACGTTAACACCGGCCCATTTGCCTATCTCCACATCGACGAAATAGTATTTTCTAACAGCCCAAAGGATGAGGCCAACTGGAACGATTTCGGTCCTGACTACTATGCTGCTGCGACGTACAACGGGTTGCCGACCTCTGAACGGGTCGCGATTGGATGGATGAACAACTGGGCTTATGCGAACAAGATTCCGACCAGTACGTGGCGCAGTGCCATGAGCATCCCGCGCAAGTTGTCCCTCAAGACCATCAACAACAAGATCCGACTTGTGCAACAGCCGGTGTTATCCGTGTCACAGCTCTATTCCTCGACATTTTATACTCGCGAGTTCCTGGTCTTCAAAAATGGCGAGACCAAAGTCAACGTGCCAGGCCCGTATAATGCGAGGATGAATCTTGCCCTCGAGTTCACACGAGGAACTGGCACCAAGTTCGGCGTTATCTTGTGCTCGGACACGACCAACAATCACGGGACCGTGATCGGATACGATTTCGTACGTCAGAACGTGTTTGTCAACCGGCTGAAGTCTGGCAACATCTCGTTCGTCGACTCGGAGCCCAACCCTTTCCTGGGCTGCTTTGTTGCACCTATGCCGACCCAAAGTACGGATGTGATCAGGCTCAGCATCTTTTTGGACTGGTCGTCAGTCGAGGTGTTTGCTGGCTATGGCGAGATCGCGATCACTTCCCAGATCTTCCCACTGAATGACAGCGCCGAAGTCAAATTGTTTTCCGAGGATGGATCGACAAAGTCCGTGTCCGTGTCTATCAATGGCATCGATTCCGCCTGGGAGGAGACTAGGGAATTCTCTTTACGTGAAACCCTTGACCAAAAACAGAAATAAAGCCTGCATATCTATTAATCAATTCTTAACTTGGAATTTTTCTTATGGAGAATTGGAGATGTGTATTTAGAGAAGGCATGCTTAAAACAATTGGGAGGCTGCGTCCTTTCAGGGTATTGAACGACATGTCTATGTTATTTGAGCTAGGGCATCAGACACCGTAGACTTCTACACCGAGATGTAGACTGTGTAGAATTTTGAATAAATCCAATATTAAAACAAATAAATTTTTAGAGCTGTTGACGATACGATATCGGCGAAATAAAAAGTCTGCCGATATTTATTCGTAATTTTATAGGCAGATTTTAGTGACCGCCGATACTATATTATATCGTTACCTAAGCTAGCTCAGGCCTTGTGGCCGGTGTTACCTAACCTTGTCAGAGGGCCTTAGGAAACACTCCAGCAACTCTGAGCGTCAGTGCTTCGCTCCTGTACTGAAATTTACACAGCGTAGTTTTGAGTCTGAGTTCAGCAGGGTTTCGTACCAACCGTTCAATGCCCCCCAGGTATCGCCAAGTTGACACGCATTCCTGAGTAACTTCTTGTCCATTTATAAAAACTGGACAGTTATTCTAATATGAGTTCTCTCCTTTTCAGTGCCAAAGTCGGCGTCCTGGATAGAATAAGCTGTTTAGCGTGCTACAGCGGTTAGGGCCGCGAATCACTGACGCAGCCAAGGCGTGGAGGTTTTGCTCAGGCAATGTCGCTCCAGTATCGTACGCAACTGGCCGCTATCCCTCCGACTTTTCCCCTCGACTTTTCCCCTAACCCGTACACAAATGATATACCGGAGAACACGGAGCAAAAAAGAAAGAAAATATTGATGCCCTGTGACATCATTTCGAAAAGAATCCCGAACGAAACAAAGAAGAATCAAGGAAGAAAGATGTCTTGTGATATTTGTTCCGGAGGAAAGCACAAGTAAAAGCTTGTGCCAACGACGCCCGCAAGCGAAGGTTCGGGATCGTTCGGGACGGCGTAGGTGCGGCTCATTATGGTCGAGCCACATGCCTTCAGGGACTGGCCCAAAATGAGCATACGCGCAGAGAGTTTGCGCACGTCCGTCTTTTGGTTGGGTCTTGCCACCTTTTCCTTATAACTAGTTGAGACCATAATATTAGACTATAACTTTTTGTTCAGCATCGAAACATATCACAAGACAAACTTATAACGATTGTCTTTTTCGGGATTATATCAGAAGAAAAGGATAGAACGAATGAGTGAACAACGAAAGAAATTAAAAAGTACGCGAACAAAGTGCCCTCTATTTTCCTTACATATGTTTTAGACACCCTTTAGTTGACCAACATGGTCAGGTCTCCATTGGTGGCGTTGGTGTCATTGCGACCAAGAGATCCCAAGCCGAACTTTGTAATGGCACCCTTAAGCACACCGTAGTGAGTGATGTAAGTGTCGTCAGTAGTGTTGGGAGTGATACCGGCGCCGAACAACAACGTGGCAATCTGGTTGTTATTGTTTGGAATAGAGTCGCTGTTGTTTGGCCAAGTCGCCTCATCGAATGTCAAAACCACCAATGTTCCCTGTGCAGTCAAGGCAGGCAAATACAAGTCTAAGAAGGCGTTCAACCAAATGCCACCTGTAGTCGACTGGTGGGCGTAGTCGCTGTCGGCTTCAGGGTCGTGTGCGTTGTGGAGCATGTCCGGTACGTAGAAGGAGTAAGGGGGCAAGTTGTGGGAAAAGACGTCGGAATCAAACTGCGCTGTGGCATTGTAGATCTTGCTGCAGCGAGTGTAGTTAGAGGTGTACGTTGTGAACAGGAGTGCCGGCACGTCCAGACGGCGGTAGACAGGACTGCTCCAACGAAGATTGGTACCGTCAAGAGGACCTGGGAATGGGTAATTGTTGCAGTCGTTAGGGCCACGAGAAGTGGCCAGCGGTGTATACCATTCCGCATAGGTGGCGTAGTCAATTCCTGCAGAGTCAAGCAGGTCGTAGATGGTGGAGACGTTATAGTTGTACCAGTCCTC
Organism: Lipomyces yamadae; assembly: GCA_030556285.1. Classification (NCBI taxonomy): domain Eukaryota; kingdom Fungi; phylum Ascomycota; class Lipomycetes; order Lipomycetales; family Lipomycetaceae; genus Lipomyces; species Lipomyces yamadae. The sequence continues at coordinate 4,181 of JAKTPU010000162.1, read as the reverse complement.
GTTCTCGACACCGAAGAAGTCACCCGCGACAATGGCAGCGTAGTTGGGCAAGGATGGGTGGGTAATTGCGTGACTATTGGTTAACAGCTTTCCGCGTGTGGCCAACACCTTCCAGTATTCATCGCCCATGGTCCAGTTGAAAACCTCATTTTCAAACATGATGTTTAAGATTTTTGTAAACTTGCTGGCGCCGGAGGGAGTCATCTTCTTTGGTGTGGCTTCATTGATAACAAAGAACGGATACTTGGTATTGACATTGCCAATGTCAGCGTTCAAGCCTGGGTCACCAGACGCCGTAACATTGTAGATCACCACGGTATCATTGCTCACGGCCCAGTTGTAGTAGCCACCGTAAACAGAAGCATCAAACGGCTCCGTGTACTCGAAAGTATAGTTGGAGATACTAGAATCACTGTTTTGGAAGACACCGCCACCGACATTAGGCACCATGCTGGCCGGTAAGGTGCCCTGTGCGGAGGTGCTGCCCAACACGGCAGCGAAAGCGGCGACACTTGCAGCTTGGTTGAATCGCATGTTGATCACAAGAGAAAGTTGCAAAGGACTGGATGGATACTAAGCGAAATTGCTCGAGTGGGATGCCAAAGGTAGTTTATATGCCTCCTTGCTGATCGTGAAAGCTTGGAATCAGACGCGCCTTTTATATCTAAACGAAATTGGCCAGGTACTGAACGCGCTGTACTGCCGAAAATGACAACGTGCTCATCTAATTGGAAATTGGAACTATCTAACAGATTGAAATCAGTCTACCAGAGAATTCTTCTGCCAACTTACAAAGTACACCAAGTCGATAAAATAATAGTCCCATGAGTCAATATCTCGATCCGGCATGGACACGGGTGGCCTTGCACAACAGCAATTGGGTGACTCCTCATGGTGAGCAAATTTCGGATATCTCCATCTAACAAGCAGGAAATTAGATCTTGCCTACTTCAGCACTAGGTCAAAATTTCGATGCTCCATGATGTATACAAATTGACGTTAGTGCAGGGTTTGCATTTAAGTTTGAGCCGTGCGGTGACGATTGCCGAATCCTTTAAAAAGCGAGTTAGTTCAGGTGGGAATCTTAACAAAAACCCAGCTAACCAAAGAGGGGTATATTGCGTGGATCAGATGCCTGCCATGGGGCAAGTAGCAACTGTGCCAGTTAGATATAGCTTCAGAAAATATGCTGGTATCGAACCGAGAGCGATCAAACCTCAAAAATGAGCCGCGGTCAAAAACGTACATTTCACTTTTTTTTCAATAAATAAACAGAGAATCTTGAATGTAAGTTTTAGTTGCAGACAGATCCACGGCCCGGAGATCACTCGCACACGATATCCCTCTCAGTGCCTTTTTTGATCTATTTTCTGAAACGAAGCCGTACCCGGAACATATTGCATACAACACCTGGACCGTCAAAATCATTATTTGTAACTCAACTATGCGGGCACAAACAAAAGAAACGATTAGAAGCGCGAATTGTTCCTGTGAATGCTCGCGGTAATGACCGACCTAACGGAAATGGGCAGTAACTACTCAAAAAACGCCGAAAGCAGGTAGAACGATCTGAAATATCACCCACTAGTCGAAGGATGAAGTATGAAATCCCGCATAGTTTGTTTACCAGCTGAGCTGCACATTTTAAGGCTGTGGCCACAGTTGAGGTTCCCTGGGACACGTGCTTCGGAAATCACGGCAGGCTTGGTGGCTCCCACAGAGAAAAAACGAGCATCATCGAGCTAGGATGAACCTTAAACACAAGATAGGCCTCGGGTCTCTCAATGAAATAGTACTTAGGTACGGTTTTTTAACCTTAAGGAGTTTTAGCATACTTAATAAGCATACTTAATAAGGTTAACCGATTCATCAAGGTGTCCAGCATGATTCAGACCGATTTAGCTCACCAAACTAATATATAACTACACACACGGCAACATTTCCTCGGACTTGCCAATTACAGTAATTCCGTATAGTCGGTTATGCTCCTCCCAAAGGCCGGGCTGCTATTCTTGATTATGTCCGCCAGTGACTATGGGTGCAAAAATGTCCACCATACTACCACCATGCATTGTTGGTAGAGGTCCAGCTCCTTTCTGATCCAAATGTCTGATCTCATGCCACAAGGCACTCCCACGCTTTGAGCGTTTGTTTCAGCATAAACTGACATTACAGCTGTCCGTCCTCCGCCCCACTAGCTCGCCATTTATACTCGCCAATTGTCATAAGTGGAATTGAATATTTCATTGGATTGTCCTCAGACACGCTTGTAAGGACAGCTCAAATCCATAGAAAAGCGGGATCGAATATCTCGTTGCCGCTCTTCTTGTTGGTCACCCTCTGCACCGTCGAGACCAAAAAGGCATTCGTCTGCCGGGTCTAATAGATACTTCAATTCGATAGAAATATTTCACTGGACATTGACAATCTTTCCATTGGGTACACGTATCGTCGCAGCTGCTTCTGATTCCTCGCTCTAATAGAATTGTGGTCTTCTGACATTTATTTAAGCTTCTGTTACACAAGTCCGCATCTCAGTCGCAATCGAACCCATAATATATATATCATTTTGGGAAAAATTCGGATAATATATTCAAAATTAAGATATGTTTGGCGAGGTCGTTAACATTATCAACACAAAAGCAAAAGCCTACAAGGGGAGGGATCAGGAACGTCGTATGTGGTCGTTCAATCGTGTGATGCGTCTTAGTGCTATTTGGCATTATCGTGGATGTTATCCTCAAGCTGTGGTTCCCACACAGCTCAATTAGTTATATAATTAGGGATAGATTGGCACGAAACGGCAGTACTGTTACCACCGCTGCAATACCAGCAGTGTGGCGATCCATTCAATCCATTCCACGAGTGGCTTCCGTGGAATGGACCGTGGACGCTAAGGGGCAACTTCGCGTGGAATGGATCCACGAAGGGTATCAGTGTAGTGGATGGACAGTGGAATGGAGGAATGGATACATAAAACCCTTCCATTCTTCGAGATACCTCATCTATCTAGTATCTACACCTCGATCACCTCGTTATCCCTGAAACCTCCTCTTCTCCCTCCTGACCACTTGTCAACTCCTTCCATTCCTTTATTGACCGCTCATGCGGCTCCGGCAACTGTAGAAGGTGGTCGTTACTTAGAAGAAGACCAGCCTTTTGCCAGGAGCGCAGAGTCTGCACAATACTTATTGTATTAGCCTCAAGACGATTCAGGGAAGGGTCCACCATTCCACCAAAAGAGGAGAACAACCTCTCCACATCTGCGCTCTTGGGTGGAACGGAGAGAACGTCGAGTGCCATTTGAGCTAGTCGGGGATAAAGACGTCGTTTCTCGCGCCAATATTTTAACGGATCAACAACATCCTGGTCCGATTATAGGTGCAAACGTTGCCACTCCTCGTATTTTCAGGGTTCACTGTAGGATATACCTGTTGCGAAGGCAGTGGTGTCTGGCGACTTTCCTCACGAGTTTTGTTAAATTTGGTCTGAAAGACCTTCCGCCGTTTGACATCTAATATCACACTGCGTACAGAACATATGCTAAGATGTCTGTATTCTGAGTCCCATAATTCCTGTAAATGGATGCACAGACCTCCATTTCCACCCATTCCATCCATTTGAAAAAGTCAGTGGAGTGGATCGCCACACTGAATACCAGCGACACTGTCAAATTTAGGGAAGAGGAACAGATGGAGCTGCGTTGGAAATGCAGCGGCCGGAGGGAGCAAAAAATCTTGTCATGACAAAACAGCTGGATACGAATGCAGGGTTTGGAGATAAACATTACCCTGTAGATAACCGTTAGGGGTTTTTGTGCGGCTCAGGCTTGGCGAAAAGGTCTACGTCCCAAAGGGGAATAGCTGGCGCACTCTACGTTTATAATTAGCTGGCAAACTTTGGGGTGTTGCCGTTGCCCGAACCCAATCTTTAATGAATCGCTCCGCATATGACAGTTTCCTGCCCGCCTCAAGTGAACAGGTACGTCGGTGATTCTGAAATTAGCTGCTATTACTATTCTGATAAGTAACAGGTGCTCTTTTTTATTGCAAAACAAGCATCCAGATGACTCTACTGTCATATGAATCATATAACAATGTCTGGGGAAGGACTGAAAACCCGAGAGCGTGCGAAATACCTACACAATGCTCTTGATTCTTTGGTGTTGTCGATGCCGGTGG
>JAKTPU010000161.1:0-13144 GCA_030556285.1 Lipomyces yamadae | reverse complement strand
TTATTCTGCGAATAATTATTCGGTGACTTTACGCTTGCGAATAAATTTAGCGAATATTATTCGCAACGTTTGTGGATTGCGAATACGAATAACGAATATTGCTGATTCCTGCGAATATTCGTATTCGCAACAGCCCTAATCTATAAACATATGTGCAGGATTGCTGAAAGGGGCGACATTCTAGTAGGGATCGGCACGCATAAGAATTTTCTGTTATCCATATCCGTATCCGTATCCGAGGGAAATGTATAGTTATCCGTATCCGTATTCAGAAGAAATAGGCATTATTGGTGTCCGTATCCGTCATACATGGCTCGCCCATTGTATCGTGTGACATCCCACAAAGTCAAGTTCGAATGGAATGACGCCTGCCAAAAAGCCTTTTGAGGAATTAAGATGGTAGCTTGGATCCCATTACTTTCTTTCTCCGAATTATGTTTAAACCCGGCTGCAGTGTCATAACACCATCTATGATAAGGAAATTTTTGGCAATTGTTCGCGCATTTGAGGAATGGTGCTCTGAAACCCTGAAACTATCCGGTACGGTTAAAATCTCCACTGTTAACCGACCCCCAGAATCTTCAATATTTTCGGTCATCGCGCAAGCTTACTCGTCGCCAATTCCCCTGGGCACTCTTCCTTGAATCCTTTGATTATTGCATCAGCTATCTTCCTGGTCGCCATGGCCATAAACCGGAGTTAGGTACTAGGGTGTGCGACAACCAGAACAGATCCGTTTACAGTCCAGTCTAGTCCAGTCACAGTATCCAGTCACAGTCCAGCGTTACAAGTCCCAAAAGTCAAGCGGAAGGCGACGTTTTAAGTGCTGGAAGGAAATCAGGGTTGTTTGCGGCCAGTTGATTGTATATATTTACGGTGCTGGTGTCGAAGAGAACACCTTTACATATTCTTTTAAGAATCGATACACTGTATACTCAACGTCCAGCATCCTCTAGCACATTATAGAATACTCCTTCTCCGTTCCACTTTCGATGGACCCGCCGAATTTCCACTAATTGCTCCTTCGTGTAACCCAAGTCAACCGCTGTGCCATCACGGAAATTATTTGGCATGGTAACCGGCAGATATCCGCTCGCATTATCATCCCGGCGCAGGATCGCCAAAAAATCGGTGATAAACCGCTCCGTCAAGGGCTCCGTCTCGCGGTTTCGATACCAGGTCAGGGCCTGTGCAAATACGGGGCGATCGCGGGCGACGAAGGGTCGAAGACCACGTCGCTCCGGATCGGAGGATGAGCCATTGGCGATCACAACTGCAGGGTTATATGCAAAGATGATGACGGCGGTGAACGGGCGCGCATCTTCGACTTCATCGCCGAACCGCTTCCAGCGTTGGAAAGCTTCGACCATGGTGACCGCCGAAAAGTCCACGCAGAGCGCCATGTGCGGCGACTTGAAGCCGCCATGGACATCAAGCATTTTATTGCTGTCGAACATGTTAACCAAAGGAGTGAGGCTGGTATCGCATGCGATTGCCAGGCCGGAAACCTCAGACGTGACGAAGGGGTCCACGAACGCCTCGGCCTCCTTGCTGGGACCGAAGTAGCTGATGGTGAGGATGAGAACCGGTACACCCGGGACTGGGGCCGAGGGGGGTGCACGCGCAAAGATCAGCAGAGGAAGCATTTTCTGCTTGACAGGAACGAGTGACTTGAAGAAATCCGCAACTGCCTGGATTGCCGAACCAGGAAATGTCCACTTCCGCACCCAGAACTTGGTGGTATCCTCCAACTGCAAGGAAGAAAGTCGGAAGGCGCGCATTGTCACGGATGTGATGGCCAGCAATCCGATACCTGCGCCGCAGAGGACGTCAAAAAGCGATCTCTCCTCGCCTGTGGAAGAAGAAGCATCGAGTGTGATGGGCTCCCCTGATGCCGTGATTCCTTCGAAGGCCAGCACATTGTCGATAACGAGGCCATTTACCGACGACAATCCACTCAATCCGCCTCCCAGCAAGAAGCCGACCATACCGACGGCGCCGGAGTTTGCAAGAGCTACCGGATTGCAGTCAATATGACATCCGGTCATCAAGAAAGAGATCGTCACTCAACTAGTATAGAGACCCCGATCATACAGCGCCTCGAGCAATTGCTGGTTTGACACTCCCCCGCCAAAAGTCACGGACATGTGATCGGTATCAACTGAGATGTGGTTAAACTTGCGCATGTCCAGATAGAGCGTCGTTTCATTGATCGGAACCACCTTGTGCCCGCCAGCGCCGGCCACGAGCGTTAGTTTGTTCGCAGCAGCATACTTAACTGCGGCAATGATATCGGCATGGTTGGAAGGGACGACAACGATGGCCGGATGCGAAAGGCGCTCGTCTGTCCATCGACCGATGATATCGTGGATATTATCGTCCACGGTGGGAACGATAACTTCGGTGGATGTCGGCGCGAAGTAGGCCTCGGGAGGGGGGTTGAGGGTAGGCATGCAGAACTGAGAAAAACACTGGAATTCCGGTACTTTCTACTCTAGACGTCGACAACAGGCCTGAACCTCATTCAAAGGGTGGACATCCTGGTGTTTATCAATTGTCTGTATCTCCATGTCTTAGAGTCGCGTCCGAGTCAGCACGGGAGATCTTTTGTCATGCTTGAGTCTCAGTGAGGCTGATCGTTACCTCCGTAGAGAAACACATCGCACCCGTAGCCATGCAACAGTTGGGCACTCCCACACAGTAGAGTTGGCTCATGCGAGGACTCGTACATCGCACTCCTGTCATACACACATCCGCTATGCAAGCATCTCCCGCCTCGTCAGGAGTTTGTAGTCTCAATAACCTGCGTTTCTGGGGGTTGAAACAAGGAGCGGAGAAATGCCATAGTAGCGAGCCGCACTAGTGCGGGCAAAAAATTAGAGTTTCATAATTACTGAGAGGGCTAGGGTTCAAGTAGGAGCAAATTTGTCGCTCTCTGTGCTGGCTTACAAATCGCAACATCACCAAAAACCGACCACGATGAAAACAAAAAATTAAAAATTAGTCGAGCAGAATCAGGAAAATCAGGCGAGTCGGATGATACAATTATTATCGCATATTAATGCTTTGTATTCCCCGTATGAAGTTTATTTACGGGGTACTGAGACACCCCTCCAAGGCTCCAACCAACCGAGGAGCCACTTCAACCCGGAAAATATGATATAAAGCCCACGCCTCCCCCCGGTAAAAAATTTTTTGTATAAGCTTGAGTATAGGATGGCTACTGACATTAACACAAACGAGTTCTGCATGACACGAATACTTTCTCACACAGTCTCTGGTAGAGATGAAAATTTTCGAAAGCGAGTTCGTGCGAGAGACGGGAAGTGCTTGATAACCGGTGTTGCCAACCCCCAATGGCGGGTTGATGAGGATAATTGGTCAATCTACCATGCCGCCACATCCTTCCACTATCGGGCGAAGAAAGGTTCATCGCGAATCGTTTTTCTCGGTGGATTACATATAGAGAGGACGAGAAAGACTCTCCGATCAACTCATGTCAGAATCGACTGCTTCTGAGGGCGGACGCCCATGCGGGTTAGCATATCCATAAATGTGGATGATGACTACAAGATAGTCACTTTTACGGATGATATTCTCAATGTACGTAGTCGGCAACTTGACCCTTCGAGTCTCAGGGCGTATCCGAGAGGTTTTCTCGTATTCGTCACGGGTCCATGAATAGACAACCGGGACGATAAGGGTTAGTTAATATATATTTTATTTTAAGGGACCAGTATGCATTCCACCTTGAAAAGTGTTCCCATAGAACGGTGAGCATTCAGGGTTTCAGGGTTTCTCAAGCCAGATCACACAATGGATGACGTCATCTTCATCCTACCGGTGACGTACTTCCCAAGCGAACCGCCCACACTAATGAGTTCGTAGGCATTAGAGCCAATTGAATTCCGCTTTCATCAGCATATGGCATTAGATAGAAAATTAGAAATAGTTGAAAACGACGCGTTGAAAAATGTTGATAAATAAATGGCGTGGCGAGCAAATGGGCGGTTCAGTGGTGGTGTAGGTTGCTTGGGAAGTACGTCACAGAACGCGACCCGATTTCCCGAGTTCAGCATTTTTCTGATGTACTCGCCGCTCCTCGCTCTCTGTGTCTCCACAGATATATCAGCTACGTTGTGAAAATGGCGTTGCCTTCTACGGGGACTATGGCTGATAGCTTCGACTATGCCTTACAATTTGTCCGTCGCTGCCCATTCGACTCTCGACTGGACATTTCACTGTCCTTACGAGATTGGTTTAGAGTGGAAGAGGCGTCGCAAGAACTACATGGTGAAACTCGGTATGCCAGTACGCTTTTATGATATGCTGCGGGTTCGGTTACATGGAGACTAACAGAGAGATTATCAGTTTTCCTCGATTCGACTATAATAGTTTGCTCTCGCGAGTAACAATCACAACTTCTCCGTCAGACCTTAACAGGTTATTACTTGGCGACCTTCGTTATATGATTCAGGAGAATACAGTCTCTTGTTTAAAGGAGCATGGATTTCCCAAGAGGATTTGGTCTAGGGTGCGAAACGCCTTGAGTGGACAGGATGGGCATTCGAAGAAGTACCTTGGATCCACCTGGCACGTAGATGATGGGCTGCGATTCGATGAGAATGGTCCCCTTTCAGGCAGGCTGACATGTGCCATTATAGGAGGAACAGTAGGATGCGGTTCTAATATTCAGGACGACATTCGGCTTTTGCTCTACGGCATTAAATACCAGGTGGTCATTCTCGTCGGCATTGACGAAACTCCGGTATATCATTCGCCAGTTTTGGACGAAGCAATTGACTGCATCAGGCCCGATTATTGGCAGGAAATTCAGCAACTTCGCAACGAATTTGCAGATATAAGTCGAAAGCGTCCGCTGGGTCCATACGTGTATGGAGATTTCGCCTGGGTTGGACAAGTTTCCAACTTCTTCCTGGAAGTGTACAAGAGGCGCGGAAAGAGTGAAAATCCCGAAGTGACGAGACATGTATGCATCGTTCCAATTGTGAGTTGTGCTGCTAACCACTTGTTTATGCCAGGTTATTGTTGAAGAAGGGAAGTGCATTAAAAAAGGCATGATGAATCTTAACCTTACCATCAGGGAAGTGACTCCGACAGCTGAAGTCAAGAAGTCGGATATCGCAAATTTACCGATTGCGATCGATGTCGACTATATTTTATCCCGTCTGGCATTAGCGATGACAGAAACAGGAGAACAGCGTTTTGCATTGCGTGACTCCAGAAAGTTCGGCGTGAGGGTTTGTATGGGATTCAAAATTTCAGTCTGTAGGCCTCTTACTTTTGGTCCTCTTCATTATCCACGCTCGATTGGACTCTTTCGTCTCGAAATATGCCCACAATCACTTGAGTATCCGGCGATATCTTCCGAGATAATGGAAGAACTGCAATCCACCGTTGGGCTTGTACATTCTGGGGGAAGAAGTTTTTCGCAATCCAGACCATTAACGAAGTCAGGAGGTTAGGTCTTTGGCGCTTCTTCATCACATAGCCATTCTAAAAATGGTAATCCAGGAATCTTGGCGGCTAGGTCGAGGCTAGGGTCACTTCCACATCTACAAATTCGTCAGGATTAGGAGACCAATTTGGCTAATCCCAGTTTTAGCAAGGAGAATCATTGGGGCTTAAACCAACCATTTATTTTTTTGGACAAGCGTAGGGACTCGGAATAAGTCTAAACTTGGTTAATACCGCATTTTCGATTGTCAGTGCTAAGCTGTGAGACAAATTTTATCCCTAAAGTCCACGTCTCCGGCATTAATCACTAATGATACCAATCGATATCGCGGTGCATTTTGACTCTAGAGCTGGTACTAGGCTAGTGGCTGGATGTGACGCACGGAATCCTTGGGCGGAAACTCCTCACTAAGTGTCATCCCGGCACACTTCCGAGGCACGTCATCCAGCTTGGCACCTCTTCTATGTCTCTTATCTTTAATGGCTTGTTCATCAACATAACATATATCGTTGTACTAATGCACCTACGCATAGCAGCCAAGGCGATGCAACAAAAAAATCTCTTGACTTGGCTGCGTTTGTGCGTCCAGACTGCTTGCCGGGTGGGCCTATTTTGCCACCGGCAAATGCTACAACTAGAATTCCGAGAATGCTAGCTTCCCACGGCAAGCCAAGTCTGGTAGTCTTCCTCGCACTACCAGATACAGCCTCGCGACTTAGATGGAAATGAACCTCGCCTGCGATTGCTTCTATGAAAGCAAAAAAAGAAAAGAAAAAATAGAGTTAATGCGGCGAAGAGTAAAGTTTAAAGGACACATGTTCCAACTAATTGCTTTTTTTTTTGTGCGTCATGCTGAATGTCGAGTGACCCGAACTGTTTTAGTGTTGCGACGACCCAACCAAGCCGAGGGTACCTTGAAACTTCTGCAGTAGAATCTTATGTGCTGCTCCGCAATATAGTTGTTCCGTGCATGCTTCTGTCACTTTTCCACATTCAGGCAAGTAATTGCTTTTATGGTTTTGGCCCACCCTGCAAAGGACCGAAATTTGTGCAACCATGAAAACTTTTCTTCGCCAATTAGATGTGCCTCATTGTGGGAACTGCAGCCAAAAAAAAGTAAAAAAGGTCTAGTTCCATCCACTAGCAACTTTGACGAATATTTTGGCCTAGTTGTTATTGCTTACTCGGAGACTATAAGCGCATACGCGAGGTTGCAGGGTGTTTGCTGTCACTGGGCGAATTCGTAGACGATTCTCGTAGTCGTGTTCGTTCTCGCCCACCCCCATGGCACGGGAAAAGCCTGTCCGGAGGATCGGATGCGCGTTCTGGTTGGTCCCTAATTACTTTACATCTAATCATATGCCGCCGCCCAATAATCTCGGCTGTTAAAAAACTCGACTGTCAATTTCCAGCCAATGCCAAGAATTACAGGTCAACAGTGATAATGGCGGAAAACCTCAAGTAATTAACCCCGCTTATATTATTGCTTGAGGTAACTAAGCTGTTCACGTGTGACATGCGTCTCAAGCCACCAAATGTCAACCTGTGACACGTGAACGATCACAAAATAAGGTTCAGGTCCTGCGCCCTGGATATGAACGTTATTTCGGATCAAAGTGTTGTTGGTTGCTTAGTATTCTCTGCCACCAAATGCACTCGACGCCTTAGGGCATGCATTATTTGTGGAGATTTAACATTTTTATCATGATTGATAAATTTGATTGGGCAATCCCCGGCTCAACGGAAAGAGAAGAAGTTTTTGCACCGTTTACTGTAAGCGACTGCTAAGAATACTCCAAAACAAAGGACCACATTCGGTAGTCCCAAGCGACGGCAAATTCCCAGTAGCTAGCTAGTTGAGACGATGGATTTGTCTCAGTGGCAAAAAAGCAAAAGCGAATCTATTTTCATTGGCTCTATGTCAATAGTGGTATAACTTACAATTATTTTTAATGTACAAATTACCGATGACTTTTTCTTCGCACCCCAATATCGTAACTCCGTCGCTTCCAAAAATATTCAAAAATATCTAGAAATCAAAAATACCCGAATACGCTGATGAGGCGGCAGAGCCATATCTGCTGTCACCAATTGCATTCAACATTCGTTCAGCCCGGGCCACGTTCTCACGAATCAAGCGCCAGCGAAGCCGCTCGACCATGGTTTTCTTTTCTTGCCATTCGGTCGAGTTCAAGTGTCCAATTCGTTGCAAGGCTTGTAACTCTGTTTCGTGCTCACCTTGAAGCCATACGGCTTCAACTGGAATCTGTGAATGGGCAGACATGAATTGCTGCGATGCGATTAATGGCGTGCCCGCGATTATCGACGTAGCCACGGTAGAGGACGCTTGTGACTTGAAATAGTGATCATTGCCAAGACTGGGAATGATGGCAACGGCCTTTGACATCTCATGGAAGAACTCGAAAAAGTTAAGGTTCGTGATAAATCCGATCTTGTTGTTCATCGCGTCCGCAATCCGTGGAATCACGCCGGATCCGACAAGGCGCAGATTAATGTCGCAATCGAGATGGCCATATTCGGTAAAGATGGCATCGTAATTCCGTCGCTCGGATTCGAATTTGCCCGGAATAATGGCAAACGGAGCATCCGAGTTAAAATCAAGATTCGGCGGCGCCGTATAGTTGAAAACGGGATGGAACAAATATGGACGATACTCAAACCCAGGTGTGTCCAGGAATTGTTCGAAATTGGACACAATATACGTATGTACGTGGTGTGATAGGGCAGCAAAGTGCCATTGACCGCGCTGAACCCATGTCCGCATGAACGAAATCTCGTTCGCATACTGTTGGATGTTGCGGTAGTCCCACAGATGAGCTTGGTGGACGACGCACATGACGTGGGCGCCGTGTGCGAGTGCCACTTCAAGCGACTTGTCCAAAACCCGCATATCCTCGGGACAAGTGGTCAGGAAGATAAATTCTGGACTGACGCCGACTTTGTCTACCGGCGTGACTCCAGCATCAAGGAGAGGTAAACCGTCACGCTTGGGATTCAGTTAGTGACTTGGCAAACAAAAACACAAAACATAAAGCTGCTCACCTCGACCTCAATTGCATTGCGGAGACCCCACTTGCCCAAGCCTTCTTCAGTCGAGAAGAGAGTAACGTTGACGTTGTCGATCCGCTTAAACGTATCGATAATTGGCACGAAAACCTCAAAATGGTAGTTGGGAGTGTTTACCAAGAAAACGTTGAGCGGAAATTCTGAATGCGCTTTGATCGGCGTAGCCATATCCGCGAGCGTGGGCAGGTCATTGTGTCCTGAAGGTGTTGCCGCCAACGACGAGGTCGACGTCGTCGTGGTGGCATCGCGGGTTGATGTTGTGCCATAATACTGGAATCTAGCCGCCAGTGCAAGGAGGTACAGAGCAAAAGCAACTTGAATGCCAATGAGAAGCTTGTGGTTCTTTGTGCCGACAGAAGCTAGTCGTGACAAAAATGGAATCTGCGTTTTCCATTCTGGAAGCGGGCTCTTCCACCCTGCCAGGAGTGGGACCGAGACTGATGGTGTCGGTGAGGGTGGAGGAACGGGGCTGGCTGATCTATTATTATCATCCGAAGAGGAATTGGCGGGCTCAGAAGTGGAGGACATATTTGCGGCAGTGTCTATGCAAACTTGACCGATAGGTTTGGGACGAGCGCATTATATATATATTCAGAGTAAGTGGACTTGCCTGTTGGCTTGACAGGTGTTGGTCGAGCTGCAGAAAGCCGCCGCCGTGCATAGCCGGAGGTTCGTAGGGAGAAGGCCGAACTGTACTTGCATAAGACCGACAGAGCAAACCTTGGCAGACAAAGACCAGCATAAGTTGCGGCATCGACAATTAGCAGAATAGTTGAATAGGTACGAAAGATGCATGGGAGCTCGTATTATTAGAGAATACAGTTTCTTCAGGAGTAAGTTGGTCCTGGCCATATCGGGAAACTTTAAGAACAGGTACCGGCGAACAGCTGCCTGACGTTCTGACCTATGCATATTTTTAACACTTGGGTCAGCCATAGAATCTATGTGCAGCAATGCTGTCCCGAACATGTATATATGCGCATAAAATTAAATGCACCTAGCCCAATAAGCGCGGATTAGACAAAAAATTCTCCAAGGGCGTCTGGCTGGACTGTCCGGTGTACGGCTCAAAGCATTGAGTCTAATAATTAAATTCCTTGTGGAATATATCAAATAATTCGAGCTTCATTAGCATTCTGCCATTTAACAAGATATCACTGGAATGCTGGTAAGAATACGGTCGATAAGTGCTGGCTGAGATCGCCAGTACATAAAGCAGCACCCAGTAAACAAATCTCCTTGGACCAAAAACATTTTAAATGTAAAATACTCTGCATTCAAGGTGGAATTCCGATACTTGCCTTAGCTACATTGTTACCGAGCCATAGATTACGATGGCCATCTTCGCTAGTGGCCCCGTACTCGGCATTCCGCAACTGGAAGAAGCATTAGTGCGGTCAGCGGTTGGGACGACTTGAGGTTTACCCCAGGGCAGGCAAATATTCGGCGTCACTCCATGTGGACGAGGTAGTTGCTATGAGAATGAGACTAAGGCAGACTAAAATTGTTATGCTGGTATTTGGGCGACATTGTGCATTGACCAAAATACCATACGCAATCTGATCATAACCTGTAATCCGACAAGTGGAATAGATTCGAGCTTGGCAGATTCTAGAGATTGTACTTGTACCGTCGATACTCATAGTCCGACCTAGAAAACTTGCGAAAGAATGAGAAACTCGCTCAACGAACGTGTAATTGCGCTCTCAATACGTTTTCGACCTTCAGCGTGGAGACCGCATGCGATTTGGCTTGTATTAAGAACGATCGGAGCTGCTGCAGCATTCCGATAAAATTCCGATAAATGCAGCCACGGGCACACTACCACATGTCGTGCGTGTATATTGATATGATATAAGTTAGGGATAACTACGGATAACTGTATATTTTCCTGGATACGGATACGGATATGGATAACGAATATTCTTATCCGTGCCGATCCCTATCAATCCCAGTGATATGCTCTAAACTCTAGAACGGTCGTCGACTATACAGCTTACAACACAGCCAACCTAATCCGTCAATATCAAATTTGCAACCGCAGAACAAAGCTAGAGGCCCTATTAGTTAGTTCAACGACTTGTCAATGGGTGACAATTATTCATGACAAAAATGAATGATGGTAAGTACATTCTTTCCCAAGAATATGAAATTGGGCCACTGAACTGAATCAAGCATTGATAATGCGGAACAGACTCAGAATGAATGAAACATGCAAAGGCAGGAATGATATATTCTGCAGATAAGGACAAAAAGCACACGATCATCATGTAACAGATGTCAGATGTTTCAGGTCGAGATCTGACAAACCGGGCCCTGCGCTTTATCCGGTTGACCGCAGTCTCCACCATTGAGTCCTGAAATTTGCCGTCAATCCATTCCCGCTGGAAAAAAGCTTACAGGCCTAGCCATAATCTCCTCTCAAATCAGAATATGACTGAATGGAATGCAATCTCCCAGCTCTACCTTCTGAAGGTTTGGCAGGACCTCGTCCCCTACAAACTCGCCCAGCCCAAAAGAATCACCAAATGTACGGGTCGGCTTTGCTGCCTCTATCCCAAGGAGTCGAGAAGACCCTTGTCTGCGTACCTCAGTAAACTAAAGCTCCAGCGCTGAAAGGTAGCCAAACCTGGCGTGAATACGAATCTAGTAGACTACTGAGATAATATTCGAGTGCGAATCAGTACGCGGATACGTACTAGCTCTGGTGTAAAATGCAGTCGATCATGTCTGTCCTCAACGAGACACACATATAAAATTAGAGCATGACCAATAAGTCCCAATCTGCAGTGATACACTCATCGATAAAACCGAGGCATACAGTACGGTCTCCTTATAAAGGAGACTTTGACTAATTCATTGGTATGGAATTGAATCCGGAATGATAGAAATTCGTTCTAGGTAAAGAATGATGCTATCTCAAGTTTCAGGGATAAGACCATATTGTGCGCATAGTTTATGGCCAGCTGTCACTGGAAGGACTTCTTCGCCATCGGAGTCTGCAAGGCTGCCGTGTTTATCGATAGCCAACTCGCCCATACCTTGCAAAGCTCTCAATTCTCTCTCGAGATATGAGGCACTTACTAGAAGCCCATAATCACCTTCCAGGTTACCACAACTAAGATCCTCTTCATCCTGAAGTATCTTATTTATTGTTTCGGCCGCACCACAAGCACGTAATACACGACCAACAGCCAACTGGATATTGCAAAGGAGAGCTGAAGGCAATGTAACCTGGCCAACCTCTCGGCCAAAGAAGAGTTCTTCACCTTCCATGTGCCGAGAAACTGATGACGGTATCGATTGCGCGAGAATTCTGAGAAAGTACCGATCATTTTGGCATTCCAGACCAAATTTGAAAGCATCAAAAGCCTCATGAGTGGTGGCATCTAACAAAAGTGCATTAGATGGATTGTTGATGCCTTGGCCAGTAAGTAGAACATCTTCCATATCTTGACCTGCAAATTTTGAAAGCATAACTCTCAATGGAAGACGACGACTCGCACTGAAAGGAATAATATGTGCAACATGAAGTCGTGCCATGCCGTTAGGAGGGGGTAAGTTCGGAACCGGTCCTGAATCATCCATTATCTGTCCCACAACACTAAAGCGGCCATCGCGTGCTAGCAACTACATAAATGAACATTAGCCCGTTGCACGCCATTACGTTAGAGCTCAGTGTATACCATTTCCTTTAAATTCTTGGGCCTGGAAGCAGTGCTTCTATTAGTTGGTGTAGGAGTACTCCCCCTGACCATCATATTGATCAACATATCCACATAAAATGGACGCGTCCACCTTGCTAATTCCTCTAGAAATGTGAGGTGTTTAAATCGTTCTGCAACGTCGTCCCAAGTTAGAGATGTTCTTGGGGTTAATCCTCTTAAACTCGCAACTCTACTAAAGGATCCACCAACTGGAGATAAAAGCTGCGAGAGCTGCGATCTTTTTTGGTAGGAGTTTGATAAACGCCTCCAGAGGTCATTTGACATGCCATTGGAGTCGTAACCTTCATCAAGCAGAGCATGGGCTATCGGAATTGCGTTGAAGATGGTTCCTGAATACTCGAAGGTGACGGAAAACGAATCCGTACGCAAACGCGCCAAAATCGTTATCAAAGCTTCGACTGTAGTCTTCTGGTCATTGTCGATATGTTGAAGGCTGAAAGCCATGGACATCTGGAGATTAGAGTGGGTAAACTAGTTAGGGAGGCTATGTGGATTATTTAATATACAAATCATCATTTCAAGGGTTCTGTGGCTCTTAGCCGTACGCAGAGGAGGAGTTTGTTTCAAGGCCTTGCGCAAGGCTCAATAATATTCGTTCTTCGTTATTCGCAACAAAAAATAGGTGCGAAATTATTCATGCGAATATTCGGAGCAGTTAGGGCTGGTCACGATATCGCCCTGTAGGCGATATCGCCATATCGTATCTCCGGCGATATGATATCGCCAGAGAAATATTCCTGGCGATAAATTAGGCGATATTATCGTCAAGATATCAAATAAGGCGATACGATATACGATATTGATGATGAATATCGTACCGTATCGCCTAATTTGCACGTGATCCGCGTCA
>JAKTPU010000160.1:0-13202 GCA_030556285.1 Lipomyces yamadae | reverse complement strand
ACTAAGATATAGATGTTAAAAGATTTTACAATTTTAGGTGGTGTACCATATAAAATCCAAAGTGATCCGTTCGCTTGTGTGATCCGTTCGCTTGTGAACTACGTTAACTTAGTTATAGTTAATGATAATATAGGCCGACAAAGGGGAAACCCTAGGGTTGGCGATATGTGTGGGTCCGTCGACACACATGCGCGATTCGATTGTCGAGGAATCTAGAAGCCCCCTCTTAAAACTTTCGAGAAACGGTTCCACCATCGTGTCGCGCAGTCCAGATTCCAGCATAGCATATAACTATGGGGTTTTCAATTGCGAAGGTCGGTCTTGCCATTGCCGCAATTGTCTCGTCTGTTGCAGCCGATGACGAATTCAAGTCTTATCGGCCTACCGAAACTGTCGCGAGCTCTGCCGCTCCTCAAGCTACAATTCTCAATGGGTACGCTATTATAAGGAAATTTGCGGAAAACAGATCACTTTGTTAATACGTTTGACCAGGCCCCCATTGCGAGGTAACATGTCGTTAGAGCAGTTTTATTCTCTGCCGGTGTTGTCCCGAATATGGCACTACAACTGGTGGAACGAGATTTGGTTTTTCGTAATTGTTGTGGCATTCGTGGCACTTCATGTGGTCGGTAATTCCTGGAATAAGAGAAAGGCAACAAAGTGGATGAAGTCTCAGGCAGACGCTCTTCGGTCCCAGTTTTTCCAGGTCGGATTCGACAATAGTGTCACGACAATGGAGACTTCCCAAATGCCCGTGTCGAAGTATCTCAAGCGAGTTAGTCCTGTTGATTACGTCTTCTATGCGACTGGTCGTCTGAATATCAGCTTGGTTCATGGAAAGATCTCTTTGCTAACGAGACACAATCTTATCATGTTGGTCTTGGAATACGCGCTGTCTTTCTTGATGTCCACCGAACCACCAAAGGACGTTGTCGAATTCATCGCCAAACCGACGGACTCTGACAAGTCGTCATATGATGGATTTGTATTCGCTATTGTCAACAAGGAAATCATGAAGCGTGTGCGGGAGGACAGCTACGATTTGTCGCTCACCAAGACCACAGACCATCCCAAGTTGCCGGTCTCGTGCACGGTCATGTCTGAGTCTGCTGAGATCACTGAGACACTCTTCACGCCCGAACTCTTGGATGCTGTTAAGGCTGCCGAGAGCGTGTTGCAGTATCTGGTCATAAGCGACCTGCCTGTAGACAGACCGAAGACGTAAGTCCCGTCAATCCTTTTGTTTAGTTGCTCAATCGTATCTAACAGCAATTTAGGGCGGAGGAATATGTCCCTACCAAGCGGGCCCTGCTTTCCGTAAAGGTCGCCAGCACTCCGGAACAAGAGCGGGCTACCACGCAGCTCCTCAACGCGTTCCTCAACACTATCGACTTCGCCGTCGCCAAGGCTCATTGGAGGCCTGAGGTTGCGAGAAAATTGAAGGCAACACGTGACGATGAAATTCGGAAATTGAAGAAGATTGCTGACGAGGAGAAGGCTGAAGAGCTGGCTAAGCAACGCGCCAAGGAGAAAAAAGAGCAGAAACAGGTAGTTGGTAAGTTGACTGCCGAAGAGCAGCGCAGGGCGCAAACGAAGGAGCGGGAGAAGGAACTCAGAAAGATGCGAACCAAGCAGATCAGAAAGGCATAAGCGCAAATGTGGGCCAATTTTTTGATGCGGACGGAGCGATTAGGAATTCTCAATTTTGTCTTAATGTAGTGTAAATGCTTTGGTAGCCATATTTTGTATATTGGAATGTTTTGCAGATTAGCATGATCGAATATGTATGACAAATATTATCATCATCTCTTGACTGTCTTGATCAGAACAATTTTTTTGCCTGAATTACCTACATGGCACAATCAATGAGTCAGAGGAGGTATACCATCCACCTACGTTCAAATTCTTCTCAATACTTTGCCAGTAAGCGTGTTTTGTCCCACTTGCGTCTTTGATATCCAAGTCAGCCAACCGACAGCTGACGGCAAAACCGTAACCGTCAACCTCAATATACGTGCTGCTTCCATCGTTAACTGGAACATTGCCAGTGTTGGTTTCTTGGGCCTCCGAAGTGGTGAGTTCGTCCAGCTCTGAATATATAATCCGCACGAACGAGGTACAATCTCTGGCCGTCATCGCAATCAAAAAGTTAATACATTCGTCTGAATCAGATGTACCCATCACTCCGTATTTGTCCATATTTTCTTGTATTTGTGCCAAAGACCTAAACACTGTTGTACGTATAATGAATTCAGTTACGATTGTCCGGACCCTGTCCAGCGTCAACACCATGCCACTTGTTATATCGAGTTGCTTAGGAAGTAAGGCCCGAACAGATTTTTCCACTCGCTGCCGAGACCCAGAAACCAGGTCCAAGGGACAAAGGCCAAATTCGGGCTTGTTATCTTGTGCTCGATACCGGCGTAATGCGCAGGTTCGACAATATATCCAGTTCTTTGGCGCATCCCTCGATTGGGTCAACCACTTTGGCTTAAATTCTAGCACCGCGACCTCTAATTTCTTTCCTCGATCTTCCCGTACCGCGTAGCTCAGCAATCCACTAGTGCCCAGTACTTGCTCACGTGCAGAGAACATTAAAGAAAGGTCCGAACGTACGCTTTCTGCTGTCATGTTCTCGACCAAGATCCCGTACGACTCACTCGTGTCCAGCAGTGTGCCATGACGTTTTTGATCCCGGATACCTTCCCTCTCGAGAACATCGAGATTCATGTTCAATTGCCCAAGTACAGCTTGATCCACCTTGACAAGCCTCATGGATGCGACCGTATTTGGTGGGAAGAGTGGAAGAATGTGGCCTGTGTTGAAATTATACACATCAAGGGTAGATGGCTGAGACGGCAGCTTTTTGCGAAGTCGCAGGAGGTAGCATGACTGTTAAGAAGTTAGCCATACGGGGATCATCCGCTTTGTGGGGAAACAAACCTTACCAGTTTGTGATCCTTGATTTTGTAAACGACGTTGGCGGCACCTTCTGCAACAAATATCAGTGAAGACGCATCCGTGATCGCATCTACTACTGTCTCGGCTAAATTGCACATTGCTTTCGGTTGGAGCAATCCTCCTGTTCGGAATTAAATGGCATGGAAACCAGACAACCAGGCAATTCGCCCACGGTTCATTTACAGTAACGTAAGCATCTACCCCTGAAAGTTGAACTTAACTGCTGGCGATTTCATTGACGAGGCTGTTGCGAATACGAATTGATGAAACGCAATAAATTCTAGGGCAATTGTCTAAAATACCACTAACTAAAACTTTTTGAAATTGCCAAAATACCACTGCGTCCGCCCCAATTTTCTACGTCAAGTCAGTAATCCGCGGCCAATTTTACCCTCCTTAGAATTTTAAAATTACGTGTTACAGTTTGAACGCGTGCGGGGGGTTTGTTCATGACGCGTTTCAAACACCATTTGCCGAAGAGAATCGTCCGTTCATTTGTTGAAGACACGTCCCAAACATATTTACAACTCTGCAGAAAACCGTCAATTATGCCTCCCCAAATTGGAGAAACATTCCCTGACAAAAAGGCGTTTATGTTTGCCATGAAGGACATCGCCGTCGAATAGGGCTACCAATTCCTTTGCTCGTGTTCTGATAAGACTCGTGTCGGTTTAGTCTGTGAAGAGGAGTCGTGCGGTTGGAAGCTTCATGCCAGACGGCTAGGCGAAAGTTCATTATTTGAGTTCACTAGGGTTTATTGAATGCACAGCAGCGGTTGCGGCGATTAGCTTTGCTGGATTCGACGTAATTGAATTCGTTGGTGAATATTTCACTGTTGTCGCCTTCGAAAGTACATACGCCGACGGAATTCACGCAATGTCGACGGTTACTGTGCCTGAGGACAGCGCCAAGGTCGGACCGCCAAATACCCGTCGTCCACCCGGACGACCCCACAAGAAGGCGAACAGAACTGAAGACATTGGAATTCCTAGTAAAAGAGTTACATGCAGCCGATGCCAACAACAGCTGGGGCATAATGCGGCTACATGCAAAGAGCCGTTGGGGGAAGAAGGGGAATGAGGTCGTAACTATATTATTTGGGGTAACGTAGCCTTGAGCGCGCAAACAAGTTCACATACATGGGTTATGCGGCAACTCAGTTGAATGAAACTAATAAAATACGGCTAGTTAGTTTATTAAGTGTTTATTATTATTTTAGCTAAGGTTCATCCCTAATTTTTGATACCACCCCGGACAATTCGATTAAGGTGGCAATGCATTGTTCTCATTAAGACAGCGTGAGATGACAAATAATTGTCATCCCGCGTGACTCTGACTTATTCGCACCTACGAACCGCGGCCACTTAACTGTCCGAATTCCGAGAACTTTGCTGGTACAGTAAACCCTCGTTAAATTTTGTATGGCACTGATACCGCAGTTAACGAATGTCGTTGTATCGAGGAATAACGAATTTTGTGGAAGATATTAATTCGGACAACGCGTGAGTCTCGTTATATCGAGGAATTCGTTGTAACGGGGTTCGTTATAACGAGCTTAATTAATAGTTGGCCCGAGATAAAGCCACACCTTACTGGAAAAGCCCCGATTGGTTGCATCCTGAAGGTGACAGACAAGGATCGCACGGATAAGGATTTCCGTATCCGTATCCGCATAGGTCTAATGTCTATCCGTATCCGCAATTTTTCACGGATATCCGCGGATGTATCCGTTATGCGTGTCCGTGCCGATCCCTAGCCCCGTTATCGGCAGATCTATGATTGCTAAGCGGTCGGCGGTCGGGCATTCTTTGCGCCGACCGCCACCTAGCTGAGAATAATGTAAAGCAGTATTGCATATTTGTCTCTATTATTTGATATCTATATAATAATGGGTCTTATGTCGAATTTGTCCTTCTCTAACCAATAACCAAGCTCAGTATCGGCGAAAAAAGAACAAATCATGTCGTCACTAATCAAGCCGATCAAGGTCTGGGGCAAAGAAGGCCCTAACCCGAAAAAGGTCGCTATCCTCTTCAAGGAACTCGATCTTCCTTACGAAGTAGTCGAGATAGGTTGGGAGGATATCAAGAAACCGGATTACCTCGCTGTCAACCCCAACGGCCGGGTCCCGGCCATCCACGATCCCAACACGGGCCTCACTCTGTGGGAGTCCGGTGCGATTATTGAGTATCTACTCGAGAAATATGACACCACATATAAATTAAGCTTTCCGCCAGTATCAATCGAGTCATATCATGCCAATCAGTGGCTTTTTTTCCAGGTGAGCGGACAGGGCCCATACTATGGACAGGCTGTCTGGTTCAATAAATTTCACCACGAAAAACTGCCCAGCGCTGTCGAACGCTATGTCAAAGAAGTCAGTCGAGTAACAGGCGTCTTGGAAGGGCATCTCGCTCAACAGAAGGTGCAAGCTGACGGTGACGGACCTTGGCTCGTGGGAAACAAGTATTCGTATGCGGACCTCGCGTTCATCACATGGCAGACAATTTTTACCAAGATGATTGGCAGATCTGAGTTGTACAACATCGATGAGTTCCCCCATGTAAAGCAGTGGCTTGGTAGGATGGTTTCACGCAAGCAAGTGCAAGCGGTGTTGGGAGAAGTTGAGCTCTAGCTTGATACTTGTGGCGGGTTCCGACAAGAACTTGGACTGTGTCGCGACAATGATTAGTTACCTTATGAGAAACATAAATGTAAAGTGCAAGCAATAAACAGCCAATCGTGATAACAAGATCCTATATGTACAGAATTTACAACGTGATCTAAAATATTTACAATCGGGGATAAATTATGTACATTATTCTTTCTTCCCCGTCAACTTCCATCCTCGCCCACCAGGTGTACCAAACGGTTCACACCACCCACCGCCTTTAACGTCCATCATGACCCATTCGAACGTGATTCCTCTAAACTCTCGCCAGTGGGTCTTTACATTCGCATCCCATCGTTCATGAATCACTTTCTCCAGCATTTCTTTCCACTTTGTTTTGCCAAGCATGTTGACGACCCATTTCCGGGTACGGAATGCGAGTTTAAGAAACGAACCCACGTTTGGGATTGAAATGAGGTATACGCCCGGAATTCCTGAAAGAACTAGAAAACCAATATTTAGAAGGTCACGGATTCCTTCCTCTTCTGTTATAGAAGCATCGGCAAGGTCTTCCTTGGCGAGTCGCGTGACCGCAGGTTTCGATTTGAGCAGGTCTTCAAATTTGTCTGCAAGTTCTATTGTTAGCCTGTTACAAAGGACATATACGTCATAACCCGTACCAAGAGTCTCGATGTTAGAAACTTTGTCGGACTGCCTCATATCACGGAGAATCCGGAAGTAATCTTTACTCTCGATAACCATATCGCCAGCGTTTTGGTTGACGACCATTTTTCTGACAAGTCCTTCCTCTGCAACATGTTGAAGTTCTCGTTCAATAAATGTTGGATCCGACGGGAATAAGGCGTGCAAATGAGATATCATGACGATTGGTGGTATAGACTAGACAAGACCCGTACTGTTAGTATTAGACAGAAATTTCCTACTGGAGGGGGATTTACTTTGCGAAAACGCAACAATTCCGCGATTCCATCCCTATTAAGTCTAGTACCGGTATCTGGTACTGCATCCCACATTCGTGACAAGACAGTTTTAATGCCAATGGTAATATCCGACAATTGTGCCATCTCGCCTTCTGCCAAAAAATATCTGGGTCAGGTACTGTCTATACGTCGACCAGCCACAAAAATAAATTACCAACCGATAGCAACAATTAAATTAGTAATTTCCAGTTTGTGCTGAGCCCTTCTCTTTGCCGACGCCGATATGTCAGAATCGGTTCCAGCACCAGATCCATCCCCTTGCTCAAGTTCTGCGCCATGGAGGACGTCGGAGCCTAAGATTTCGCGCTTCCGCTTGTTTTTGCGGACTGTCGACGACAGTGATGCAGTTAGTCTGACAGACATGACGCCTTATTATAGATAATACAGGACATGCCGGGAATGTAAAGTGACCTGGTAATGTCAGCATGTCAAGTCTAAAAAGCGCAGTTTGTGGTAGGGTTTTAAACATTCGGATTTGGTAACTAGTCGAATTGAATTTGTGCCGTTCTTTCATCGGGGTAATTCTGTCTGTCGTTTTTTCGACCTTAAATAAGTCCGCCTATTTTTCTGGTTCACGACTATCGAATAAATTTGTTACAATGGCAAACGCAGCAGTTAAGAAACAAGCACAAGCCAATCTCACGGCAATCTCGAACCTCCACACCGTGTCGGCGATCATAAACGCGCTGTACATCATCTCATATTTACTGTTTAGACGACCGGGGTCAATAAAATCCTATCTTATCCTTTCACTACCGGCATGGATTATAGAATATCAGCTCGATAAAATAGGTATCGGTTGACAATGGTTATGTCTATAGATCGAGGCAGGGTTTTGATATGTAAACAGGCCGCCCACGATACTCTCAACAAAATGGATCCCTGATCTCGGCTGGCGAAGATCTCAATCAAGCGGGGCTGACAGAATTGTTATGGGACATTGTCTACGTCACATGGGGCTGTGACATACTCGCGTTCATAATCGGTCGGAACTGGGTGTGGCTATTTTACCTGGTCGTAAGTTACGAATTATGACATCTGCTGGATTCCCCTGGTTCTTGGGTAGCTTATATATGTGCAGATTCCGCTGTACGGATCCTATATGGCATACACCTCGTTTATTGGACCTATGCTGAAGCAGCGAGCGGCTGCAGCTGCAGCTGCCACTACTGATCAGCCAGAGCCTGTAACGAAGAAAAAAGAAAAGAAGCAAAAGGTGAAACAAGTTCGCTGAACACGGCATAGATATGTTTGAAGTGTCAATCGCACACTAACTGTAAGAGAAGTCGAGCGCATAAATATGTAAAATAAAGCACAGTTGTATGAGAATTCTCGTTTAATAGGTTTGGCGCTGTGGGAACAAGATGGTGCTTGTTATAAACTGATAAGTGCTATCAAGGATAAAGAACCATGGCGATTGTACATACAAGGTAGATTCATGACGAGTGACAAGAAAGAAGAGGGTGTGCGTTATAAGTACATCAGTGTCTTGACAACAAGAACTGTAGATTCCACGACTACAAGGAACCACCACCAGCGCGTTAGTGTAACAGACGACAAGAGAAAACCACAATATATAACAAAACCGAACCCCAAATAATTACCAATAAATTTTTTGTTAATCAAATCGTACGTGTTAGATAACTCCAAACGCCGGCAGCTGTACCCATGAGAGCGCCTGAGATAGCCATCTGCTTTATGCCTTTTGTTGATCTAAACAAAATACCGGTTATGGCTCCAGCGCCAATGGAATTGTATCCATCGTGGTAGCTTCTGTAGACATCTATATATATGGTCAGCCTAAAACGCTTTGGTCTTTTCTCTTTGTGGCTTCAGTTTTACAAAGCGTGTACATACCGAACAAGCCATTAAATATGTTGTATGATATGGCAAGAATGCCGGCAGAATTACCAAGGTATGGCCCACGTCGCGTGACAGCGTTAAGAACGGAGTTGAGCCTCAACTTTGCGGGCGTACTTGCCGGCGACTGCCGTAGTCCTTCAGCTAAGCCGTAGGCGCCACCGAGAGCAAGGCCTAATATCTCGTTAGGTCAACAAATTAATCACTTGTTGGATATAGAACCATACCACCCATGTACATAGTGCCGGATCCATAACACAAGTCATCCGACCATCCGCGCGACGGCAGAAAACCTTTTGATCCAGGCAAGTCGCTCAATGCATCATCTTCCAAATCTAGCGCCTCTAATCCCTTATCTAACCCCGCGAGTGGATGCAGCTTTGAAATATCGAAAGCCTCGGACGACAAAAATGACGGCAGTTCAGGCGAACTTGAACTTGATCCTGATGTCGCCAATGGTGTAGTAGAGTCAGTCGTCGTCGGTGCCTTGTCAATTACTAATGGTTCATTTGATGTGACAGGTGCGGGCGCGGCACTCTCTGTATCCTTGTTTGAACTTCCGAATGGCCAGACCATGTTGTTATTCCGGTTATCTTGTTGCAAGTGTGTGTGCAAAGTAGATTCGGCGGCTCTTGCTGGTTGGAAATTTTTTGGGAAGAGCTGGCAAGTTAGGCAGTTAGTTGCCTTCAAACATTATTTTTAAAGTTCCCGTGCGCCACGATCCAAGCGGCAGCAATGCGACGTTTGTGGGTTCATTGGCACAAGTGATTACGGCTTTGCGGCGTATTCAAGACGCACAAACTACAGTCGCTCAAGTAACAAGAAGATGCATTCGCGATTATTCCATGTCGAAATCGCATCGGTTTGCGAGGACACTATTCGATAAATTAATGCAATTGCAACAATGTCGTTCTATTTAGCGATTATTGGCACAAAAGACAACGCGGTGTATGAACTTGAGTTCGGCACGTATCGTCAAGGCGGCGACGGAAGACCAAAGGTATGATGAGTTTGGCACCTCAATCTTGTGAGGAGGGTCAGGTCTAACGGGTGTTTAGTTTTCTGCGGATATGAAGCAATTGTGCCCGTTCATTGTTCATTCGTCATTAGATATTGTGGAGGAGATGCAGTGGAATACAAGTGTAATGTAGGTGACGGACCGAATTAATATTTCGGTTTTTTACCATTGACCATCATCCAGGCATCTCAAAGTTATTGACAAATTTTACAATTACCTAATATCGTCATACATAACGGCTGGAAGTAAGTTTAATAATGGCAGCAAGTGGGTTTAGAGTGTTTGGGGTTTTGCTAACGGCTGCGAGATAGATATCAAGTTCCTTTTACTTCATGAGACACGAGCAGACGATGTAATACGACAATTTTTCATGGACTTGTACGATTTATATGTTAAGACGTTAATGTCACCGTTTTATTCCGTGGACCAGCCTATTACGAGTGCAGTGTTTGATCAAAGGGTAAAAATGCTTGCGAAGAAATATTTGTAGGTTTAATTTTGCGCAGTTTTATGATGCAGTATAATTAGAATAGATGTATGCATGTATGTAAATTTGGGGAAAATGGCGTTTGAGTTCGGCACTTTTGATTTGGTATGGACTGTACGTTTATTTATTAGTTAGGGATAAGGAATTGCCTTATGGCATGACGATCCACACACACCCCACACGAACGATGTTTGTATTCTCCAGTGTTCAGACGCCATACGGCACTTGGATCGCCCGTCAACGATTGATGATATCTAGGGACGGCGGTTGCAGATTAGCCGATTTGATAGGAGAGCTGACCTTCCAGCCGACTTTTTCATATGGTTTTGTCTCTGGATAGTATATAACAGAGCTCCAATCGGAATCTGGCCCGATGAGCCTGCCGCGCGCGCTCGATCCACAGACAACAGAAATCGGCGTAGGGTATGAGGGCTTTGGGCCGGCTTCGACCATTTTCTCATCTTCAACACGCGTTATTATCAGCAAATGGGTTCCCCCAAGTCCCACAAACACCCCTGAAATCAAGGTGGATCTCGATAGTTTGCTGCTGAAGAGTTCGCCGCCAGACGGCACTGAGCACCGAGAACCTATTCCAGTGCTTCGATAGGCCCTAAACAGCCAGGAGAAACTTACGTCTCCGGTTTACAAGATTCATCAGTCCCTTGACCGGGATTGTCGAAAAAAGGGAGCAATCGCTTATGTGAAAGCAAACGGAAGATGCGGCTGAGATTCTTCAGGCCGGGTAAATTCGCAGGCCCTAGTCCGTCGCAAAAGTTAGGGCAGTTATTATGCCCCGGCGGCGGCGGCGGCAGTAGATAAGTGGATCCGACTCAAAATCGCGAGTCAGTCCAAAGGTACGACTTATCCGCAGCAAAAGAGCGCGTACCTGAACGCCATCTAATGATAAACCGCATCAATGGACTGGCGAGAGCCCACCCCTCTTCTGCAAGAGTCTACGGACGACTAGAAATTTTTCTTCTGATCACTGGAGTTCAATCAGTAAACAGAATTCGCCAATGGATAAAGAAACGAAGCTGCAATTCATTCACGACCTGCCCAAGGTAGAATTGCATATGCATCTCGAAGGTACGATTAGGCGGCGAGGCGTGAAAGGGGGATGGACTGTGAGACGAAGTTTGGCCAGTATGTAACGAACGATAAACGTTCTAATTCAATCGCGTAGGGTCCCTTGAGCCGGAATTGATGTTTGAAATCGCCAAGCGCAACAATGTGTCGATTCCGTTTGATTCTCCGGAAGATATTCGCAAGGCTTCCGTGTTCAACAGCTTGCAGGAATTTCTTGACCTGTACTATTTGGGCCACACGGTGTTTCGGACACGTCGTGATTTCTACGACTTAATCTACGCCTACTTCAAGCGGGTCTCGACCGGCAACCTCCGTCATGCCGAGCTGTTCTTTGAGGCCCAGGAGCACACTAACCGGGGGGTGCCTCTGGAGGAGATTGTCATGGGATTGCACGAAGGCTGTGTCCAGGCAGAGAAGGATTTTGGAATTACGAGTGACTTGATTCTTTGCCTGCTGCGTCATTTCCCGCCGGAGAATATGATGGACTTGTTGAAGCAGGCGGTTGCGTTCAAGCAGTACATCAAGGGTGTCGGCATGAGTTCGAGCGAGGCAGGATGCCCGCCATCGCTGTATGTTGATATTTTCAAGTTTGCCAAGGACCAAGGCTGGCACGTGACATCGCACGCGGGCGAGATTGGTCCGCCGGAGTATGTGAGAGACTCGATCGAACTGCTCGGCATTGAGCGATGTGATCATGGTATCGGAGCGCGATCGGACCCGGCCGTGGTCAAGCTTCTTGCTGACAAGAAGGTTGGCGTGACCATGTGTCCGATTTCGAATGTGCTGCTGAAAGTTACCGAGTCCATTCCGTACTCGCCCATTCGCCAGTATCTTGACGCGAACTGCAAGATCTGCTTCAACAGTGACGATCCTTCGTACTTTGGCAGCACGTATATTGACGAGAATTACGTTGCTGTCGAGAAGGAGATGGGCCTCAGCGTTGCGGAGTGGGTGAAGATTGCCCAGGATGGGATTGACATGAGCTGGGTGGAGGAAGACGAGCGCAAGAAGTTGCAGGACGAACTTGACGGCGTTAAGCTGAAGTACAGGTTGAAGGAGTTGTATGGTATTGTATAGATGTAACTAGAGCGAGATAGATATGCATGACTTCTGTAATCCGATTTTGGTATTGTTTGTGAGAAGCTAACAAGCTGTTCTAACGCGCGCGGTTTCAACCCTAGCCCTGGCCAGAAGACGCGATGACGCGACGACGCGATAAACAAGCCAAACGACGCCCAACCAAAGAAAGAAACGCACAAAAAAGTGGCACTGTTTTTTTCAGAGTTTTGGCTGGACTCGCGCCGACCGCAAATCTGACTCGCTGATTCGCTCAATTTTTGTTTTTGATGCGCGATTTCAATTTCTGTGGGTGCGATTTATTTTGATGATGGGACAGTTGATGGCATCCAGCACCCGCCCACTTATAAATACCCGCGCACCCCCTCGCATCCAGCACTCGATATTTTTCCGCCATTTCTTTGCCACGTACTACTTTTTGAAGTATTGTGGACCATTCTAGTCTGTTCATTGCGTCCATCCGCACATTTTTTATCAGGAGTTGCACTATTCATTAACAAAACATGTCTGGGTAGGTTTATATTACGATTCGGACGCCATCCAGGGCGACTTGTAATTTTTTTGTAGTTTGAAAAGTTGATGGTTGCTAACATTGGTGCGTTTGTGCAGACGCGGCAAAGGTGGAAAAGGCTTGGGCAAAGGGTGAGTTCATCAGTTTCGCGATGGTGGTGTGGTTATGCGGTGTGGCGGTGCAGGTCACCTGACGACTTTTGTTGTTGGTTGCACCGCCTCACGCCATCACAGCCACATCAAATTAATCAGTTGGCGCGTACTAACGAAGCGATTGCATTCCAGTGGTGCCAAACGCCATCGTAAGATTCTGCGAGACAACATCCAGGGCATCACGAAGCCTGCTATTCGTCGTCTTGCCCGCCGTGGAGGTGTCAAGCGTATTTCGGCCTTGATCTATGAAGAGACCCGCGGTGTTCTCAAGTCGTTCCTCGAGAGCGTGATTCGCGATGCCGTCACATACACCGAGCACGCCAAGCGCAAGACCGTGACTTCGCTCGATGTCGTGTACGCTCTCAAGCGACAGGGCCGCACATTGTACGGTTTCGGTGGTTAAGCAAAAATCATAGTTTGCCACACGGCGATGGTGAC
>JAKTPU010000159.1:0-13627 GCA_030556285.1 Lipomyces yamadae | reverse complement strand
GCCGCTGCGCGGCCGATGCCGGTAGCGCCGCCGGTGATCACGGCGGTCTTTCCATTCAGTCTAGTCATGTTGTGCATCTTTTGTTGGAGTTGCACGGAAGCTAAGAAAATGATTACCTGAGGAACAAGTATGCACTTCAAAAAATTGCGGAGATCGATGACTTTAAGGGCTGTTGAGCGCTACGAGAAATGCTTGCGGACAAATCTTCCTCCGCCATGACAAATCAAGACCTGCAATCGGCGACCTCTTGACCTCGCTGACAAATGTGATCGGCCCCTTTCCGGCACAGTTCCGCGCTGCACGTTATGCTGAGGCTATTATAAATCATCAAGTTATAAAAAGCCGGGAAACAAAATTGTTCTATCTACGAGACCGCCGCTAGGCATTACTCAGTCTTAGAAATGCCAGTAGCTTGGTGACGAACGCCGCATTGGTCCTAGTGGCCCTGTCAGTTCACAATAACTATGCATAGCATTACTAAAGATTACACAACGCTGTGCGGCTTGCGTCCAAAAACTTACTATGGTGCCTCTAAATATCACGGGCAGGATTGTCGCCGCCCAGAATCGTTTGACTAATGCCGCGTTTAGATACCTCTAGGCCCGTAATAAACATCTGTCTATCTATATACCAGACGAAGGGCTTGGTACTTGCACCCGAATGCTCTGACCTCTCCCTACACTCAGAATTATGCCCGGCACATCCCCAGTCATCCTCATCCTTGGAGCAGGACCAAATATCGGCCAGGCAGTCGCTCGGATTTTTGCCTCGAGAGGCTACAAGGTTGCCCTCCCTGCGCGATCACTGGACGAGGCAGATAGCACGGACAATTAACTGAACATCACGAGTGACTTCGCCAACTCCGACGATGTTGTCAACGCATTTAAAAGGGTTAATAAAGTGTTTGGTATCCCAAGTGTAGTCGTTTATAATGGTAAGCCCTGGTACATGAGGATGCCTTTGAATTCCTGCTGAAAATTCGCAGTCAGCGCCTCGACGCTCACCCCACCTCAGGACCCGTTCGCCCTTCCACTGGCCGCTTTCAATCGAGATGTAACAATCAATGTCACTAGTGCTTTTGTCGCCGCGCAACAAGCTGCCTTCGGTTTTGCACAGCTTCCTGCTTCTGCTTCAAGGACATTCATCTACACTGGAAATATCCTGAATGTTACTATCCTCCCGTTATTTCTCGACCAAGGCGTCGGAAAGTCCGCCGGCGCACATATGATCTGGGCTGCTTCAGCTGCATATAAAGACCGTGGATTCAACTAAGCAATTTATTTCCTACTTAAATTCGCTCGTGAAAAGACTAAACTATAGTAGGTTTTATTATGGCGACGAACGAAAGGCGGACGGGACGGCCATTTATAGGGTCGACGGAGAGGCGCATGCGAAACTCTCCTGGGAGCTCGCAGAGGCGAAGACGCAGGGCCCGTGGTTGCAGACATTCGTCAAGGGCGTGGGATATAAGGACTTCGGCCCATATCGACTATAGTTTATATCACAGGTTCTGCAGGCCAGCTTAGGCAGGCAAGGGCCGCAAGGGCCGCAAGGCGTCTAGGGCCAGATATTAGAACGAGACTAGCTAGTAGGAGGGCTGTTTTGTTGAAAATGGTATTTTTACTAGCCTGACAACTCATTTTGCGGATCCTGGCGTGCCTGCCCTAATTAATTTGTGGCACGTTAATGTGTGGGCTGCCATACTTCCATTTTGCCAGAAAATAAGGAGTTGGTGGTTTATGGCTGAAAGTGTGTGTGGCTAGACCCTATTGGAAAACCCTATAACTATGGGAAGAAAAGTAGAAGTCAGTTCTACAGTACTCTCATACTCCTCTACAGTTACGCTTTAGAAAGCATCAGCTACGTTTTAAGCAATTAGTGACCTACAAAAACTCACAACTGGAACATCACAAAAAAATTCTTAATTTGGAATTTCCCGTACAGAAGTGTGACGACTCAGTGTGTTCCTTGATGTACTCTGATAACCAGGACAGGAGTAGACTGGGTTCACGCTTAATTAGCGACGCATCTATAAACCCTTAACTAAGGGGGCCCCAAGAAAATATTCAAGTTAACTAAACTGAATTTTTCTAATCACTGATTAGTGAGTCCACAAATGGACTCGAAAGAATCTTTTCAGTTCCTTGGAGCTGAATCAACGGTCCTGTCCTCCATCCCCGCTGCGGCGCTGACATCAAACATCACAACCTATATATCCAACTCCAGAACCAGAATGAGACAATTCAACATAATGCGTCAATTCGGCGTAACGCGACAACGCCTAGGGCTTCTAGGTCAATTGTGGGTGATGTGACAGAGTCAAACGTCGTCGATGGACGTCGTGCAAGGCGAAGGACTGCGAAGGCCCGACCACATGCATGTTTCGAAGACTTGAACCGACCAGCAGAACTGGCAGGATATCATGCCGCGTTTGCTGCCGGAACCAAACATTGAACCCTGAAGCTCCGTCACAGGTATGTGTAAGACAATGGATTGAATAGAGATGGAAGATTCCTTTTCCACGCTCCCAATAAGGGGATGAGAAATAAGTAAATTTTGCTAAGAATACAGTTTTTGGCAAGGATGAGATAATAATTACAGCAAGGCCTTTTTTCTTCCACTGCACAACCAACCCATATGATTACCATAACCATGCCCAGTAAAAAATCTTCTAGATAGCTGGAAGCTGGGATATAATTCCGTTTTTCTTCTGTGCAACATAGAGAGCTGAATTTCCAGGAGCAGTTGCAAAATAAAGGTAGGTGCGCATTGCATTTCCCGACAGTCGAGGTTGCGGAAAACCAGGTTGTGCCGCAGTAATCACAGCAATATCCTCAAACCAAGGTGAAACAGCTGTTCCATCTGCCTTGGTTATCTGCATTTCCAGAACAATCCGTTCACGAATATGCCACCAGAGGCTGTTGAGAGATCTTGCCACCAGGCTACTTTAAACTTTCGTATCACGGGACATTTCCAAACGTGCAACCCTAGCCCTAAAGGGATTTTGCTACGAAACAACCATAAATTTTGCTGGATTGCTTCTATCCGCAGTAGCAAGAAGATTAAGCTTTTAATACCTGTCGGGTCAAGGGATGAAAAAAACACGCAAGTAACTCTCTGCTAGAGTGTTTCCACCCCAATAATGTATACCGCAAGCGTATATATTTGAGCATCAGTCATTATTTTAACTATGCCAAAGGGTGTGATTAGGCAGAATATACGTAATACGATTCCCTGAAGGCACAAATAAAACACATACAGCGCGCAAAATATATATACAACAAACCTATCCAGATCTAGCATCAGCGGCAGTCGACGGTGAGATCTGTAAGTTGCCGCGGCGAAGACGGCTTTCCGGCAGGCTGGCAAACGATTCAACTGGATTGACGGATTGATTGAATTGACCCATTGTCCGTCAATTCAATCAACCCAATCGGGCCGACTCTAGTAAATCAATCAATCAATTCGAACAGCCGGTTGATTGATGAAATTGATGGATTGACGGGCGGCTTGGCCGGCGTGTGGCACACGCGTTGGATCTTCGGCCCACCCAACTGTCGCTGGCATTGCACGCTACGGGCAGCCGCCGAGCCCTGTAAACAAACACGCGTTTCCCACTCCCTTGACCGCGAATAGCTTCACAATAACCGCAACAATCGAAATGGCTGAATCTACATCTATAGACCCTCAAACGAGTGATTCTGGAAAACGTTCTACAAGCTCTGACCCTCCCGAGCTGCCCCCGATCATTCAAGACGACCCTGACGTGTGGGAGATCTTCCCTTGGTCCAAATTCCCCGGGTTCGTCAAAGCTACGCGCCCTGGATCCCTTACATCGTGGATCTGGTATTATGGCTACGATATCGAGTCTGCTAAGACTTCAAATCAGAAGAAATGGGTCTGTCAACGCTGTATTTTGAAGGGGTCGAAGCCGGCATCCTTCTCAGCTGCCGGCCATATCAATATCGAGCGTCATCTTCACGATCAGCACTCCCTTGAGGACCCAACCGGGTTGTTTGATTAAGTGCTGTATCAATTGTCAATTCAATTCAATTCAATCAATTCAATCTGGGCCTTCCATTGGTCAATCCAACTGGCCATCACGGTAGATAACCATCAATCAATTCAATCGGAGGTCCCGGTTGATTGAGTTGAATTGTTTGCCAGCCTGCTTTCCGGCCATCAAGACGGCGCTCGTGCGCCTCCATAAGGCGCCGGGAAGCTCTAGCGTCGGGTTGGGAGTCTGCGATAAGACTTATACTTTTTAGCCGCAAACGTTGACGCCCTGCCATCAAGATCCATTGTGTACGGATGAACGTAGCGCCAGATCAAACGAGGGCGGACGTCGGACCCCGAAGGTCGTCGGACGGGGCTGCGGGAAGGAGTAATAACTAATAAGAAATGCTCGTTCTGTAATGTGCAATTTGCACACAAAGGATATCAGGAGGAATCACAGTAGCAGTTCAGAATATCAGGTCACAGTATCAAAAAGTTCAGAATATGTAAGTTGGATATTTTTATTCAACTGAAGCCTGGCCTTCCACTTCTCCAGGACCAAGGCCCTCCTTTTATAGACCGACAAACAGTACAGTTAAACAGGAAGATATAGATCCAGCACAGTCTTAGGGCTGTTGACGATACGATATCGGCGGCTTTTTACGCTACGAATACGATATCGGCGAAATAAAAAGTCTGCCGATATTTATTCGTAATTTTGTCGGCATATTTTGGAGCATGCCGATACTATATCGGCGAAATCGGCTCTGATATCGGATCCGTACCGATAAAATCATGTGATTATGTCACGTGACCGAAATCGCTTGGTCCTATCACAACTTGCTGATTTCCAGTCAGGCAGCCTGAGGGGAGTGTGAGTGTTCTCAGAGGTAGATCAGGGTTCACTACCAGTGTGGTGGGTTGCTCTCTCGGGGTTATCTCTCCGAGGCCTCTCCGCGGTGGAGATACTCCGAGCTTTCTCCGCGGTGGACATACCCCGCTTTAAGTCACTGGTCCACTGGAGATTGGTCGATCCTTGAGTCAGGTTGGTGGAGGTCTGGCCAATTTTCATTTTCCTGTTCTGATCTGGTTAACAGTTTAGCCGTAGCTCCATTTCAATATACATAGACTTGAATAGTCGTGAGAGTGGTCATTATTGAGATCAGAGTCTTAGCCTCCCTTCCATAGTTCACTTTGTCTTTCACGTCTATATCCACTCACCAAAACCATTTCTCATAAATGAGCACATTAACTCTTTTGTATCATAGATCTTCTAACCCAAGCTTGGCATACTGATCCACAAACTCATCGAACAGTTTGTTGAGTGCGAGAAGGTTCAAAGAATCCTTGTCATCTTCTTCACTCATGAACCACAGCATGATATGGATATCAAAAGTGATAGCCAACATATATCCGTATTCGGATTCCAGGAACACCTGGTCCCCAGTATCCGAGTCACCTGTCAATTTGTTCCACTGTCTGGCGTACTCCTCGCAGAAGTGTCTTTTCTCCTCCTCCGTATACTTTCTGCAGTTTGCTATCCTGCTCTCTTCGTCAAACCACTTGAACATCTTCTGCATGAAGTGCCCACCGATATCAATGGCTCGATAGTTTTGCATCACGAACTCAAAGTCAATCAGGACGACTTTGCTCTCCCCTTCCTTTGGATCATTTTTAACCATGACGTTCATGAACTGGACATCATGAATACACGATCCTGCTTTCCCTCCTATGGATTCCAGCTTGTCCACCACTTTCCTCAACCTCATCCCAAAGTCGAAGTCAACCAAATTATCCACACTGACACCTCCCTCCTTACCAAGTGCCTTCAACTTGTCCATCTTGTGGTATACCTTGAGTCCTTTGATGATGGCTTCATAGTATGGCTCCACTGCCTTTTTCTCCGGTAACGTGTTCATGGCATGGAACACTGCTAGTCCTTTAGCAACATCCGCTCGGATGACCGTATCCTCAACATCCTCCGGTTCCATGTTGCGTGCATCCAGGAACTCATCAATTCTCCCGAGTGTGCCATCCTGTGTCTTGAAGAATCCATACACTTTGGCTCCCAGTCCGGTTCGACCGTACTCGTAGCAGAGAAGTGCTTCCTCATGCTTACTTGGTGCCAGATCCTTGAATATTTCGAGGTCTGCCGCGGTGCCATTATGGAATTTGATGAACACCTGCAATGTCTCAACAGGTGTGCCAGTAGTCGGCTTCTGTCGCTCCACATGACAGTGAGCGTTGGCGAATGATGCATGGTATGACATGGTCAAGGTCTCTGGATCCACAGATGGCCATTCTTGCGTCAGGAATGTGCCGACAATGTCTCTGGCCATCTTCTTAGTCGGCACTTTGTCTTCGGGAAGAGTCACAGAAACGGGTACCAACGTGGCCATCTTGCTCATACACTATATGCGACGGAGTGCTTGTGATCCAGCGAAGCGATGAGGAAAGAAGCAAAGCAGTGACTGAGCGACAAGGAACAGATATCTTCATGTATGGCCCCATCGTGACTGATGCGCCGCTCTATGCACCTAAGTAATTGGGTACTGTGAGGATTGGGGGCAGGTAGGGTAAATAGGTACGAGAGGTTACTGCACGATGGACGAAACAGGCTTAGCGCTTATTCCGTCCAGAATTTCCCTTATGACAGGCACGAGGGATACCTCCTGTGCCCGCCTGCCTTCTTGTCCGTTCTCGTCTCCCGCCTACACTTCTTGTCTCTTTCTTTCGAAGTAACAATTGTTCATCCTTTAAAAATGCCGGACTCTACTGTAAGGTGCACCTTTTTGTTTTGATCGATTGTATCTCCGGTAGTCTATCTGGATTCTGGAGTTATTCTAAATGTATTAACGCGTTGCGCATATCTTAGGTGATACGTGTTCGACGGTCGCTATCCGATATGTTGCACAACGATTGTAGTTTGTGCAGAAGTCAAGCGTTCCGCGGCAGAAGCTTATTACAATCGTTATTTGTCGGCATGAGCATATTAGCCACGTTAATTACGACGGCTAGATGCCAGTATTACGGCGGCGATATATGCTCGGTAGATGCTGCAAATCGTTTAATATGCTTAGACCCGTATACTTTAAAACCCTTTGAGTTCCGCACATACGGGCAGACGGATAACAATTATATCACGATGCACAATTTGACACTGGCAACAGAACTATATTTGGTAGGCGGCTACGGTTTAGGGGCATACGGAGGTCCGA
Organism: Lipomyces yamadae; assembly: GCA_030556285.1. Classification (NCBI taxonomy): domain Eukaryota; kingdom Fungi; phylum Ascomycota; class Lipomycetes; order Lipomycetales; family Lipomycetaceae; genus Lipomyces; species Lipomyces yamadae. Next base: position 6,413 of record JAKTPU010000159.1, on the reverse strand, counting down.
CAGAATGCAAGAAGCATGAATTGGATCAAAGAACGAACTGGGTTAAATGCGAGGAGAACCACGGGTTCTTGACATGGGCAGCATGTGATGTTGCACATAGAGTCACAGGCGGTCTATCTGACTTATCATTCAATACACTACAAACACTGATTAATGAATATATTAGTAATGCTTTTACCAATCAACGAGACAATCAGAATCCGAGAGCAATATGCCACAATTACGACGGCGGACAGATTTGTATCTATTGGTCAGAATACTCACCACATGGCATGTATAATGGCCAACCTAATGACTTAGCAAGTTCTGCAGCATCTTGTATTAAGCAGGGAATGAGTGCAGAAATGAAAACGAGGTTAATAAGTGGACAGTTTGATACAATCTGCGCAAGTAATAGAGAAAATGGTTGTACAAATTCACCGAACAGTTGTTAGTACGACTGATAGGTGCCTTGTCGTTTAAAACATAGCTATGGCATATTTAATCCCTGTCTTAATTGTTTCAAGTTTAGTACGTTTATATGCTATAGGTTATATGGAAGCAGATCCTCATGTAATGAACAACCCCGAAACCCTGAGTGTGATGACTCTGGGGAGTAATGTCATGATTCTGGGGAGCCCCGCGAGTAGTGTGATGACTCTGTGGGAAGTGTGATATGCTCCCAGAACAGTGTGACAATATGTAAAATTTTTAGAACATTGTATGAAAAGATCGATATCACATTGTCGATCTATAAGAGACGATCCTGTACATATAACAGGTGCTGCATTGGCCATGCAGCGGTAGCCTGTCACGTGACGCATATTGGTCATACATATTACAATATATCGTATCGTATGGTATGAGTCTCATATGATATGATTATATTTGAACTCATATCATAACCCTATTGGTTTGACAAAATGAAGTCATATATGGTAATATCACACTACTGCACACACTGGCCCAAGTCGTGCTTATCAGAGATTCCACTCAAACGCGTCCGCCATTTTGCTCGCATGGCATGGCGATATATACATGCCTACTCTATGGACCTCGACGGTAATGCTGCGACGTTTGCTGCAAAGAAATATAGATCGCATCCAGGCTTCCTGACCACCTCGAAATTGATTGATATCAGATTACTCCCCTTGTCAGCATTGTGTGGTTCAGTTGCGCGTTGTGTCGCGTTTGTTGTCAGTTTATGTTTTGTCGTATTTACACTTTGTTATATCTTGTTCTTAAACTACTGGTTAATACATATTTACATACTGCGACTAGACCAGCATGTAGGAATGGCCCAGAAGCCTTCAGCCCACAAAAACAAAGTTCGTACATTTGGATTTTTTTAGCTGGCTGTTAAGAAGGCTCGCTTCAGTATCAAGACCAATACACTCTTTACATTCCCTTTTGCGGCATGATGGGAAGCAGTGTTGCTTGATGGGTTGTGAAGGGAGCGTGGCAGGATTGGATGAAGAAGGGAGTATCGTGGTCTATCGGGGGCTTTTACGTCATTTTCTGATAACATCTACGCTTGGACTCGCGCAGTCGCGCTACAGATTTTCATCCACGCGCCATCGTTCATTTAATCCCATGTACTGAGACTAGAAGACATAGGCACGCGTCTAATAAATATTTGCCAATATATATATAATATATATATATAGTCTATCGTGGGATGAAAGCATTGCAGTTACTGTCGATCCGGTCATGGGGATGCGAGCTATCATCGCCGAGTCTTCGCGTCCTCTTTAAAACGCATTCAGTGCGCGTCCAGTATGCGTCCAGTTTGGCATTCCCTAACCCTATCACGCAACGCGTACTTTGCTACTCGCCGTCGCCCACTACATGGTCCCCAGCGGATCGCAGGCGGATCAGAGGAGCGATCCGGAGTGATCCGACTTTTTGTACACTGAACCATCTACCATGAACCCCCCTTGGAGCTCTCCGCCTCATCCAATGCGGCTCATTACTATGAGAGTGATCCGGATCGATCCATGCGTGGTTCATGGGCATGAACTTCAACGTACTATGTGTAGGAGTGACCTAGGCTGGGACGAACGCCATTTTTTATTTCTCTATAGCAGTGTTCTTGGGAGAAGTAATTTTGGCAAGTCACGTGCAACCAGTCGGAGTGTCAGATGGATCCACACAGAGGTCTGACCTCTCTTTTTATGTCTTTCGGTGCATTCCACTTCCAGGCTCCAGTCCTGCTAAGTTAAACCTTCGTTGAGTCTTTTGGTTTCGGCGATTAACTCATGAATAGTCAGGGGTTTTTGCATTTCGGCGATGGGTCTTTTGCCGAACTCGGCGTTAAGATAGGGTAAGGGTTTCGGGTACCACCGGAGCGGATCTGTCAACCTAAGGGGAATTTAACAGCGGCAATAATGAGCACTGACGCGAGTCGCTTCCTTAATTAGGAATACGATTACTATACGATTTCGAATTAGACAATACGATTACTTTACGATAAATCTTCATTTTTAGGGATCCGCATGGATAATATCCAGGCCAAAATTTCCTTATTCATATCCGTATCCGTATCCAGATAAAATATCCGGGGGTTATCCGACTAGTTAATGCTAACGTCGCGTGAAACTGTCGGAGGCGCTTAAGACCCGCTGCTAAGCGCGGCAGACCGCCTGAGCCTGCTGAGGTAAAGTGGGCACTCGGCGAACGCTAAGTGGGACTTAAGTTCGTGATAGGTGACATATGCCACTGACGTCTCAGATCCTGGTGTCAGTCTACAAGATGCTGTCAAAATTGAGGACCAAACTTCCAATTGTCTCTGGTGCATGTCGTGTTTTGTAATACTTACGATAAGCTCTCTGATTCAAGCAATTTTGCAGTCTTTCTGCTCACGCCATGCCCACCCAGTCATCTTTTGGAACTAACACATGTTGTTGTTGGGCCATTTCTTGCAACAAATCAACATTGGTGTTCATAGCTGGCTTCGCATTAACTTCATATTGGTCCTATGGTTATTCTCAGGGGTGTCACACTAGCTCACAACTTAGTGATTAAGAAATAAACTATAAATGGAGGAATTGGTCGGCTGCAGTGCGAAACAATAACTCCGAATTGCGCACGAACACCTACCAACAAGTGACTCGCGCACATGGGATGAGAAAAGCAATCATCCTTGACATCAGGGCATCTGTTGGCTTCTGACAATCCGCCCAATCTTCAAACTGAGTTTTACGATCTCTTCGCAAGGGATGCGCAGTGGCTTCAACTATACAGGATAACCGCCGCACATCCTCAGTCTCCATCTCCCCAAAAGTTTTTATCTTCGATATAAATCGCCTTTCCACCGCTGCCGTCTTCTACTTCCAGTCCTGTCAGTCTGTCAGTGGAGGCTTTTCATCTGCAGACATCGTCATCATGCCTATCTGGGAAGAGCATTCGTACACTCGCAACGACGAGAATGGCAACATAACCTCCCTCGAGGAGTATGAGGCCACTCACCCTCCCAGGGTCTTCACCTGGGCCGACTTCAAGCTCTACACCATCTGCGGTGTAGGTTTCATGCTTGACTCTTACGATCTGTTCATTGTCAACCTGGCCTCTCCCATCTGGGCTTATGAATTTTTCACCACTGGCGATCTTAACACCACCAAGACTGTGCCCTCCCCCACCATTCCTTTCCTTGTTCGCGGTGCCGTCAACGCTGCGGCCAACATCGGCAACGTTGCTGGTCAACTCCTGTTCGGTTTCCTGGGTGATAGTTTCGGTCGCAAGTTCGTCTATGGCAAGGAATTGATCATTGCCATCGTTGGTATTATCATGATCATCTCACTTCCCGTCAATGGCACTGCTGGCCTTGAGACCGGTATCAAGAAGATGTGGTGGCTCTTCGGATTCCGATTCCTTCTCGGAGTTGGTATCGGTGGTGACTACCCGATGTCCGCTGCTATCGTCGCTGAGCGTACCACTCTCAGCAACCGCGGTCGCATGCTTGGCTGGATTTTCAGCAATCAGGGCTGGGTAGGTTTTCGCCCGCCGCACAGATGCGCTCGGAGCCCTGCTAATTGGCGGATTCTAGGGTACTTTAACCGCTTCCGTCGTTACTTGCATCCTGCTCGCTTGCTACCAACATGCTCTCACCAGCGGCGCTTTTAGCCAAATCGACGGTATCTGGCGTCTCCAGGTCGGATTGGCTCTTGTGCCTTGCTTCTGCCTCCTCTTCTTCCGTCTGACTATGCCCGAGTCGCGCAAATTCACGCAGAGCGTTGAACTGTCCAACAAGGCCTTACTCGCCTCCAGCGGCTCTTCTTCTGAGGTGCCAGACTTGAAGACGGTCGATGGCCGCCCTATCGATCGTCGTCCCTCCGTCGTTGTGGCCTTGGCCGCTAAACTCCCCATGTCCGTCCAGATGAAGGCCTTCTTCGAGTACTTCAGCCACCCACGCCACGCTCTGACCCTCTTTGGCTGCGCTTTCTCATGGTTCTTGGTCGATGTCGCTTTCTACGGCATCAACTTGAACCAGTCCGTTATTCTCACCTCCATTGGATACTCTACTGGCTCCAGCCCGTACGACTACCTCCTCAAAAATGCCGAGGGTAATCTGATCATTGCCGTCGCTGGTTACGTTCCTGGCTACTTCATCACTATCGCTACTATCGAGCTGCTCGGCCGCAAGTGGATCCAGATCCAGGGTTTCCTGGTCACTGCCTTGATGTTCGGTATCCTGGCTGGTGCCAACAACTCGTTGTCCTCCGGCGCTCGTTTCGCCCTGATCGTCATTGCCCAGCTTTTTTTCAACTTCGGCCCCAACGCCACCACCTTCATTGTGCCCGCTGAGGTCTTCCCTTCGCGTGTGCGCGGTCTGGCACACGGTTTCTGTGCCGCCGTCGGCAAGCTCGGTGCCATCTTGTCGGGTATCGGCTTCAACTGGTGGTCGCAGAGCAGTGTACAGAAATACCCTGGTGCCATCGGCCTCAGCGGTGTTCTATGGATTTTCTTCGCTTTTGAGCTCCTCGGCGCCGTCGTCACCTTCTTCTGCGTCCCCGAGACAAAGGGGAAGGATGCTGATGCCATTGACTACGAGGAGATTCAGGACCGCGTCGCCGGATCCGCGGCCTAAACTGTTCGTCAGGGTTTCCCTCGTGAAAATTCTTAACCCATCTCGCCACACAACCTTTTACTATAATCTTCTCTCTAGATAGTAATAGAGTCTCCAGCATACCTATTGAATAAAGCTGCAACTCCTGCAATGACCAAAAGGAGCCTGTGTTGGTTCCTGAAAGTAAGCAAAGCTAACGGGATGGCCCGAAACCTAGTAGAGGTGCACGTGACATATCATGTGCAACAAATATATTAGTTCAACAGTACCTTTTCTTTCATTTCATTTTCAAAATGCCCCACATTGTAACTAACCAAAATGAATTCACGGCCATATTTTCGATGGGAACGTGAATGGCTTGCCCAGCCGGCTGATGAGTGATGACATGCCGACCTTTTTCTTCAGGAAAATGATTTGAATCAATGGATTTCGAATGTATAGTCCTTACAATTAACGGGATTTCGAGATTTTATGTTTCAGCTAAACGATTATCATAAATTCCCAACCCAAATAATCAATTATCAGCAAAACTGATTTTTAACCTGATAACCGCTTAAGTCTTAGCTTCCGACATTTCTGACGATACAATATGAAAAGCAACAGATTTTAGTCTGACGCAGAAGGGGTCAGGAGGGATCAATCAGTAAGACAAGCAATAAACGTACTCGGTAAGATAGCTTCAATTAACTATATTCAGAAAACTGAAACCTGCCGATCCCTATCTTGGGCATGCCTTTAACTATCGCCCAAATCGTACTAGAGGGTAGTCCTGCTAAGACACAGTCGTTCAGACACAGAATTATACATGGCCGCGACTCGCATATGGGGCCCTTCCTGGTGTTCTGATCGTGTACAGTCCTTGCAATATTTGGGAATACATGTCTCGCTCCTTCGGTCCCTTCACCAATATCGAATACTACCCATGTCTTGTCACCTAAAGTTTAATACCTCCGGCTGTGATTCCCCCTTGTGCTTCGATAAGTTTCTGCCAGTCAAGGAGGATACCTTCAAGCAGTGCCCAGTTGGCTTGTCGATTCCGGGAAGACGAAGTGGGCTGAGATACGGTATCAAGGTGCTTATATCGATCGCCGAGAGATTCAGAGACAGTAGATTGGCTTATCCGATGCCCGTACTTTTCATTAAAGTAGTTTATGGTGCTTTATGGGCCTGCTTGGGCATAATAAAAATCTTTAGTTATGCCGATATTGCTTACGATCGATCGGACATCGGGGTATCCAGGAATATGTGTGTGAATAATTTTTGGAGAATCATGGGGCTTCTACCCTTCCTTCCTCTTTGAGACTAGCGTAAAACGGGATTTTTGTAACTAACTCGGGCACCTACGGTATCTCTAACCCGCACCGCCACA
>JAKTPU010000015.1:0-211614 GCA_030556285.1 Lipomyces yamadae | reverse complement strand
ATAAGGAACGGTGCAGGTTTTTACCTCCGGGAATATTTGTTTTCCCACTGGGTTTTTGTTTTGCCCGGAGGATTTTCCCTGCACCTTTGTCCAAATGGAGTTCCTTTAATCGAGTAGGCTGAGTACTCGATTGTGGCATCTGAGGGGAGCCGTCAGGCTCATAAGGAACGGTGCAGGTTTTTACCTCCGGGAATATTTGTTTTCCCACTGGGTTTTTGTTTTGCCCGGAGGATTTTCCCTGCACCTTTGTCCAAATGGAGTTCCTTTTTTTTCATGTACATAGACGTTGATTGTACATAGATAAGAGGGTGGCTACTTGTAGCTGCCCGTTGAGGCTTGTCTCCTTGCCTTCTGGTCCGGCCAGAAGTGCATGCAAGACGCCATCGGAACTCGGCATTTATGCCGGGGTGGGCGGCTGGGTGGCAGTCTAACAATACAAGTGAGGCAGTAATTGATATGGCAAAATCATCATCAACTTAGGTTGCAGGCACGTCGATCTGATGACTTGCGGTTGCCAAGACAACTCCGACCCAAAACGTTTAGTATAGCTACCAATTAAATTACACAAGATTAGAAAGAACAATAGCGTCAGGTCTTTAGTTTTTGGCAACACCGTTCTCTCCTACGGCTTTTCGCGTACGCATACCGCATTGACAAATGGCAATTGCCCCGGCTGGGTCGTTCGACGTACTCAAAAACCATCTCTGCGTCGTAAGCAACGTAACGTGATCCGGTTGCTTTATGTCTACTTGACGTCATCAAGACCTTGGCTTGAGTTCCGATCGATATATAACTCGCTAGAATAAAAAAATATAGTTATGATCTGCACGTGGCCCACATGTCGCCAATAGTAATTACGGCCCTGAACTTCGCAGGTGCCTTCCGGGTTTTGTGTTGGAACCGGCAAGTAGTTACAAATGCTCCGCTACAGCTGATCATATTATTCAATTGCAATGGTCGTGTACTTATCGCCACCAGAGATACTATCTAATCAAAATAACAAGATTATCTCCCCATAAGATGCTAGAAATGACCTTTCACCGATCGACTCTTTTTAATTGTTCCTGATTATATAATTGATAGTTACTATGATACCCTCGTCCGACAAGGCATCAACTGGCTTTCACACAACCAATTAATTACAAGCTAGACGCGTCACGAACGCGTCTTTGTCGCGTGTTGTCTTCGCGGTTTAGGGCTCGTCAAGCGTCGCAGGGTTCGCCGATATTTGTTCGTGCGACCACGCTTTAAAAAAAGTTGTCAGACACGCAACACAATTGTTACCAGGCCAAAATAGTGGTGGATTAAGTAGTTTGGCCATTCCCACTTCGTTTGATATTTGCTATACAATACAAGCATCATGTGGTTCATGCCACTCACATATTTCCTCAAGGCTATTTCGCTGAGAGATCGTACGATAACCAAGCTTAGAAACACGAGAGAATCCATGCCACATAGCATGCAAGAGTTCTATGATCGCCTCAAAGAACGCATACGAGTATTTTCCAGTCGAATCGTTTACTCGTTGTATACTGGAGCTAGTTACCGGGTCCTTGTCATCTTCGTTGCTCCCTACACCGCAATAACTTCATGCGATATGCGGTATCCGTTTGTGGTGCTTACCAGCTTCTCTTGTTAGTCAAGTCATTATATCTTTTTATTAACAATATAGGGCATCGTCTACTTTCTCTATCATCCTGTTCTATGGCCATCGTTTGCCAGAATCGTGGGGCCATTGTTTCTCGTCTTGGTATCGGTCATGGGAGTATGGTTTACTGTCGCCTATCCTCCACAAGCTATTATTTTTGTCTTGATGAACGGACCCGTAGGCATATTCTCATCAGCTGTATTGGTGTGCCGTCAAGCATACATGATATACAGCACAGTGGCACGCATGTTCTTCATAAAGCACGCTCTGCGAGATTGCTTCGATATGGTTAGGCAATTATCACCAGCCGGTTAGCAATTTTTTTTACTAATTGAACTACAATGGTAGGTGCTCAAACTCAAGGGCTTGGAAGATCTGCTCGCCAACGCAAACGTCGACTTTCCTGAAGAAGTCGACGTCGAATTCTACGGTCGCATGCAGCAATCCGTTTTTTACAAACTCCGCAACCGTTACCGCAAATTTGTCCTCCGTATGACGTCGCCGTACGTGCTGCTCAAAGCCTTAATATTACTACCAATACAGTTTATCCCCATTATCGGGCCTTTAATTATTGCGTTAGTGAACAGTGTCGACACTGCTCGCGCGGCTCAGGGACGGTACTTTCAGCTAAAAGGGTGGTCACCTCGCCAAGTTCGTGTCTTCACCAGACGAAGATATGGCAGTTATTGGACGTTAGTATATCAGGCTTCTTCATGCCAAAACCCTGCGCATTGTCCTAAATACTTTGGGATTGTTCTAAATTATTTCTAGGTTTGGCGCGGTCGCTGGAACACTAGAGACGATCCCGCTCTTGGACATGTTCTTCGGTTTCACAAACGCAACAGGTGCAGCCCTGTGGGCGGCCAAATTAGAGAAGAAGGCAAGAAGGAAGTCTGCAAAGACGTAACTTGCAATCATTTTCGAAAAAAATGGCTCAGGATATACAAAGTTTGCATATTGCTCTGGTGACTTTCTTTTGTTTTTACTTCTTGCTACGTTCGATATATAACTCCTGTTACAACAGAAACCCTCATACACCTTTTCATTGTATATTATTTGTGATGCTCTGATAAAATCTCCATTCTCTATCAAAACTTATGCAAGAGTACAACTTCAATCTACGCCACGGCCAATTGCGAAATGTCCGCACTTCGTACTTTCCCGTCCGTTACAAGCTCAGCCATGACCTTACCACTCCCTAAAGATAACGTAATGCCCCATGGTCCATGCCCAGCACATATGTAAACTCCGTTTGTCCCATTAACGTAACCCGGTGGAACTTGGCCGATAATTGGCTCACCGCCGGGCGTCACAGGTCGTAAGCAAACTGATTTTCGAATCACGTTGATGTCTGGACCAAGCAACTCCTTCGCAACCGACTGCAACAAGTTGAAATTATTCGTATGACTATCCTCGTCCGACGAGGCTAACTCAATTTCGTCGGCTGCCCCATGCCAGTCAAAATGCGACGACGGTGCCATGGTTCCAAGCGCTGGATCAAATCCCTGTTCGTTGAGGCCGGCGATATAAATTTCACCGTTACTACGGGAAAAAAGCTCAGGCAACCATGCATCTGAGCCTGATGATCGTACAAAGAAAGCGTCTCTTGTTTTCTTCGCTGAATCTTGTTCAGGATGCGATTGGCTTAACGGCGACGCAAATGTCATGGAGTATCCCGCAAGTGGTGAGATGGCTGGCATGTAATTTGCTTCCGGGAATAGCGATGCAAACACGCCACCGGTCCAGACTCCGGCCGCGAGAACCACATTCTTGACGTTGGTGATGGTATGATCGACTTGGGTCTGGAGATCGCGAATGACGGCATTAGCGATTCCACCGTCTTGGTTGGTCGTGAGCGAATCGAGCCGATATGGGTAAAGCACTTCGACACCTTTGCTTATACATTGTTCTAGAAGAAATTCGCATAACTGATAAGGATTGCTGCCCTTTATTAGTCACTGGAGTCAAGAACGCACAAATATCGCTCAAAACCTCACATTTGCGCACACTCATCCGGTCCCGCGATCAGAAACGTTGTCTCCTCCTCACAAAATATCCAATCCGGTGGCTCGGCCTGTTCAGATGACACCTTCTCCTCATCACTTTTATGTAGATGATGTGAATGTAATCGGTCCACCACGGCTTCGTCACTCCTTTCTCTTTGCTGCTTTCTTAATCTCTCCTCCGTCAGCTCCCGATACTCCTTATCCGTGTCGTGATGCCTTCTCTTGCCGGCACTCCACGCTCGGCTAGGCCTGTACCCCCATCTCTTCTTTCCGTCATATATCTCTGCAAGTTCCTCATGCAATACAAACGACAACTCGGCCAAGCTCGCGCTTGGCCGGTCAAACCACGAACGATTTAGGAATCCAGCTGCTCGACCGGACGCGCTTGTGAACAGGTGTTGGGAGGAGTCAATAACGATAATGCGCGTTGTCGATCCGGCCGACGCGGAAGGAGACGTGGCCAAGTAGAAGGCTATTGACAGGCCAATTATACCACTGCCGACGATTATAGTCGTCATCGCTATATTCCAGCAGTGTTGAGTCAGTGCCACGGCTATAATAGTCACCGGAGCGGGGATTGCTGTATCTTGTCTTCGGGGCCCGAGCGAGCTTTTCAAACTTACCGCGCCGCACCAATTACAGATTGGTTACAACTTTAATGCATGAATGGAATAAGGCAGATGTAACATATCAAGATATGTATCACAACAAATATAGCTCTGACCAATAATAATATTTAGTAAGCTTGAGCCATCGCCACGTACTACACGTAGTAATCCTACAACCAACCATACTACAAATACATAAATACCTCCCAATTACCTATACAACTACAATCACATACCCAGAAAACAATTAATTATAATTACAATCTATCCCAAATATCAATCCATTTAAATTGCTTAAAGCTGAGATCTACCCCAATAACGCCGAATATCAAAACCTTTCCTGCATTATGACTCTACTAGTCCTCCCCACAAAACATCAATTACGCTGGCTTCGGCCTGGCCGCAGCTACTGATGCCGATGCCTGTCCTCCTCCACCGGCACCGTTTGTGCCATTGTTAGCCCCCGGCTTGGCCATCGACTGTGCAAGTGACATAACAAGAGCTTTCGCAAGAGCTGCCGCCTTCGCGTTCGGCTGTGCAGTATTACCAGGCTTCTTACTTGGCGTTGCTGCTTGCCCTGCTGTAGCGGTGGCCGCGCTAGGACCGGGACTAGGCGACGGAGTAGAAAAAGCTGCCGGTGGAGTCGACTTAACAGCGGGCTTAGCACCGCTGGGGGACCCTCCATTTTGTAACTGCGCCGAAATCGTTTGCTGTAGCAGCTGCAGTGCTTTGAGGGTTTCCTTATTAATTGGAGGTTTGGATGCTTGTGGTTTCGAGATCGAAGGTGGGACTTGCAGGGCTTTCGGATTCAAGACTGGCTTACCTGCAGCGGTTGGCGTAGGTTTACCAAGCTTTGGTACTGGCGCAGAAGAAGACGATGATGAGGCCGAAACTGCTGCAGATTTGGCGGCTGCAGCCTGTGCAAATGCAGCAAGAGCCTTCTTCTTTTCTGCCAGCTCCTTCTCCTTGCGTTCTTTCTCCACGCGCTCTTTCTCTTTCCGTTCATATTCGAGACGCTCTTTCTCCTCTTTCGCCTTCCGTTCGCGTTCTTCCTTTTCCTTCTTTTCCCTCTCACGCTTCTCCCGCCGTTCTTGTTCTCTCCGTTCGCGAGCCAACGGCCTGTTCTTCTTCGCTTCTTTCTCTCGATACAGCTCTTCGTCCAATCCCCACAGCCATCCTTTACCTTCTTTAGCAATCTTGACGAACAATTTGTTAAGCGACAAATTATGACGAACGGAATTCTGCCACCCATAAGGTGCAAACCGATAATACGGGAACAGCTCCTGAATAGCCTGATAAATGTCCGACAAAGACATGCCACGTTCCGTAGCAAACGTGCGCAAACAAACCTCAATAAGGCTAGAGTATGAATTTGGCGGTTTCTCCCGATATTCTGGTGGTATTTGTGAAGGCGAAGGTGGCGTGGGATGCCGTTTCTCTGCTCGCTTGGTCTGCTTTGGACGTGCTTGGGGCTGCGGTGTATGCTCATGAAGACTGACCGGATCAGGTGATACACTACATGGCATGTTGGCTATTTCCGTGGCAATAATATCAGGAATCTGTTCGAGTGTGTTTCCTCCCGTTAATGCGTGGATCATATTTATTTCATCTTGTTGTAGTTCATGGAACTGTTGATAATGTTCTGGTTGCTGCGGCTGTGTAGGATTGTGTAGTGACTGTGTTGATGGTTGAGCAGTAGCATCGTCGTGCATGAGCTGGCCAGCAGGCTGAAGATTTTCCGGGTCAGTAAAGAATTTATTAAAATCATGAGCCTCGGCATTTGCCAATCCCTTGCTCATCTGTTCCTCAACTTTAACGGTTGCATCTGGCGCAGGTGTTGTCGTCATCGAGAGCGGCGGTAACGGCTTGGCATCTCGTAGTGAAATGGCATCCGACGGTTTTATTGTCTGCGTCGGTGTGGAGTCGCCAGACTCCAAATTAGATGAGCTAGGTAGAAGAAATGTAAAGCCAATCTGACCAATCTGCACTCGTGATCTATCAAGGAGTTAGTTATCTTGTACAATCCAAAATGTGACAGGAACTCTTCGATCTCACCCATGATTTAACGGTACAGTAGCTCCTTTCTCAACAAAAACGTCATCCACGAAGGCGCCGTTTCTTCCCAATACGGAAAATTCGAAACGTTGGTTTGCGAAATTGTAGAATATTTTGGCGTGCCGCCGTGATATAGCCTTCGCAGTACCGAGATGGACATCGATTGCTCCGTTGCCGCCGCCTCCTGCACTCGGTTTACTGGCATTATCGGCATTTCCCGGCTTCGAAGGAGTCCGTGATCGAGACCGTTCATTTGGGGTGCCAGTAGGATCCGTGCCGTTCGGGCCGTCTTGGTGACTATTGAGAGCACTATCTACTCGTCTGCCCATAACGACCTGCAGTGTCTGTACATAGAACGTGAATGACGCAAAATCAAGGCGCGCATAGGCCGATATTCGTGATTCCATGACCGGCGCGGCTTCTGGTTGGCCGGGCCCAGCCGTTTGCGAGGTCTGTTGCGCCATGCCTGAGGGGGTACTCATCGCGTGGTCCAGGACGCCATTGCCAGGTGCGAACATACTTTGGTCGCCATCGCCTTTGTATGGAATGTCCTGCATGACAACGTTTATGCTCTGATGAGGCCGGTAGAATGCTGCCGTTGGTGGGATCGTGTCTGGTGTACTGAGCACTTGTGTCGCGATAGAACTCGGCCGGTGAATGTCATGTTCCGACAATACCCTGCCAGCAGGTGTCTGTGGAACTGCCGCGGCGGCAAATGCAAAGGACGCGGACGGATCCATGCTATTATTGTCACCTTTGTTGTGTTCCTCCTGGTGGTGATTCTGGTCGCTGTCGCCTGTTATGTCGCCAAACTCAGTCTCCAGCGGAATCGGAGGAGACATTGTCGACGGAAATTCGCCATGTGGCGATGTCATGTTGAAATTTTGCCGCGTATTGCGTCTTCAAATATTGTCGTGCTGTTATCCTCGGGAGTCGCGTCTAATTCATAGGCTTCGGTTTGCAGGTCGGGACGATTTGCTGCCAGCTTAATTCGCAAAAATTTCTGGACCGGTGGAGCGTGGAGAACGCAAGTAAATATCAGCACAAGCGACTCCTGAATTCTGATAGTGATGGCTCACTTATTACTTAAACAAAAGTTATTTTACTGCTAACTATTAGGACCATGCTATGCTATTGCAATTCACAAATCATAAATCATAAATCGTAAATCATAATCAAAATAAAAATCAAAATCAAAAATCAAAAATATTTACTATATAAAATAATAAGGCAATATCTAGAACGTACTATACATGAGTAAGCATCTAAATGTACAAGCTCCCCTTAAACAACTAGCAACACAGTAACTTTTGTTGAATCCTTTACCAATGCGAAGACTAATGCATATACACAACTTTTTCACTAGCTGCCGGAACCGACCCAGACTCGTCTTTCTCGCCATACTTTAGACGCCTTTGACAGTTAGTGTAAACTCTCAACAGCATACAGTTAATTTTAAAGAAATATCACTTACAATCTTTGAATCTCTTTTGCTTTCTTAATATTATCCATTTCCAGTTGCGCTATATTTCGCAAAACTTCTCCTTGATCAGGCAAGGACCTAATGATTGCCTTTAGCTCCTCGACTTGAGCATTTGAGCCTTCCAGCTTGCCGGCCAGTTGCGAGTTCTTGCGTTCCAATTCTGATATCCGGCGTCGCGCCAGTTCGAGCTGTCTGGTCAAAGATTTGCTTAGCGCGCACACATGGATGTAGGCAGACTTCATGGCCGTGTATGTCGTTATAACTAGATGTGTGGACAGTATCCGGGACTTTACTTCGGAAATGTTCTTGGACATCTGAAGTACATCGATCGCGGCAACCAGAGAACTATCACGTTGCTGCGCGAGCAAATCAGCTGAAGGTGGTGGAGACGGCGTAGGCAACATCGGGGGAGACGTCGACCGCGGTCCACGAGAACCACTCTCTTCCAACTGCGGCATTTGAAGTTCAACGCCTTCATACGGCGGCGTCAAAGAGTCGCTCTGACATATACGTTGATGCGATGCTGAAACTTCTTCTTGGCCACTTGCTCCCCCATCGCAGCTTCCCGAACTTTCGATCGTGCCATCGGATGAATCAATCGGCGAATTGAATAATTCATCGATTTCGGGATCATACTCGCCTGACAGATCAGTACGTTGGGCAATATCCTCTGACGTCTCTCTAGAGTTCGTTCTCTTTCTACGAGCTTCCTCGGTCTGGCCTCCAGTATCATCTCTCTTCCGTTTGCCAACAATGGTAGTCTGATCTTCAGCGTGCTCGAGACGCGTCCTACTAGAAGCCAACAATCCAATAAGCTCATCCGCACTGAAATCATCAACGGGATTCATCATGATTGTCTGAGCAGACTTGGAATTCGACACCGATGACTTCAATGATGCTAACGACGGAATGGGAGCATTAAATCCGACTTTGCTCCCCGAACTTGGGAGCCGCCGCGCCATTCCCGGCTATTTGATCTCAACAACTTTCAAAAAGATGAGAAATTGATAAGAAAGGCTTATATATACCTCGTGGCCAGATCAACCGCACCGCACCTGCACAACTACCCGAGAGCCCTGGCAGGGATGGCTTTGGAATCGACGAAAACCTAGTTGCAGTAGATGATGGTTTTACCATGTAAAACAGTAACGCGTTCAGTAGCAAGTTAAAGCTAAATATCGTAGTGAGAACCGATATATAGATATGTCTTGCTTGAGATACGCAGCGGTTGGGTGTAGCAGGTAAATAAAATTCATTCATCCTACTTTACAAGTCAGGCATTAAAGACACAGTTTTTTAGTGCTTATTGTGGATCGATTTGGTCAGACGTCGATTAACATATGGAGCGGTGCGGCTCTGCTTGATCTGATCCATAATAATGCCTATGGTTTTGCGTTTAGTCTCTTTTTTGCCTTGCTGTCCTGCAAGTTTAACTGTTTCTGCTTCTATCACTTTCACTATATATTCAGTAAATATGGGAGACCGAGGGCCACCACGAGTGAAAAACAAGGCGGCAGCGCCTCTTCAAATAACAGCAGAGCAGATCCTAAAAGAAGCC
The DNA here is from genome assembly GCA_030556285.1 of Lipomyces yamadae. NCBI lineage: Eukaryota > Fungi > Ascomycota > Lipomycetes > Lipomycetales > Lipomycetaceae > Lipomyces > Lipomyces yamadae. The sequence continues at coordinate 202,256 of JAKTPU010000015.1, read as the reverse complement.
TATGAACAGCGAGAGCCTTCCTTGCAGGTTCCCAAGCAGCGCATCGCGGATCTTGAAGAGGCAAGTAGTTGCGGATGCGATTTTCGTATATTCACGGTAATACACAATGGAATGAGCTGTCTAACATCATCTTAGCTTCATGAGTTTCAAGGCAGGAAACGGAAAGAGTATGAAGATGCTCTTCGACGAAATCGTCTCAACATCAACCAGTGGATCAGATATGCCCAGTGGGAACTGGAGCAAAAGGAATTTGCTAGGGCACGTTCTATTTTTGAACGTGCTCTTGAAATCGAACCGACTAATGTGCCATTATGGCTCCGGTACATTGAATCAGAGTTGAAACACAGAAATATCAATCATGCGCGCAACTTGTTTGACAGAGCCGTGACGCAGTTGCCTCGCGTCGACAAGCTGTGGTATAAATACGTTTCGATGGAAGAAACATTGACCAATGTTCCCGGCACGAGGCAAGTTTTTGAACGGTGGATGGAATGGGAACCAGAACCGCAAGCGTGGCTCAGTTACATCAATCTCGAGAAACGGTACGGCGAATACGAACGGGCAAGAGCGATTTTTGAAAAATTCACGATTGTCCATCCCCAGTCTGAGAATTGGATCAAATGGGCGCGGTTTGAAGATGATAATGGATCGCCAGATAACGTGCGAGAGGTCTATTCGACTGCTGTTGAAAGTCTACGAACAGCTGGGGATGAGTTCGTAGACGAAAAATTGCTGGGAAGCTGGGCGAAATGGGAGACTCGACAGAAGAATTTCGACAAAGCTAGAGAGCTATATAAACATGGTCTAGACACTTTAAGTCGGGCGAAGAGCACGTGGCTATACAACGAATACAGTGCTTTCGAAAAGCGGTATGGTGAAAGGGAGGGTATTGAAGACGTAGTATTCAAAAAGCGGAGGGTACAGTACGAAGAAGAGGTGCGGGAAAATCCGCGAAATTACGATACGTGGTTTGCTTATTTATCAATGGCGGAAGAATCATCACCGAATATCGATGAAGTTCGAGATCTTTATGAGCGAGCGATTGCGAACGTGCCTCCAACACAAGAGAAACAGCATTGGCGTCGATATATCTACTTGTGGATAAGGTATGCAATATATGAAGAACTCGTGACAAAAGATTTTGGACAAGCCCGGGATGTTTACAAAGCCTGTCTCAAATTGATTCCCCATAAGCAGTTTACGTTCGCAAAGATATGGCACATGTACGCTTGCTTCGAGATTCGACGGAATAATCTGAATGTGGCAAGGAAGCAGCTGGGAATGGCGATAGGAATGTGTCCCAAGCCGAAATTATTCAAGTGCTATATAGAGCTCGAAATGAAACTTCGCGAGTTCGACAGGTGCAGAACTCTGTTTGAGAAGTATTTGGAGAAGTATCCGCGGACACCACAGGCGTGGCTTGATTATGCCGAGTTGGAACAGATGCTGGGTGACGAGGACAGGGCCCGGGCAATATTGGAATTGGCAATGTCCATTCCGGGTTTGGATTTCGGAATGAATGAAGAAGAGTAGCATGGTGGATATAGGTAACGGATGCGCGATATTTTGATTGTAATATAACACCTAAATTGATGATCCAACTCTTCAAGGTAAATTCCCCCAGCGCCTGATACTGCGGGTGTGTGCGATACGTACAGGCATTAGATGATACTGCGGGTGTGTGCGATACGTACAGGCATTAGACAATGAGAACTACCCATTACGGACAAGCAAATCGCATTTCAAACGCCAAATCTATCGTCTATTGTAGCTATCAACCTCGATTATCAAAATTATGCCGTTCGATTTGACTGAGCCTCTATCTGTCGTAATGCAGCTTCGGCGGCTACGAATGTCTCGTCCGAGAAGATATCGTCTAACTTGCTGTCAATATTATCCAGCATTGCCTCTAGAGCCTATATGCGATATTGTTAGTTCAATCGTTTGTCTGCAAACTAGTATTTATTGATTTGGTGCCTTCATACGCTGGCAGCCTTCTCAGCCTTCATGAGTTCCTGGTATGCGCTCGCAAGATCAGGCCGACTGTCATCTGATGATGACACACCAGTCGAGGTAATTTTCTCCTCTGTTGTCATTTCCCGCCTGTCATACGATCAACACCCGGCTATGACTTTTCTATGACTTTTAATGAACAAATTATTAAGCTTCGAATAATAGTAGTAGTCACCTGTTTATCCGACGGAGACACATACGTATGCTCTATCGTGCGCGACAGATAAACCCCTATCTTCTTGATGGGCAAGACACTTAATTTATCCGCCACACTAAGGCGAAAACGCTAACTTTAAAGTGCCGCTAGGCCCAAATGGAAATTAATTCGCCGTAGATTAAGCAAAGTATCTAACATTAACGAAATAAAAATGACAAAAAATTTACACTGATTTTTACTGATCTGCTGTGCATCAATATGCCTAGTAGATTTCATTTTGAGAAAACGCACTTATCTCAACGGAGAATAGTGGATACGTATCGGTAGCAAATGCCTAGCACATAAAAATACTACATTTCTGTGCGTTTCAATTCCATCAAATAATATTTTATTGCTATACTGTAGCGACCTAACTAGATGATATATTTAGTATCATCTTATGTATCATCTATCCCTTAGTTTGACAACCGCATTCCAACAGCGAATTGTTGTTCTTGAGTTTTTGTGTGTGTGATGGCAAACTATCAAGGTTCAGCGGCGCAAAAACTCACCTCCACAACTAAAGACTCACTCAGGCGCGGCAAAATTATAATAGGATCGGGCTTACATCGGGCCTTCCAGCTCTCCACACAAATCATGAATAAATAATCTACCCCACTTTGCCCACAGCTCTCTTGTTTTTCATCAACTTTTTCGTTTTGCATTTTAGATACAAATTTACATAGGAAATGTCAAGCAAATCCGTATCCGCAACAGCTGGATCGCGGCAGTCATCTGCCTCATCGACCGGATCTATCGATCCGTTTTCGGTCGCCCAAGTCTACTATGGTCCTGAGACTGATTTCACTACCCACAAGATTGGCAATCTCATTCGCACCAGAACTCTGTCTACGGTATGTTATACATTGTTTACTTCGACCATGGGCGGATCGGAAGCACATCAAAAATAAACCGCATTTGGGCAGTCTCGCAATGCTTCCACAGATCAAGCCCATGGAGTCGGCCAAGGATTACAAGATAGTCAAGAGCCTAACTGTGAATCCTGTAGGTACAAACGCGAAGCAGCACTAATACGCCTGATTTTATGAAGTCAGTTCCTCGCAGAAGAGCATCTCAAGGTTTGTGCAAATCCGTTGGAGTCAGTTGCGGCGGATCTGATTTGGGGTTATAGATGCTCAGTCTCTGACGCCGCGCAAATTCCTTGTCGACGTGAACTCGACTCTCCAGACTCTGCTCGAGAGCGAGGACACTGATGGGAATATGCAGATTACGATCGAGGACCTGGGTCCAAAAGTCTTACAGCTTGGCACCGCGAACTCTAACGGGTTCAACAAATTCGACATTCGCGGCACGTACATGTTGTCTAACCTATTGCAAGAGCTTACCCTTGCCAAGGAGTACGGCCGAAAGTCGATTATTCTTGATGAACAGCGTTTAAGTGAGAATCCAGTTAGTAGGTTGTCCCGGTTGATCCGGACACAATTCTGGGATTCGTTGACCCGTAGGATCGACGCTTCGCTGTTGGAAATCATTGCTGTTGATCCCAAGAACCGTTCAAAAGATCAGAGCCCTCGAATATACGTTCCGCCGTCCCAGAAGGAACAATATGAATACTATGTGCAAGAAGCGGCAAAACGGCCGCATCTTAATCTTCAGGTTGAGTATCTTCCTGAATCTATAACGGCGGAATTTGTCAAATCGCTCAACAATAAGCCGGGATTGCTTGCACTGGCAATGGACCATGTGGTCGATGAGTTCACCGGACAACCAACGTTGCGAGGGAAGCCGTTTGTCGTACCCGGTGGTCGATTCAACGAGCTGTATGGGTGGGACTCATATATGATTGCGTTAGGCTTAATGGTGGATGGAAGAATTGATCTGGCAAAAGGCATTCTCGAAAACTTTATCTTCGAAATCAAACATTATGGGAAGATCTTGAATGCGAATCGCTCGTACTATCTTTGCCGCTCACAGCCACCATTTTTGACAGACTTGGCTTTGAAGGTGTATGAGAAAACTATATACGACCCAGGAGCATTGGAATTGTTGAAGGAATCGTTCAAGGCTGCCATCGTGGAGTATAAGCAAGTGTGGATGTCAGCGCCACGATTGGATCAAGAGTCGGGATTGTCTTGTTATCATCCCGACGGAATTGGCATTCCACCTGAGACCGAGGCCAGTCATTTTGTGCACCTCTTGATGCCTTTTGCCGAAAAGCATGAGCTCCCCTTGGAGGCGTTCCAGAAACAGTATAATGATGGAATTGTCAAGGAGCCTGCTCTCGATGCGTATTTCGTTCATGATCGAGCTGTGCGAGAATCTGGTCATGACACCACTTACCGGCTCGAGAAACGGTGCGCGAATCTCGCAACGATTGATTTGAACAGTTTGTTATACAAGTACGAAGTTGATATCGCTCATACCATAAGAACAATGTTTGGTGATAAGCTCGTGCTCGACGATGGGAGTGTAGAAACCAGTGCGGCTTGGGATCGCCGTGCACGTCGGCGAAGGAACTTGATCGATCAGTATTTGTGGGATGAGGAAAAGGGCATGTATTTTGATTATGACATTGTGCAGAAGAAGAAGTCCGATTATGAGTCGGCAACGACGTTTTGGGCAATGTGGGCTGGTTGTGCATCTCCAAAGCAAGCGGCAAGACTGGTTTCGGATGCGCTACCAAAGTTTGAAGAGTTTGGTGGCCTGGTTTCTGGAACTGAGAAGTCTCGCGGCCCAATCGGACTTGATCGACCCAACAGACAGTGGGACTACCCTTATGGATGGGCACCTCAACAGATTCTTGCCTGGGTCGGGTTGATCAGGTATGGCTACGAAGAGGACGCGGAGAGATTAGTATATCGATGGCTATACATGATTACGAAAGCATTTGTGGATTATAACGGCATCGTTGTCGAGAAGTATGATGTCACGCGACCAGTCGATCCGCACCGTGTCGACGCAGAGTATGGTAACCAGGGGTCGGATTTCAAGGGAGTTGCAAAGGAAGGATTTGGCTGGGTAAATGCGTCCTACACTTTCGGATTGACGCTGATTACGAGTCATGCGCGACGTGCACTAGGCGCATGCACGCCGCCAGGTCTTTTCTATGCGAGCCAAAGCACTTATGTCTAAAAGATTTGTTTGTTCTTCTGACACCAGCATATGTCACTCGGTGTATAAACAAGGTGAATCCAGGGTGTACATTGTAGAATGGGAGATTTTTACTTACGGGTTAAGGATGGAGATGGTCTGTGGTTTTGTGTTTTATGTTCCTAGGTTAGTATACATTGCTTCTGTGGTAATAATGGCAAAAGTGATAAAAGTGATTAATATTTACCTCACATTGCCCATAATAATAATGTCAATCTGAGCCTTTCGATGGTTTGTTTAATAAATATGTTGATCATAGTTAGTTATGGGGGATAAACGATGACGTCAGGTCAACCGCGCCAACCGGAGGTCGAATTTTTTTTTTTTTTGGCCCTGTCAAACTGTCATACTGTCGCTCCTGGATCTAGCCAGACGTTGCAATTGGCAATTACGTGATTGCTGCTTCAGCCGGATAAATACAAATGGAATAATATTATAGAAATTATACATAGTTATAACTATATAACTACTATATAATGGAGCGATGCTACGTTGGGGTGCCCCCCATACTCAGGAACCGAGGCAAGTGGCTGCGATGGCGAAAGTGGCTGGGATTGGACGACCGTGGGGAGGCGAGCGCTAAGCTCGAACAGGCACATGGTAGCGTGCACGAAACCTAGTCTCCCATAAGTGGAGTGTGCATCGACGTTTATGGCGAATGCATGCCTAAATGTGGCAAATGCGGATCGAGAATAAACCGGGAAGTCAAGCGCGCTAAACCAAATCTGGTTAGTGGCGGACCGTGTGGCGCGTGCGGCGGTGCATAACGCGAAAACTCTTCGTGCGGCCGGCGGCGAACGGAAAACAATAAGATCCGGCATTTTTTGCAGCGAACTTCCGAGAGCATTTGCCATTCATTCCCTCCCGCCAAAAAGGCATTAACGTCATTTATATTTAGATTCCCCGCGCTGGTGTCGTTCTGCACTGTTTCTTTTGTCACATTGCAGTATATACCTGCATGGTGGTTTATTCGATCTAGACATACAGCCAATGAAGTTCTTCTCGTCACAGTGTTCTTTTGACTACCCATGGGCGCACGTATGTTCCCGTTCTTATATCGAAGATCTATCCTGTAGTGCTAACAATGCGCAGGTTTCTGCGTCAGCATGGAAGAAATATCCTAATGAGATGTCTACTCACGTCGTCGCTGTTGATGTTTTGCGCCGCGAGGTCGATCCCGTCTCTGGAATCCTCACTACCGAGCGCCTTATCACTTGCAAGCAGAACATCCCAAAGTGGCTGTTAGCAGTTGTCGGCGGTCGTGACACGTCTTATGTCCGCGAAGTTTCTGAAGTCGATCCGGTTGCGAAGACCCTCACTCTGCGATCACAGAACCTGACCATGAACCATCTTCTCAGCGTGCAGGAAACTGTGGTCTATTCTCCGGACACCATCGATCCCAATAAGACCATATTCGATCAGACCGCTCGTATCGTGGCCTATGCCGCCTTCCAGCGTCTTTGCAACAAGATTGAGGAGTGGTCTGTCGAGCGTTTCCGACAGAATGCCGCTCTTGGCAAGCTCGGATTCGAGTCCGTTCTCAAGAAACTAGCAGACGCCGTTCCAGACGCCGTGCTCCCGTCAGAAATTTTACAACCGGCTGCTGCTAATTAATCGAAATGTTCAACATCATTTTCCGTGCTTAGCGATTCTTCAGTAACCAATCCACAGAATCCTCGCAATCCCAAAAAGTCACCTTTGCTTGCATATAGCTCTTCGTTTTACAATATGTTGGGTTTCTGGTGTGATCTATAGAGTTCGGCTTTCTCGTTTGTTTTTCTTTATTAGCTCATTATATGGCGCATTTGGGTTCGGCTAATTTTATTGTTCATGTCCCGAGATATACACTCTCCCCTATATTAGACTCTTTGTTCTTAATGACTGTATTATATTTGTACTGCTAGCTGAAATGGATTCCTCCGCTCATGAATATAATATGTGTCACGATTACCGAGTGCTGTAGCATTATTCATATTATCTACTATGCGTCATTCTCACATGTACTCTAAGCCGGGTAACACTTCAAATTGCCAAAACAAACCGGCGTTTCCAGAAGTTGTTTATGAAGAGCAGGCGCCTTTCGATACAACAGTTTTAAATAGACTCGGAGGAGACGGATTATAGGTTTTAGGTCATTAGATTGTCCGTTGGTTGTCTTAGTTTGTTCACAAACGGGTATAATATATAGGTTCTCCGTTCAACCAGTGCACCAAGTCAGACCTAATGCCAGATACAACCGCAAAGGAAAAATCGGCTGCGAATGGAGGCCAATGGGATGGCAAAGGTACTGTTGTTTCCACGTGATACATACATACTGATAGTTGAATATGGAAGTGGAAAGCTAATATTATCTGTTCTTACAGCCGTGATTAAGTCGGTGGACATGGTATGTCACGGTGTGAGCTGTGTGAAATATGGGCCAATCTGACAATTGATCCTGTAGTCGGAAGAGATGCAAGCGGTTGTCATTGATCTTGGTATGTTAGAGCTGCTTGGCAGTTTGCGGATGGCACTAACGGACGAATTGTAAAGCCATGCAAGCTATGGAGAGGTATAATATAGAGAAGGTAAAGAGTATTTTTATGCGAACCAACGGTACGCTCTATACTAAAAGAGTAATCCAGGACATCGCCGCACACATAAAGAAGGAGGTATTGTTTGGAAGTTGGCTGCTTGTCGAGAACGCAAAAGCTTAACGTTTATCCAGCTTGATCAACGGTTCGGACAGACGTGGCACTGCATTGTTGGCCGGAATTTTGGAAGCTACGTCACGCACGGTACGAATTTGACATTCTTCATGAATAATTTTTATGCTAACATGGTAAATTTAGAAACGCGACATTTTATATACTTTTACCTGGGTCAAATAGCGATTTTGCTATTCAAGACGGCTTGATGCATAGTATCAATCAATTCTCATTTTAGTGAATAGTGAATAATATTCTCAGCAAAGACATCTGCCATTGCCCTTGTCGCAGGAAACTTGACAGAGTAGTGGACACGTCTTTTCACAGTGCCTCGCGGAGAACATCCAACGAATTTGATAGAAAGACTCGATGCCTGTTTATACATATCATGTACCAAATGCTTGACATATTCAGTGGGAAAGAAAACATCTAATAATTGATTAAACCGAAGTAAATATAATTAAAATGTGAACAAAATATATAGTTGCAGTGTAATCTTTTCGCCTCACTGGCCATTTGCGGGGTAGGGTTCATCATGGGTCTCGTAGAGTATATTTCAGCACCTGCGCTGTTGACGTACTTGAATTTGTAAGTTCATTCCGCTACACCAAAAACCACGCTTGGGTCTTGAACATACATACACCTAATTCCTCCGTTCACCGAACGTGATCCATTCGATTGGATTGCAAGGTTTTGTTTGGAGTGGATAAAAGTCTTTTTGTCTTAGTTACAAGCAGAATATTCCGTGTTTTAGTGCATGATGGCTGAAGGTGGCAATCAAAATATGTCAAAATAAACACCGCTCATTTCTAACCGTTTTGGTATATAGAGAACTACGACGATCCGTACGGCTACGATGAAGCGTCTGAGATCACCGCCGAGGACTGTTGGACTGTAATCTCATCATTTTTCAATGAGAAGGGGCTGGTGTCACAGCAACTAGAGTCATTCGATGAGTTCATTCAAACCACCATTCAACAACTTGTCAGCGAAGAGCCGACACTTACACTCGATCAACCTGCACAACATAATGGTCCCGATGGTGATATCAATAGAAGATATGAGATAAAATTTGGCAAAATCTATCTTTCGAGACCGACGATGACAGAAGCCGACGGAAGTACACATCCCATGTTTCCCCAGGAAGCCCGCCTGCGAAACCTGACCTACTCCTCGCCACTATATGTCGAAATGACCAAACGCTCACTATATTCAAGAGATATCGACTTGGCGCCGGGACAAGAGGTTGTTTGGGAGGCTGAGAATGAAGAAGCAGAAGAACCTGAATCCAAAGTGTTCATCGGCAAAGTACCGATCATGTTGCGATCTCAGTTTTGTATGCTCAGATGGTTGAAGGAGCACGAGTTCTACGACGTCAATGAATGTCCTTACGACCAAGGTGGATACTTTATTATCAATGGTTCAGAAAAAGTGCTTATCGCGCAAGAGCGAAGTGCCGCCAACATTGTACAAGTTTTCAAAAAAGCCGCTCCTTCACCTGTCAGCTATCTTGCTGAGATTCGATCAGCATTGGAAAAAGGTTCGCGATTGATAAGCAGTATGCAAATCAAGTTGTATTCCAAGGGTGATAAAAATGTTGGGTCAACAATCAAGGCCACCCTGCCATACATCCGAAATGACATTCCCATTGTTGTTGTGTTCCGTGCGCTTGGTGTTGTTCCCGACGGTGACATTCTCGAACATATCTGTTATGATCAGACTGATTCGCAAATGCTCGAGATGCTCAAACCATGTATTGAAGAAGCTTTCGTTATTCAGGATAGAGAGGTTGCATTGGACTTCATTGGTCGTCGTGGTACTGCGATGGGCATCAATAAGGAAAAGCGATTACGATATGCTCGAGACATTATGCAGAGGGAACTGCTACCACATATCACTCAAAGTGAGGGTTATGAGACCAGAAAGGCATTCTTTTTGGGTTACATGGTCCACAAGATGCTTCAGTGCGCCTTGGAGCGACGAGAAGTTGATGACCGAGACCACTTCGGCAAGAAACGTCTCGACTTGGCCGGTCCTCTATTAGCCAATCTGTTCAGGATTTTGTTCAAGAAGTTGACGCGAGATATGTACAAGTACATGCAAAAGTGCGTCGAAACTAATCGCGATTTCAATTTGACACTGGCTGTTAAACCTAATACGATTACCAACGGCCTGCGCTACTCATTGGCTACCGGTAACTGGGGTGAACAGAAGAAGGCCATGTCCTCGCGTGCTGGTGTATCTCAAGTGTTGAATCGCTATACGTTCTCATCCACGCTCTCGCACTTGCGGCGAACAAACACTCCTATTGGACGTGATGGCAAGATCGCCAAACCCAGACAATTACACAATACTCATTGGGGTTTGGTATGTCCAGCAGAGACTCCAGAGGGTCAGGCTTGTGGTCTCGTAAAGAACTTGTCACTCATGTCTTGCATTTCCGTTGGTACGTCTTCGCAGCCTATCGTATATTTCTTGGAGGAATGGGGTATGGAGCCCCTTGAGGACTATGTCCCGCATGCGACGCCAAATGCTACGAGGGTCTTTGTGAACGGTGTCTGGATTGGAACTCATAGAGATCCTGCCGTGCTTGCTGAAACGATTCGCTCCTTGCGCCGAACCGATCACATATCACCTGAAGTCAGTATTGTGCGTGATATCCGTGAGAAGGAATTCAAGATTTTCACGGATGCCGGCAGAGTATATCGACCCCTTTTCGTTGTTGATACGGACAAGGCGAGTCCTCATTTTGGCGAACTGATGTTGCGCAAGTCCAATGTCAACCGATTACTGGAGGACTTTGAGTCTACGGAGGAGGATCGCTACGGTTGGACTTCGCTTGTTTCGGACGGTATCGTTGAGTACGTTGACGCTGAAGAGGAGGAGACAGTTATGATTGCTATGACACCGGAAGATCTTGAAATGTCCCGGCAATTGCAGGTTGGGGCGGAACACGACGAGAGTCTAGACCCATCTCACCGGTTGAAAGCGATGCCGAGTATGAATGCGCATACGTGGACCCATTGTGAAATTCATCCTAGTATGATTCTCGGTATCTGCGCCAGTATCATTCCATTCCCCGATCATAACCAATCCCCTCGAAATACATATCAGTCTGCTATGGGTAAGCAAGCTATGGGAGTTTATCTGACAAACTATGGTATGCGGATGGATACTATGGCGAATATTCTCTACTACCCGCAGAAGCCGCTTGCAACGACTCGGTCCATGGAGTTCATGAAATTCCGAGAATTGCCTGCAGGGCAGAATGCCATTGTTGCTATTCTTTGTTATAGTGGTTATAACCAGGAAGATTCCGTTATTATGAATCAGAGCAGTATTGACCGTGGTTTATTCCGAAGCTTGTTCTTTAGAACATACATGGACCAAGAGAAGCGTGTTGGTATGGCTGTGGTTGAAGAATTTGAGAAGCCTATCCGGGGAAATACGCTGCGCATGAAGCATGGTACATATGACAAGTTGGATGACGACGGATTGATAGCTCCTGGTGTGCGTGTTTCGGGTGAAGACATTATTATTGGTAAGACAGCTCCTATACCTCCCGAAACAGAGGAGCTAGGCCAAAGGACACAATTTCATACCAAGCGAGATGTATCTACCCCGCTCCGCAGTACGGAAAGTGGAATTGTTGATCAGGTTCTTCTCACTACAAACGGCGAAGGTTTGCGATTTGTCAAAATCAGAATGCGCACGACAAAGGTCCCACAGATTGGTGATAAGTTCGCATCTCGACACGGTCAGAAAGGTACTATTGGCGTCACTTATAAGCACGAAGATATGCCATTTACCGCTGAAGGCGTTGTTCCGGATCTCATTATCAATCCGCACGCTATTCCATCCCGTATGACGGTTGCACATTTAATCGAGTGCTTGCTTAGTAAAGTGTCTTCGCTTTCAGGTCTCGAAGGTGATGCTACTCCATTTACTGATGTCACCGTCGACGCTGTTTCGAAGCTTCTCAGAGAGCACGGGTACCAATCTCGTGGTTTCGAACTCATGTATAACGGTCACACCGGTAAGAAGCTAATGGCGCAAGTTTTTTTGGGTCCAACATACTATCAACGATTGCGGCATATGGTTGACGACAAAATTCACGCCCGCGCACGTGGTCCAGTTCAGATTTTGACGAGACAGCCTGTCGAAGGCCGTTCACGAGACGGTGGCCTTAGGTTCGGAGAGATGGAACGTGATTGTATGATTGCTCATGGAGCCGCAGCATTCTTGAAAGAGCGTCTGTTTGAGGCATCTGATGCATTCCGCGTGCATGTCTGTGGAATTGTAAGTCAGAGTGTGATGGTGTTGAGAGTCATTGTCGCTAATATCTTTCTTTGTAGTGCGGTTTGATGACTGTTATCACGAACTTAAAGGCAAATCAATTTGAATGCCGTGCTTGCAAAAACAAGACAAACATCTACCAGGTATGTCGTTCACCGCAGGCCGGGTAGGCGTACGCATTGAAGCTGACTGGTTATAGATTCAAATTCCGTATGCCGCAAAGCTCTTGTTCCAAGAACTCATGGCTATGAATATTGCGCCACGAATGTATCCGGATCATTCTGGACAATCTATGAGGCAGTAGATGCTTGGTTTCTGAAAGTGGTTTTTTTTTTTTTTGAAAAATATGTAATATAGATGTTGTGTATATAGGTTATTTATGTTCAATGTATTCATGTGAAGTAGGACAGCAAGGAATTGAAATGCGAACTTTTGAGAAGTTATCTTGATAGGTTGACTGTAAATGTTCTTCTCCACAATGTCCCAGATTGTCACCTTCACGTGCTCTGTACACTAAATTGCGGGGCAGTTCGTAAGTGTCATTCATTACTCTGCAATAAATAAATACGGTCGCCGGGGATTCATATACCTTTATATTGACTGTCCTATTTAAGCCAGTTTCTTAATTTATTCAAAATACACATGTTACAAATGAGACCTCGGATCTTTGCCTCGAGCCTTCAATCAGTGCGCTGTGACTGGCGGGTACGGAGATCACTCAGTTTCTCGACCCCGACACAGGCGGCAGGATCTGTAAAGCAACTAGGAGTGATAGGAGCAGGGCAGATGGTACGGTAGTATAAGTACATGTTCGCAGCAATAGTGCAATGCTAATTTCTCATTATAGGGTCTAGGGATCGCGTTCGTTGCCGCGCTAGTGTCGAAGGTCCCGGTCGTACTGGTCGACTCTTCTGAAGCTTCCATAAGTAAAAGTGTCGGATTCTTAGGTACTTACAATACAAATTTGGTGGTGATTAGTGACGACTGGTAGTAACATGATAGTTTAAGACAAATTGCTGCAGAAAGATGTTGCCAAGGGCAAATACAGTCAAGCTGAAGCCAACCAAGTGAAGAGTCGAATAGACCGTACAACGAAGTTCGATTCCATATTCACGGCTGATTTTATAATCGAGGCAGTACCGGAGATTACCGCGCTCAAGTGCGACATATTCGCAAAGCTAGCTGCTGGTGCCAGAAGTGATGCGATATTAAGCACGAACACGTCATCGATTTCGATAACCAAGATCGCGGCTGCGGCAAAAGGCGCAGAAGAACGTGTTGTATGTACGCACTTCATGAACCCAGTGCCGGTCCAGAAAGGTGTGGAAATTATTTCCGGATTGCAGACTACAAGTGAAACACTGGATCGCGCGGTTGAGTTTGTGAAAACTATGGGTAAAACACCCAGTGTCTCGGCCGACAGCCCCGGATTCATTGCCAATCGACTATTGATTCCGTACATAAATGAAGCGATTATCTGTCTGGAAACAGGTGTGGGTACAAAGGAAGATATTGACAATATGATGAAGAACGGATGCGCGATGCCCATGGGCCCTTTGGCATTGGCAGACTTCATTGGGTTGGACACGTGCCTTGCCATTATGAATGTACTACACACCGAGACGGGGGACTCAAAGTATCGCCCTTCTGGTTTGTTGCAAAAAATGGTTGACGCCGGATGGGTGGGTGTGAAGTCGAAAAAGGGCTTTTACAATTATTAAGCCGGGTGGCGGTTTACGGCGTTTTTCCTTGCATTGATTTACTAGGTATATAATATTAAGGCTACCTGGGGCAAATGTAGTTCGTCGATAGCTCATCACAGCCATTATTCTCTATTAACTACCACTTCATTTTGGTCTCGCCAGTTCCAAGCGAATTGTGATAAGCCGGGATCGACATATTCACCATGTTATCCACTACGTAGATTTATATTTCGAAGTGAGTTACATGGCGGACCGCAATTTGAGAACAGAATTACGCGATAAATAAAGTGGATCGGTATCTATCGAAGTCTAATGTAGTTGGTTACTCATATTCTCCATGCTTGGCAGTAGTCAAACCCAGTCCTTTTCACCTGCGCTAAGCATATCGAAGCCGCCAGTGTCCAATATGGCAGCAAAATCCCACAGGAAATCACACGGAAATCATAGAACCCCATGCAGGGCAGCGGGATTTGCATGTAATGTCCATTGTATTGTTTGGACATTAAGACCAAAGACAGTTTGTGCAAACGAACATTGGTGAACTCTTGTCTAAAGCAAAAAAGCAACGCTGCGGTGACGCCGCTCCACGATTTTCGTCGGAATTGATTAATCGCACCATCAAAGAATTTATTTTAAGCGCGAGTCACCGCCACAAGATGATGACAAAGTATTTCACTTCCGCCATTGTGCGGTTTGATCCTTTATCCCCACGTAAGTCATCAATGCTGTATTGGTTTGTTTCTGTGGACTGTGAGTCGCTGACTTGGCATGCTCATAGGTAAGACTGCCCGTATATTCCTCGCCCGGATACCTCCGACAACCCGACATTTGATAAAAATACAAACAGAATTCTTGGGCAAAAGTTCAACCAAAATGCCGCTTATATCGGTTACATTCAGTATGCCAACGAATCTTGGTTTAGTGAACGACTCAATGGCTAATAGTTGGTGACAGAGGATGGCAAGACGATCGACTTAGATCCCAACAAGGAATCAATAGGAGACGTTATCGACCAACTAGATCGGCACTCGAGGGCATTACATCTACAAGAGCAAATGAATTCATGAGAGAGCGGAGCAGTGAAAGGTTGCCATTACATCATACGGATAGAAATTTTTTCAGTCTTCCTATGCCATTGTATCATATTTACAAGAATACTACTATTTATTATGACCCCGGCACGATATTTCACAGTTTAATAAAAGGGCATTCTGGATTTGACTTTCTCGGTGCATCTACGAGGAGTGGTCGCTCAATTTCATATGTGCGCTCACTCCGTGTAAGGCTTTAATAGGCTCTTGGCTGATTGAGTCAGGTAGCTAAGGAGATTGGGGCTACATCTGGCGCATGTGCCTGTCGCCATCATTCAATTACTGACTATTACAGACAGTTTTGATCTATAATGCTGTTGACTTCACTGCTTGCTCCCTTTGGGCTATGATACGGCTGCAGGTTTTGCTTCATTTTTGTGCATGGCATTCACATTTGTTCACTGAGCGCTGGGTTTATTCGATACTTGACATAACAGATCTTGACGTCGCGACGCAACGTCGACTTTCGGGTGAAAGGCTGATGCATACAATTTCCGGTATACAGCGAGTTTTCGAAGTACTTGCCGTTCTATGGTCCACCTGGAATTACGGCCAGAATATCCGGCTCTTTAGCCTTCGTTTAATCCCAGTGGTAGGCGAAAAGTATTTGATGTCGCCATACATGACTCAATATGAAGTGGCCCTTTACGGAAACATCAGTCCGATCGATACCTTTGTCAACATCGTATTATGAATTGGTCAACTACACTAAAATGTAAAATTCTTCGCTTCTAAAATGCGCGTTTTCGTAGAGTGCCATACCATTTTTTTTTTTTGGTGAGATCAAGTATTGGGCGAGGATGGGGAAGGAAGGGCCAGTAAACGTGCTGAAATTTTGGCGTTCTAACCGATCCTTCTACAGCAACAACACTCCGCTAGCATCGTACAAATAAGTTGCAATTCAGTACAGAACTCATCTATCTCATGTGCAATACATGTTACTTATAGGTGTTACATTTAGTGCGACGAATTATTTCTACGCGTTTTCTCTCCGAGTGATTCTGAATGTCGGTTAGACGGCCAAACAAGTCTACGTGGACCGAGCCACCGCCTTCAGATCCTGTCCCCGGATACGGCGGGTTTGCTCTTGGAGTGCTTCCACCTGCGAAACCCAATAAAAAGTCAGGATCCGCAGCTACTTCACGAGTAGCCACAGGTACGGTTACGCCGAATCAAGAAGGGAGTCCGGACACAGGAGCAGACGACGGCACGTTTCCACATCCAGTTGCCAAGAGCAAAGCAAAAAAACAAAGTGCGTCTCATTCCGCAACACCAGTTAATGGATCAACCACCAGTAGTAATGGCAACGCGCATCGCACTCGAAGTTCGAGTAGGCCACAATACGCCGCTAGCTCATTGACGTGGCGCGATGTGTCAGGAGAGGAAGACACCGATGTTGGCGATGTCGATGAAGATGAAATCATGTCCGATTCTCCACCTCCACCAAAGATATTAATATCAAAAGTTAAAGGATCCCCACGGACATTTGATACTGTGAAGTCGGTGGAATTGGATCCAACCAAAGAGACTAAAATTAAGTTGAAATTTCAAAAGACATTCGATGATTACTTTGTGAGAAGTAGCGTCCTACGTCCAACTGCGCAGGAAGACCCTGCGAAGGGAGAACCTGCGAAGGCTCCAATTTCGGTCAAGCTGTCAACCAAAAAGGCCAAGACCTCAACTCGGGACCAGCACAGCGAGAATGAAATCAATCCCAGAGAAACGGCTCTAACGCCCCCACCAGAGTCGGATCTCTCTAGAGTGAAGCGAACAAAACGAATAAAGGTTTCGTAAGTGTTATTGACTGCTTCATGGCTTCAGATCAATGATTTTCGCCGTTGGAATAAGCTTCTAATTACGAACATTTCGCAGACCTGTGAAAATTCGCCCCGTACGCGAAAGCGTCTTCGGCTTTGGACCGACACCAGATCTGTCAGGTGTGGCGAGATCCACAGCGACAACTTCTTCTGACCAAGATGATCCTACTAGAGTAGGTCCCGGTATATTTAGTTGTTTTGGGTATAAACTGATGAATGCGATGCTTGCAGTATAACGACGATTTCTGCTCAGCTTGTGGCGGTGTTGGCCGGTTTTTATGCTGTGAAGGCTGTCCAAGGTCATTTCATTTCACATGCGCCGACCCGCCGTACGATGAGGACAATTTGCCTGAAGGCTCTTGGTTTTGCCGGAGCTGTTATGTTAAGAGGGTGGGTATTCTATAGACCAACACCAGGTCATTTATGACATGCTAACGATGACAGCACCCTCTACCAATACGGCGTCGAGGACTATTTTCTGAGTTAATGGATCAGATGGACAAACGGAATCCTTCTTGCTTCTCTCTGCCTAGGGAGCTGCGAGAGCGATACGAAGGGGTGACCACTACGGATTTTGGCGAGTACCAAGATGTTCACGACTTAAAACCCCGACGAATCAAGTAAGCAGGATCCACTCCAGGCAACTGACATTGATCAATCGTACTAATCTCTCCTAGTCGGAGTGGCTTTCTAGAAGAGGCAGATCCGTATAGACTGACGGACAAGAATGGTAAATCCATACTTTGTTACAAATGTGGTCAATCGGCCCTGAATGATCGTAAGATCATCAGTTGTGACTACTGTCCCCTTCATTGGCATCTGGATTGTCTTGACCCGCCGATGAGTACGATTCCGACTTCCGCAAGAAAGTGGATGTGTCCAAATCATGTCGGAAGGGATTTGGTGAGTGAAAGTGTTTTGGGACGCAAAGGATATTGTTCGTTGACATTTATTGAGATTCACCGGAGACGGAAGAGGAATTCCAAGATCATTAATGTCAGCCTTCGCAGGGGATTTGTCAACAATGGGGACATCGAAGTTGGCAACGATTCATCGGATGATGAACAAATTGGGCCAGAATCAGAGAACTTTGTGAAGCCACAGTTGTTACATTTCCTGAACGGATGGGAAGAGAGCCCCTTCGAACGATCAGCCTACGATCGGAGGATACCGACGTGGGAATTTGATACAGAAGGCATCGTTTACAAGCTCCCAGAACGAGGAGTAGTATTGGACTTCATTGATAAGGTCAATTCGCTCCAGCCGTTTGGCCGGAAAAGAAGCTATCCTCCGCCATTGAACGAGTTGGATCGTCTTGTGGAACGACCGTACATGGAGCGGGAATTTGTCCGTAATGTGGCATATATGAACCAGTCACATATGCCAGAAACGGTGACGAGACAGAACGTTTCGAATTTGATCGACGCGGCAATTAAAATCAACGCGGATGCAAAATTGAACGGCAACGAGATGGAAGATGTAGAGACGAAAGGGACGCCGCCGCTGTCGCCATCTTCAGAGCTAACCAAGATCAGCTCTGGCCAGGTGGATAGTTCGAATTCGTCAATATCTACAGGTGAACCGCCAACTTCTCCGCTGGAACAAGATCGAGAGTCGCTATTAGCGATACAGAAATTGATAAGGATCAAAGGAAAAGACGCATTGATGAAATTTCTTAGCGAGTGAATTTCTGCATTTGTAGCCTATGTAATTTATTTTGCATTACTTTTATGGTTAAAGGAGGGAGTTGTGTATTTTTATTTATCATGCAATGAATTATGCAAACATAGCAGCATACTCATCTGGTCAGAGGTCACCAATAATGCCACCGAATAAACTCTAATTTGCCGTCGCACAATTTTAAGGTTTCAAGTGAGTCAAACTTTACAGAAAACTGGTACAATCGATTAGCATTGATAAGCTGGTATCTGCTACCCCTAAAAGGCTGCCTCGATGCCAGGACAAGCAGGTGCCCGCCGGGATTGACAGTTTACTTTACCAATTTTACATTCCTTATACAAATAGAATAAGCACTCGCAATGTCAAAAGTCATAACTTTTGTTACTGGTAAGACTTTCAAACTGCTTAATTTATTTTGTTTATATTTCCGTGACCAATAATTTGGATAGGCAACGTAAACAAGCTGAAGGAAGTTCAGGCTATCATTGCCGACAGCGTTGAGCTTACCAACAAGAGCCTTGACTTGGAAGAGGTCCAAGGAACTATCCTCGAGGTTGCGGAGGCCAAGTGCAAGCAGGCTGCCAGCATCGTACGTTCTCTATAAGGCGGATGTCTGGCTGAGAAAAATTGATCTAATGTCGTTACATATTTAGATCCAAGGACCAGTTCTAGTCGAGGATACCGCTCTTGGATTCAGCGCTTATGGCGGCCTTCCTGGCCCGTATATGTGTGTTTATCATTCTTCTTTCATGAATGCGGATATCTAACTGGCAGTACAGCAAATGGTTCATGGCGAAGATTGGGCATGAGGGTGGGTTTCCGGCCTAGATTTATGCTCAAACTTCGGTAGCTCACTCACTTTAGGCTTGAATAATATGCTAGTAGCGTATGACGACAAGTCCGCGCAGGCCATCTGCACCTTTGCGTTTAGTGAAGGTCCTGGGAAGGAAGTCAAGATTTTCCAGGGAATCCAAGATGGCATCATCGTTCCTGCCCGCGGACCGGTCGGTTTCGGCTGGGATCCTTGTTTCCAACCAGACGGATATGACCAGACGTAAGTGATGCATAGCCGAAAGATTGATTGGAAGGACTCTTGTCTAACTAATAGTAGATATGCCGAGATGCCCAAGGCTCTGAAGAACACTATCAGCCACAGATTCAAGGCGTTGCAGCTGTTGAAGGAATTTCTGTCCAGCAGATAGATTATCCCACTGGAAGAAGATTAGCTTGCAAGACTTATAGAATAAGTTTGATATAGATTGGTACATTTGGCTTGGATATGTTATGCTACTTAATGACACGTGTATATAGCTGAAACTAGACTAGATATATTTTTGTATACAAAAAAAAAAGAAATACAAATTTTGGCATTGCCCGAAACTATATTTTCTCTTCGTATAAGTGAATACTGTCACGCATCCTCGTCATTGTCAATAATCCACTGCTTCGCCCAACTTTCTATCCTCTGGCAATTACTCTCCATGTCGTCGTTGTCGTTGCTGTGCAGTTCTATCACTATCTCTGGGTCATATGATTCTCTCGCATCGTTCAATATAATCTCCATGATCTCTGAATCAATATTGTCCATGAACTTCTTCTCTGGGTAATTTCTAGACACCATCAGGATTCAACCGCTTAATCTAGATATAAGTGCAACTCTATCAACTCATACCGTTCCTTTAACCTATCAAAAAGACGATTTGTACTCGTGCGAAGTACCACGACTAAATCAATCAAGCTTTCCGGGAAAATGTGGCAAACATGCCAATCAATTATGCAACCGCCTTTCTCCAGATCAACCGTTAACAAATCAACGAGCTCATTCCCAATCAGATTAAGTCATCGCATTGTTCCCAAGGGTTTTCTGAACATACTTTATCTTCGTCGACCATGGTACTCTGTCGCTCTTCGTCAAATCCGTCTTCTAGTGAGTGTTCTTGGACATATTTATTGATGGATATGTATGTCATCTTGGGCATTAACTCCTGTAGATGTTCACAGTGCGTGGACTTTCCCGTGCCCTGCATTCGCAATTAGATACCGTGACATATCAAGCGCCTTTTACGGAAAGCTACTTGCGGGAGTTCCGGTGACTATAATATTCGGTAATTTTCTCATAATTAGTAATTAACACCGCCCTCTGAATTACTGAAGTTGTCGATTTGACCTCAAGCAAATCAAAAGCAAAAAGTGTTGACACAGTGCGGGTTAGGGGTTACTTTTTGGTTCGCGGCAATCTCCGACGGGACTGTGAAGGCACTTTCAGGGTCGAGATATTTTACAAGTCTCCTCGTGTCGATAAGTAGCAAAGTAATAGAGTACTTATGTACAGCTACTAGGCACAATTACAAATAGAATGCCTTTTGCGACCTTTGAGCTTTCATCGAGCCTAGGACCTGTGAAGGCCACGCCGTTGACACCTGATGCGTTCAAACAATTTGGGGGAGTTATATCGTCCGCTCATCAGTTACAAGCAATGAAATCGAGTCCAGCGAATTACGGTACTGCGACGAAGATCTCAAGGGTATCTCCTATCATTAATAATTATCAAAATGCTCCAAGTATCAAGCCAGCTACCGCGAACTTCAACTTGTTTCGGTCATCATACCCGGTCCACCTAATACAGCGAACGGGTGCGAGCGATTGTTTGTATTTGTCTGGAGTTCTTGAGCGACATCCGTTTTCAACGCAGACATTCTTGCCAATGGGCGTTCCCGCGGATGAAGTTGCGTATCTAGTCATTGTAGCCGAAAACTCATTTGGTGAGATTAAATGACAACTGCGCTCATGGTATCAGCTAACTGACGATAGATGGTCTACCCGACCTGAAAACATTGAGGGCCTTTGTTGGGAAGGGAAATCAGGCTGTTACTTATAATCCTGGTAGGTGCCAGTGTGCCAGTTATGGATAGGACCCATGCTAATCTCCAACAGGAACATGGCACGCGCCTATGGTCACGCTGCAGGAGGTAAGCTATCTCTCTACCCAATGCCATAATATTATTGCAAGCATCATGAATAACGTTTTCGTACCAGGTGGTCGACTTTGCAGTTCTAATCCACGAGAATGGCGTGGCGGATGAAGACTGTCAAGAAGTGTACATCAATCCGAAAGTTCCAATATCGTTCTCGTCTTCCTCTTCATTGACCCTGACGTCAAAGTTATGAGCTTTTTGAAAATGCATGTAAAAAGGGCACCGGTCGTTTGTGTAATATAGAATACATTAGTTATTTCCTATAATTGCATACTTCAAATTACTCTATGAGGGTAGAAATCAAAAAAGTAGCTAATACACTGTTATATATTCAGATGCGCCTTGCAAGTAATATCGAGGCATACTTATACTGTTGGGAAGATGCGGCAGCGGCGTGCTTCGAAGTTCGCGCAAATCGGGCGAGTTCGGGTACACCCAACTTTCTGAGGCCAAACTCATCCCACTCGAATCCCACCGAGACGCCCCCCAAAGGTGTATTTTGCACCACCAACACTCTATTCGCATTATAATTTCAATTGCTGGACAATTGTATTTGCAATTACAAATAATGTCATTCGCGAGACGATTGGCCGCATATTCATGCCGGAACGTACTCGCCCGTAACGGCTACCGAAGTATTAACACCCGGGACGAATTTAATTGTGGATCCAGAGCTAATTGTTTTGCAAGATTTCCGAACTAGCAGTGCTTATAATGCTGCGTCGAATTTTGCAATGCCAGCTTTGTCACCGACGATGACGGAAGGTGGAATTGCCCAGTGGAAAGTCAAGGAAGGTAATGGGACTTTTTTGTCGTAGCAAGCGGCCACAATTTGGGGGATTTTTCCAGCGACAATTCGGCTTTACTCAACTGATCCTTGGAACGATTCCATAAGATATGCTGGTGTGGCTGGGTGCGTTACAAGATTTTTGCTGATGATGGCAATAGGCGAGTCATTCAACGGCGGAGATATTATCCTCGAAATTGAGACCGACAAAGCTCAGATGGACGTCGAGGCTGCAGATGATGGTATTCTAGTGAAAATCTACGTACGTCGGAGCGGCTAGTCTGCGGATTTATCTTAACGTCTTCTGTTGTTAACTTTCTTGTACAGAAAGATGCCGGAGCCAAGGAGATTCCTGTCGGGACCACTATTGCTGTTATTGCTGAACCAGGTGATGATGTCGCCTCGTTGGAGATTCCGGAGCCGGTAACGAAAAGTGCCGCTCCGGTGGCTGGCTCTGAACCGGTCAAGCAAGCTCCTCCCCCACCTTCGCCGGCACCAAAAGCGGCACCTTCAGTAGAGCCAGCTTCGGCCCCGAAGAAGGTTGTCACAGCTAGCGGCTCGAAGGCTGACCCTTCCCAAGTTTTCTTCCCGTCAGTTCTCGGCCTATTACACGCAAATCATATTCCAGAAGCGGAAGCGATTCAGAATATTTCTGCGTCTGGACCGAAGGGCCGTATAACTAAAGGCGATGTGTTAGCCTACTTGGGTGTCGTGTCAGGCTCGAAGATTAAGGAGCTCACCGATTTGATTCATTCACGAGAACGTCTCGATCTTTCAAATATCAAGATTGCTTTGCCTAAGCCGGCGAAGGAGGAGAAGAAGGAGGAGAAGGCAAAGGAAGAGAAGCCAGTGGTTCAGAAGCCTAAGGTAGTGATTTACTTTGATGAGCTCTTGACCTTCAATCCTCCCAGACGTAAGTGAATAGTAGTAAGGATGTCGCAATTTGTCGTTGACTTGGTTCTAGCAATCACTAAAACTGTTATCCGACCCGCTCAAACCATTGAGACTGTTGCCACTGCACTAAAACAGACTCCAGTGGTTGCATCAGCAGCAGCAGAATCACCACTTGCACCAGAAGCTTCAGCCGTCGAGACCAATATCGTGGCGCCAAAGAAAAAGCTTAGCCGATTGGACGAGATTTTCTATGAGCTAGTCTCAGTTCCCAAGTCGGCGTAAACAACGGAAAAGTATCATTTAGGCAGGGATTGTTGCCTGGTGGTTTTGGTATATAGCTCTTGATCATCAATATAGACCAACAGCATCAATATTAAATGACTATATACAAGCAAGCTTCCGTCATGCGGTCTATGTACAAAAAGTATCTAAACGTCGATTTTTACGTTTTTGGGAGTTGTCTAAACCCCCGGGGCTGTCTCTTTGACTTGACCGCTTTCTGCTCCCTTTTCCGTTGTTTCTGCTCAATTCTGATCAAGTCATCACCGGACAGCCCTTTTTCTGCCTCCTCTATGCTTTCTTTGCCAAACAAAACGTCCCAAACCCGGCCGTCACCCCAAAACCAGCCCTGTCTGTCGACAATCCACGGAATCCGCTTTCCTTTCTCGAACAAGAACATCATGAACTGTGACCGACTCGCAGTACCGTATAACCCATCTCCTGTCCAAACTTTGGTCTTGCCGGGATTCTTGCCTCGATCGAGTTGCGAAACTGGGAGTGTGATGACAGGCGAGGCGGTTCGTGGAACCAGAGGGTGTACCGCGAACCTTACATGTGCTTCGGTCGAGTTTCTTGCAGGCAGATAGCTCATTCGTCGGATGAGGCGAGTCGGCATCATGATAAATGCAAAGGCTGCAACTGCAGGGACGGCGAAGATAGCTAACGAGATCACAGAGCGGATCGCGAGCCAGACAAGATTATGAACCGGTGGGAGGTCGTCATAGTTGCTTTAAACGCGTCGTTAACAACAGTTGCGAAAAAAAAAGATTGAAGGATACATACTTGACGTAAATGTCGTAGCTTTCCTGGAGCGCCCAGTCGATGAAAACCAATCCGTACACGGCAAACACGAAGGCAAGCGAGTATAGCACAATGAAATACAACCGATGCGGTTCAGCCTGGTACAGTAACACCTCTGGCTCCTTCGACGTCTCAAGCAACGTCATCAGTTCCCGAAAGGATAAGTTCGGCCCGACGCGCGGGGTCCGAACGAGGTGCAGTTTTAGCGTCGGAAACGATTCTTTCGAGAGCGGCCATTTCGGGACAACACGGTCACCGAACGAGTCATGCCCTTCTTCGACGATTTCGTCACGGTCCGGGGTCATACGTAAGCGTTGTTCGCGCGGCAGGTTTTGCAGCGCAGCGAATCTCTGGTCGATGTCCTGGATGCCGTCTTGGTCAACTGGGCCTAAGGAAGATGATTTTTCTCCATTTTTAATTCTACTTGTCGGAACCTGCGAGCTGTTACTCGCCCATCGCACGAACGTAAGCCGGTCCAAATTCGAATTTCTTCTGCACGGATACTGCCGAATCATATATGAACCATCCAAATTCACCGTTGAACACGGTCTTGCACTTTTAATTGGTGTTATACGCCGGATCATTAACCGCACACTCGACTTCGTCAAGGCTGAAGTGTAAACAGCTCGTAATCCGGCATGACAGTAGTGCAGCCCTGGTTGTGTTATTACCATTCTTTATTCCGGAGGTTGGCTAATCCTGACCGAAAGACACGATCAAGTTCGAATGTGGTCGCAGTCGCGATTGTGGAAATTCGCGCGGCTCAACTTTTTGGAACTTTAGTTCCTTGAAACTTTTATGGATCCGACTTCCACCATTTTCATACACTACCTGGTTTGCGATCTGAGAATTTAACTCTTTGCATCTTACTTAAAGCTTTCAAATATTGTGAGGACACTTAAACATTTTCGCGGAAATTTTTGTTAAAGAATAGCTAACATGGGCAAAGTAGATCACACTGCTATAAGAAAAATGAACCGTGAATCCTTCGTGCCACCAACATCACAACCCTCAGCAAGCGCGGCGGCTACTGGTCGCGCATTCCAGCCCGTGCAAGCAATCACTTATCTCTGTGCGAGCTGTGCTGCTCCAAATACACTGAACAGAAGCGACCCGGTGCGGTGTAAAGAATGCGGACACCGGGTCCTGTACAAGCAACGTACTAGAAGGATGGTCCAGTTTGAGGCGCGATGACTTACGACGAGCAGAATACGAAGCAAAAAAAAGGTTGTGCAAAGATCTATGGGTGTTTTTTTGGGGTTACATGTTCGTTCGGTTGATGGCTTTGTATAGTAGGATATTTGGTCGTCGGTGATTGATAAAATAACACAGCATGAAAATATTGCCACGCAGGTCATGTTATTTCAAGAGTCAATTTAGTAGGGTTCAATTGCATTACTAAATCACACAATAAGAACATACAAAATATATAAGAACCAGATACACCCTCCATACAATCCCTCAATATAACGCCGCTATCTCCAGGTAGAGCAACCAAAAAAATCAATAACATATGGATGGACCACGCGCTGGGAGTAATACCAAAATGTAGAGCCGTGCACGCGAAGAATAATATGTATAATGAACAATTCCCTGATATATGGCAAACCTCGATGTTCCCAACCCAAAATAGTGCAAAAGCGTCGCAGGATATGCGTAACCAATCGCAAAAGTCTTGAATATAAAAAAAAAATTGATTGTCGGACTTTCGATTCAATCAATAGTAGTATACGGGATAATTCTGCTGTGCTTGGCCTCTACTGTTCATGTTGTTCATGTCGTCCGCACCGGTCATGTTGGTCACGGTGTTCATTGCCGTGAACAGGCCACGAGAATCATGGGCATATTCTTCGGCGGCCATAGTGGTCAACGTATTAGGGAATGGGCTGAACGACCGCGATGAGGAAGAAAGGTTGCTTATGCTGGATTCACTGACAGACGACAAGGTCGACGATGGGGTTGCACTGGTGACGGCGTCACGGACATCGTTCGACGACGACGTCGAAGACATCGTGGAGTAATAAGAGTTGACCGGCTCGAACGACCCTGAAATTGCTTGTGTTAGAAATACTTCAGATGGCGTGGCATGAGACCGTTTCGAGTTCTGATTGATGTTCCTGTCACTAACGTGGCCGTCAACGTCCATATCCCCCTCGTCCGAGACTTCGACTTTTTGTAAATATGGAGCTTCCTTCAATTTGGCTTGAACGTCGCCTTCTTCTGCTTGGACCTCAATCCGCTTTGGCTTGGAGTTCTTCGTACCTGGTTTCCGACCACGTTTCTTGGCACTCGGGACCAAGTCTACGGGACCGTCTTGTGAATCTATATACCGCTGCAACTCTGCATCAAGAGAAGCGGCCATATCTTCCAACTCCCGTATCGAAGTCGCGCTCCGTGCAGTTACAAGAGACTCCATCGTGACGCCGGATCCAGGAATATACGCAGCGGTGACAGCAAGCGCTAAGACCATGCTTCCCATGTCGCCGGACGCCAGCCGTTTGCCGAACGACGATAACGAGCTAACTATATCCGCATTTTGCGGACTCTTGGCAGCAAACATGCGAGCGCATTCATGCAATAGCCGGAAATAGCTGTCGAGGTGCTCGGGAAGCTTGTAGAAGATGAACTTTCCGTCAGCAAACGAATTCCACAGTTTTGCGATCTCGCCCCAGTCCAGATACATGACCGGTCTGTCTCTGATAATTTCGGCAAAGAGCAAACGCTCCTCTTTGGAGTACATCGGGATGACCGCGAACCGACACCTTTGGCGCTTGGCAAGATAGCCGTGCTTGAATTTCAGATCGGGATCGAAAGGCAGCAGTCCGAGGCGGTCCCGCATGTCGTCTGAAATCGCGACATTTAGCGAGCTGGGGTCTTTAGAAGATTGATCTGGATCACAATTAACACCGACGACGTGCAATTGAGTCAAATTAAATTATACCTTTCGAGATCGCGGATTCAACCGAGGAGCATACTATTGTGTTGCCATCGGCCGAGTCTGAGGAGCCCAACTGAGCCGTTGCTACTGAGACTTGCTGGCGCATGAAAATGGTGGACAGCGACGGACGACCGACTTTCGGGCCGTTTGGATTCGGCTTGTTCTTTGTGCCTGGCGGCCTGCCCATGCGGACACCATTTTTGGACAGCGTCGGGGGCTTCGGCTTCTTTTTGCTCGGCGACATCGGAGACGTCGATTCCACAGTGTCCAGAGAATCATTGACTACCTGCGTCTGAGCCTGCATCCCTGTAGATAATATTTCCTTGTCATCCAACATCGCTTTCGCCGCTTGTCAGCCACTGTCACAGCTACGGATTGAGCGCTTGAAAATTAGGGACCCGAAGCGAGAGTAGACAGCGAGATCGAGTGATAGCGAGACGACTTCAACATAGGCGGGGAACCTGCACGTTGGATGAAACTCTACCTTCAAGCCAAGAACTTCAGGGTTGCGGTAATTTGGTATCGAAGGTACACGACCCTCAAATATAAGCTAACGTCATTAAAGGTACGGATGATAACCGCCTTAAAGCTGTATCGGGGCGAGTCATAAAATCATTCACAGTGTCCGTCACTTTTCGTACAATTCCACTCGCGTGTTCTTTGACTGTGTTCTGAGCTGGCCTTCGTGCTCTCTATGTGCTTTTTGCACTATTTTCGCTTGCCCGTTTCAAACCGGGGCACGGCGTAGCTCACTCCTTCGATAGCGATATCGGTTACTACCAGCAGTTCGACATGCCCAACAAACTGGACGGTGACATTTACGTGAGGAATCTTGCGGCATTTATCCGAACAAATGAGCGCCAGGTAGATTAGTTTACGTTCAAACATTTAAGCATCTTCGCCACTGACTACAAAGCAGCTAGCCAGCACGCGCAAACCAAACGGCAGGGATAATGGGATCTCCCTAGTGCCCTCCTCGTTCCAGAGTCGAACAAAGCCGGCGCGTTTGTGCCTCACCCCTCACCATTTATTCTACCTCCTCCATCGGTTCAAAGAGCTTGGTCTAGATGTTGGTCCCATGTCGATAAGACTAGAATCCATAAAAGCAGATGTCTATCCCACAAATTACGTCTCCTTTCTGAGCCGTTCTTTTCACAATTACATGGACAAAGCCTCAGACACAAAATCCATCCGAAGTGAAGCGTCCTTCCGTAGCACCATGTCCGGGGTTTCCGCAATCTTCAGCGCAATGTCCTTCTCCACGTTGGAGAACAAGACAGGAATTGACGAAGATTTGAAGTATATTTACTCGTGCTTCACCAAAGTCCCCGCCTTGAGGCTCGCGGTTGATAATAAAGCAAAAGCTATTGCCGGTTTTGAGGAATTTCCGTTCGATAGGGCAGTGCCTATGGTCGCGTTCAAAAATATATCGTCCTTAGAAGTGTTGGATATCGATGTTCGTGTATTTTATGGATGGCATAATGTTTCGGAAAGATTGAAAAATCTGAGTGTTAAGCGTGGGCCATTGGATGATCCTGTCGAGCTTATTGTTGACTTGGTATTGGACGATATGGACCGTCGTCGAAATCGAACTTCAACACCGACACCGGTATATGCCAACCCTCCAAGCGAGGGTGACGATGACCGTCAAGAGTCACAAAAGGATTCACCAAATTTAATCTTGACCCGAGCCACATCCCGCAGTTCGCGTAATTCTAGGCGGCGTCGCGAATCAGGGACCCGGTCACCGGCACGAGCATCATCGCAGTCATCCTCTCGTCCTAGATCTGATTCAGTTTCATCGGTCGTATCAACAAGCTCGTCATACGATGACAGCACAAGTCGGCCAACGAGTCTCGGTCCGATGAACTGGCAATTTTTACGGCATTTAACGCTGTCCAATTGTGGAATCTCTTCCATTTCGAACGAGTCCATGATGCCTCTTGGACAGTCGCTAGTTTCTCTTGACCTTTCATACAATCTCCTTATCTCGATCCCGGAAGCTCTGTCATATCTCTCCTCGCTAGCGGCACTCAACCTAAGTTACAATAGCATATCGTCGTTGCATTCGCTAACCCACCATCCACTTCCAGCAATCACAGCCCTGAATCTCCGAGCCAATAAGGTATCGTCGCTAGCAGGCCTTGAACGAATCGCGTCCCTGGAGCGCGTCGACCTACGCGAAAACAAGCTTACTGATCCGACCGAGCTCGCCCGACTGACCGTTGCGCCTAATATTGCCGAAGTGTGGGTGTTGGGAAATCCGTTTGTCAAGACCCACAGCTCTTCGTATCGCATCACTATATTCAACGTGTTTCGTAACACCGCTGGCTATGCGGACGACATATTGCTGGATGGGAGTTTGCCAGGGCTGCTGGAACAACGTAATTTGGTCGAACGAGTAGAGGAATCTGTACCGTCGCCGATTGCCACAAGGTATCCGTCTGAGTCCTCCATGAATGGGGATAAAGCTGGAAAGGGTGGTGTGAAATTGGAGGATACCGATCCGCTACCGGTATTTAAGGGCTTCAACTTGTTCGGCAAGTCATCGCCAGTCCGAGAACGAGACGGGAAAGCTGCAGCGCGAAGCGAAAAGATTGACAAACCAATTATTCGCCGGTCAGATAATGTTGGAGACAACCTTTCTACGTCGCTGCGGTCAGATAACGTTAGAGGCAACCTTTCTAAGTCGCTGCGGTCAGATAACGTTAGAGGCAACCTTTCTACGTCGCTGCCTAGCACGCGCACGCCTGCACTCAAAGTAATAAACCCGGGGGGTCCACGGTCGACAAAAAAGAAGCCCGGCCGGCGTAGAATTGTGGAGCTCGATCTTGCTGACTCTGGTGACGATCAAGTGAGCACCAAAGCCTTTGGAAGTATGGTCAGTTCGTCAAAGTCGCCGTCATCTGTTTCGCCGCCGCTTTCACCGGCCGATAATGATTGGACGAAACAAGGAGAGGAATATAGAAAACGAGTCGAGTCGCTGCGGAATGATTTTGGAAGCGGCTGGTTGAGTGTCTTGACTGAGGAACTGTAATGCTATAGGGCGACAAAACATATTCGCACACATCTGGTGTTAGGTAATTGTAAATTTGGAATTGCGCAGGTTTTCTTGGGTTTACTTAATATTAAATTTTGTTTTAGAATTGTTATGAGCTTTTTTGATCATGTTGGTGGAAGGTGTTCCTTGCATATATAGTCTAAGTTCAGAGTGAGGTGCTCTATTTAATGTCATCAATGGGGTGGAATTAGGGGCAATTTAAGTATTTTCAGATGTGATGACGGTTGATATGATTTGTGTAATATGCTAGATTATGAACTGATGACCACTAGATGTGGATATGTGGAACCGCAGGAATATACGACTCTTGTTATAACTTAACTTACATCAAAGATAGGATGGTTGGAGCCCTAACCCTATCACGTGACAACCGCGCTTCGGCGCTAGCTGTATCGAAAACTGATTCACCTGTGTTTGATGAACTGAGTAGGATTGCCCGGATGTCATTGCCAGCCGCCTATTCTGCGGACCGGAAGGAATATTCATTCCAGTGGACTGTTAACTGTTTATTTTATACCGTAACCATGCTATTTTTTATTTCGAATGTTGTATTGTGGTGTCAGGGACGATACTTGGGATGTATCTGTGTGAATGCACGAATGGCCGCCATATGCAATCAGAGTCAACCATGAAAAGACGAGATTTTGAGTTGTACGTTTAAACTGGCCCCTGAATTTCGATGGAAACTGTTTTTGGCATCCGGGGGCGTTCAGGGTCCTAGACGACGCGTATTTCATATTGGACGGTTGGTATCGACGATAAATGTAACGACATTTTGCGTTTGGCCATTGTAGGTTATTTATAATGAGATTAATTAATGAAAAAGTCTTTGAATTTGGTTAAGATGGTGTTATGTCAAGTTGTTAAGATTTGACCACGGCGCCATGTAGCAGTTTTAATTTTGCCATCGCGAGTTCTTGGTTCGACTGTGGTTATTGCAAATCAAATAAACGTGAAAGACTAGATATTCACGAAATAAATTATTAGAAGGGTTACGTTCTATTCCGCGGTGTCCAATAGTAGCAGAATCGCCTATATTTTATTAGCGATCCCGATTCTACTGTCCCAGAGATCCCAATTTCACGAACAAACTATCCCCTTACCTCACAACACCGGCAGCTCAAACGCGACTTGAAGCATCGCATATCCAATTCAATCCACGAAATTGTTCAATATTAGCTACGTTGTGCGAGTCTTTTGATTCTTTGCTCGCTACAATAAGACATTTGACGAGACGCGTGTTGTACTCACCGGGTGGGACATGGTGAATAAGCGGAAAAGATCGCGCCACACGACGACTTACGACGACGAGGCAGATGGCGATTTCGGAATATCGCATCCGCGGGCTAGTCGGCGTCGTGTAAATTACGCGGAGAGTGACGATGAGGTGGTTGGTGATGATGAGGAGGACGAGGTTAATGAAGAAGAACTTGTCTTAGAAGATGACGAGGAGTCAGAAGCTGTTGAGACCCATGATGAGGATGATGATGTGGACGATTCGGAGGAGAAGCCGAGTGGACAGGCAAATGGGCGAAGTTTGCGCGTGAAACTGCGTTTGCGGTCCGAGACACGGGCAGCGGCAAAGAAAGACGACACACAAGAGGACAATTACTCGGCAAACATCGCAACACAAGACGGAGTTGACCACGACGAACCGTTCGAGGACGACAGCGACAAGCCTACGAGATCAGGTCGGCGATCATCTCACCAGCGGCGCGAAACTACAACGTCGACTACCCAGGGATCATCCACCAGACGCCTGTCGGCGACTTCCATCAGACAGCAGTTATTACAGCACAAACAGCAACCTCATCGGCCGAGTAGAGACTCGGCGAGTAACCGCAATTCACAAACCCACTATTCTGACGACGAAGAATTTCATTTGTCGTCGTCAATCGACAATGATGATGACGACGATGAATCTTCTGAAGTCCCTGACAATGATGACGATAAGCGTTTCGTAGTGCACGACGATTCAGACCATTCTGATTCTCACCGTCGGAGCACTCGGGTGACTCGATCGTCTGTAATGACTAGGGCCCAGCAGAGTCGAACGCACGACGACGACGAGGATGGCGATCGCGAATTAACGTTGGAGCAGGAGCTTGCTGAATTACATACTACACCGCCACCAGAGACACGACGGAAAAATCTACGTGCTAGGAGGGAAGTCAATTATCAGATTCTGCCCCCACTTCCAGTTGAGAATTATGACGACGCATATGCATATTCGTCTCGCAGACGAACTACCAGCACGTCCAAGCGGCTGTACTCTACGTACGGACCATTTGGTGGTGCCGGAATTACGTCTATCTTTGGTAACCAACCACGCGGGTCGGAATTACAAGCTGCCGGTGGTGCGGCGGACTCGGATTCATCAGATGACGAAGCAGGGAAGAATCCAGTAAATAAACTGCCGACTCTGAATGATCTTGAGCAAGTCACGAATCCCGCCGGCGCTCTGGGTCTAGTCAAGAAGAGCAATCTCTCAGATACTGATCCACTTGGTGTTGACATGAACATTGATTTCAGTGCTGTTGGTGGACTTGATAATCATATCAACCAGTTGAAAGAGATGGTCGCCTTGCCATTGATGTATCCTGAAGTCTTTCAAAGGTTCAAAATCACCCCACCGAGAGGCGTGTTGTTCCATGGTCCACCCGGTACCGGAAAGACTTTGCTAGCTAGAGCGCTGGCAGCCAGTTGCTCCACTGAAGGTCGAAAAATCTCGTTTTACATGCGGAAAGGTGCAGATGCGTTGTCTAAATGGGTGGGTGAAGCCGAACGTCAGCTTCGACTGCTGTTTGAAGAGGCACGGAATACACAGCCCAGCATTATATTCTTTGACGAGATTGATGGTATTTATTGATTATCTTTGGCCAGCATGACCACCATCTGACGCGTTTTTTACAGGTCTCGCCCCAGTGCGGTCGTCGAAGCAGGAACAAATTCACGCGTCTATAGTATCTACCCTCTTGGCCCTGATGGATGGTATGGATAATCGAGGTCAAGTCATCGTCATTGGCGCAACTAACCGTCCCGACTCAATCGATCCCGCGTTACGGCGACCGGGTCGGTTTGACCGTGAATTTTACTTTCCCCTGCCGAATATTGAGGCCCGGAAGAAGATAATCGAGATTCAAACAAAGGGGTGGGAACCGCCACTCGACAAGTCCTTTATTGCCGAAGTCGCGACTCTGACTAAAGGCTACGCAGGTGCAGACCTTCGCGCTCTATGCACCGAATCAGCGCTTAATGCTATTCAGAGGAGGTATCCTCAGATTTACAGTAGTAACGACAAACTCGTGATCGATCCGTCAACCATCATTGTTTCGCCGAGAGATTTTATTGTATCCCTGAAAAGTATGCTGCCCTCTGGATTGTGGAAGTAAGTGTTAACACTCGTTTGCAGAGATTATACCCTCATCCCAAAGGTCGAACGCTTCCAATGCGTCTCCTCTTCCTCAGCGTATGGTGCCTCTGCTGTCTAATGTTCTCGAGGACATCAAACATTCGTTAGACCACATAATTCCACGACAACAAAAGCTCACAATTGCGGAGGAAGCCATGTATGAAGACGATACCGCGGACAAAGGATTTGAGCGCGAGAACATGATGCAGGAGTTTGAATCAGCTCGGATTTTCAGACCGAGAATGCTCGTATATGGGTCTCCTGGAATGGGCCAGGAGTATATTGGTGCGGCGATTTTACAATATTTAGAAGGTTATCATGTTCAGACGTTTGATCTTGCCACTCTGTTGAGCGATTCTACGAGGGTACGTAATTTCCGTCATGAAATAAGTATGTGCCATTACTCACTATCTCTATAGACAGTTGAAGCTGCCATAGTGCATCTGTTTGTGGAAGTCAAACGGCATACTCCCAGCGTGATCTACATCCCAAATATTGATTCGTGGTACAAGACATTGTCACCTAGCGCATGGACAACGTTTCAAGGTCTCCTGAGAGGTATCTCTCCCGTGGAGCAGATTCTCCTGTTGGGCATCGTCGAGCGAGATTTTGAGTATCTGGATTATGAAGTCAAGGCTTTATTTGGCTTCTCTAGAGCTAACCGGATTGATATTCGTCGGCCTTCTTATGTATGGTTCTTGTCTGTGCATTGGTCGATAGAGTTAAAGCGGTACTAATTTCTCTTGCAGGACGATCGGTATAAGTTCTTCCAGGAGCTGGTCAATCATATAGCCCACGCTCCAACCGAGTATCCAGATAGAAGTAGTCGACAGAAACGGATACTAGAAGTTCTCCCCAAAGCGCCGCCTCCCCCACCTAAAGCTCTTTCGAAAGCGGAGCTGAAAGCACAAGAAGATAAAGATAAGCGGCTCAAGAATTATCTCAAGATCAAGTTGAGTGGCTTAATGGATCTCCTGAAAGTTCGGTATAAACGATTCAGGAAGCCTCCAATAGTATGTAGCAAATTTTGCGGAATTGGGAGGAGACAAGAGTAGTTAATTGTGTATCTAGGACGATGATTTATTGTTGCATCTTTTTGATGGGGAGTTGGACCCGAACATTGAGTATGAATACACTTTGACTGACGACGAATTGATTCTACAACGAAGCACTGGCAAAAAATATCATAACATGGACCTCGATGTCGTCGAAGAGCGGTTATGGAATGGGTATTACTGTACACCGAAATTATTTTTGAAGGACATTGCATTTATTTTGGAAGATGCCAATACTAGTGGAGATAGAGAGAAGATCGTGCGGGTATGCTAAATTTGAAAAGGTCTTTCGAATGTTGTAAAAGCTGACTTTGTTAGGCCTCGGAAATGTATGCGAATGTCCAGGTTTCGGTTGATGAAATTGGAGATACGCAGTTCTTGCTGGATTGCGACCGCATGTATGAGCGCGAGAAGCAGAGGTCGGAGCGGTATCAGCAGAAAATTAAACGGAGGCAGGAGAAGCTCGCGGCGATGCAACTGAATACCTCGTCTACCGTTGAAGCTGAAGCTGATCTTCATCCCGACATGGAGTCCGTTAAGCCTAGGAAATTGTTACAACATAAACCTATCGCGAACTTGTTTGATGACGATGAGGATGATGCTCTGCCAAATGGAGTGTCGAGAGTGAACGGCGGTGCAGAATCTGAATCTTCCCTGACTATGAACCAAAATGAAGTGGAGCCCATGCAAGTTGAAGAGAACGGAGTAAATTCAGAAAGAAGGCTGTCTGGGGATACAAGCTCGGCTATGGTCACCCAGGCATCGCAGGACAACAATAGCACAAGTATTGAAACGTCCACGATGGGTATAGAATCACTTACGGAAGTGTTGCCGATTCTAGAGAAAGAATCAGACGGGATTAGTAAACCCCAGCCTGAGAGTGAACCTTCGGATGCTTTGGTGATTTCCCACCCTCCCTACGAGCTAGAAGAAGACGTCCTAGAGCAATTCCACGTGCAGCTTTCCAAGGCGACGGATAATTTCGTGGTGGAGCAGCTTGAACAGATCAATTCAGCGCTTATGGACGTCGCGTATAGAGGAAGATTGAATTGGGATAGAAATGCGGTGTTGCAGGAGGCACAGATGTGTAAGGCTACAATTATTCAGGATATTGCCGTGGTTCACGATTAGTTGCCTATGTATTGTACAGTAGATTATGGGCAATGATGACATTGCTGTATTTTGTATTTGTATTATATAATGGATTATTTTCTGCTTATGCCGTTGCTTCTGAACATGCAAGTGGCCATACCATAAACATAGAAAAGTGGAGCTCAGTTTGCGGCGGGACTTGGTTTTTTCAGTCGCACCAACTCCAAATTTCCAACCCATAGCACCGCTTTGCTCACAAACGATCAATCTCGACTAAGACTAAACACCCACGAATTCGGCTTTTTGGGCGATCAAGTGGATTACGCGATGGAATACGAAAACGGGTCTCGAAATTCTTATGGTACGACTTTTTGACTAGATTGCACATGATCGCGATGGCAAAATTTTTCAAGTGTTGTATCGTTATGATTGCTGATAAAATTTTGAAAACAGATCAACCATATGATGACCGGCGATCAGCTTCGCCTGGCCGGATGGATGATCGTCCGCCAGCGGATGATTATCGGTAAGACTTCACAAGATCACACCTGATTTATCCACAACTACCAAGGGAACAGCTAATGTTGTTTACTGCTGTAGTGAGTCGAAACCAGAGGCAGTCAACAAAGGCGACAATCTTTTTGTTACGGGCATCCATCCGCGTGTGACTGAAGATGAATTGACTCAGATTTTCGCGAAATATGGTGTTGTCGAGAAATGCGAGATCATGACGGATCCTCATTCGAAGGAGTCAAGAGGCTTTGGGTTTGTCAAGTTCCAGGAGGCCGCTCAAGCCGATGCTGCTCGTGAAAATTTGCAGGGACACGAGATCGAGGGCAGAGCATTCAAGTATGATGTGCTGGTTGCTTGTGTTCGCGTTTATTCGAAGCGATCGACTAAAGACTCTTAGCATTGAGATTGCTCGTCGTTCGCGCGCGCGAACTCCGACGCCTGGAAAATATTATGGGCCCCGGAAGAGATGTGAGTTTAATTACTACCATAGGCAAGTGTAACTGCTAATACATGCGACAGCTGATAACTACCGTTCGCGACGTGGATCCCGGCCCGCATACGATGACAGGTACCGACGCGAGGATGACAGAGATCGTCGCCGCTACAGCGACCATTATGATGACCGTGACCGTGACCGCGATCGCGATCGCTATTCATACGATCGCGATCGTGACCGCGACCGCGACCGTTACCGCGATAGTCGCGATGACCGGTACAGGGACATGTACCGCGAAAGGGAGCGTGATCGTGACCGTGACCGTTATTCCGATCGTGACAGGGGCTATCCTCCATCCCGCTACGGCGACGACTACGGCAGATCAAGATATGATAGACGCTAAGCGTCGGCTTAATCCTGTGAATGGCCAGCGGTAAGTGTGTGTGCAAATCTTAAAATATAGTATTAAACAAGTCGCTCTCTCCATAATGGCCGCCAGACACGAGGCATTTATTTCTTACGGTTATTGCTATGTCAAAACTGATATATTCGAAATTTGGCGATTTGTACGATGAGATATTATTCGATATTGTATAACATCCTCGCACCGGTTGTGAGATGTCATTTCATTTTCAGTGATTCCAGTAATGTACAGTACAAAAGCTACCAGCGCAATCGCTTTCTTCAGTCCTTTCATTCCGCTATGCGATAGTTCTACACATATCGGTCCCCAGTAGT
Organism: Lipomyces yamadae; assembly: GCA_030556285.1. Lineage (NCBI taxonomy): Eukaryota > Fungi > Ascomycota > Lipomycetes > Lipomycetales > Lipomycetaceae > Lipomyces > Lipomyces yamadae. The sequence goes on along the minus strand of JAKTPU010000015.1, from coordinate 164,681 downwards.
TATACAGTTCTAATTCGCCCTTTTAAATAACGCCAAGTCACCGGAGAGTAACCAGCAAGGCAGCAAGAAATTCGTTCCCGAAAGCTCCGCTAGGGTATTAATCGCATCAAACCACGCCACTAACATTAAAGGCTGAATCCTTGATCTGATGACATCCTTTCTCTCGCAACATTGCTGAATATTGACTTTCCTGCATCCTTTGAAATCTACACCACACCTTACGTATTGCGGTAAATATCTACTACGGTTGCACGGCTTGGCACTCCGACAGAGTATTAGGCACCAGCTGATCGACAGCATGAATTTATATCTCCTGAATTTGAGGAAAGTAGGTGAGACAAGCTGAAACAGTACTGACCGCGGCACTCAATTCTATTTTGTATCACATTTGTTTCGTAACAATATCTGTTGTTTGATATGAGCTCGGACTGTCGCTGATGGGTGTAAAAAAATTTCAAATTCGCTGGAATCCCGCGAGTAGCATGTCCTGAAGCACTTCTGAGAATTCATGCTGCACTGTAATGAGTTTGTCTATATTTTAATGCATAGAGTGTAGACGGGTCTCTCCACTTTTTGGTATGTCATGATCATCTTGGCTGGATTAAAAAAACGTAGATCCAAAAGGAGTTGATGGCCATAACCAAAAATGCTCTATATCAGCCCTGATTCCAAGTCCACAGCAATTGTTGATCACTTCACTTATATTATACAACACTAACAGTAATTGAACACTGAAAGATCTGATCCCAAAATATGAGTCGCTGTAAAATTTTTTGTCGTCAAACGTTCACCCTCAGCTCAAACCTACCTACCTTAACTGAGCACAGGCGCTGGATGTTGCTGACGGATGACGCGACATAAGCAACACTGAAAGCAATGACTTTTTGAACTTTTTGGAACAAGCAAGCTGAGGCAGCACACTGCAAATGTAATCATCTTTTGATTCACAAAACAAAAATGGAACACTGTGAAGATAAATCTCATAGCTGGCTCTCCTCACTTAATGTCTCTCATAACGATATTCACTGTTATAACCGCGTACTGGTGGCGGTGGTGCACGAGATTCCGGAGCATACTCACCGTAACCACGACTGGGTCCTGATGGAATAGCTGGACCAGCTGCTGGTGGCGGACGCTCTTCGTAACGCTCACGATAAACCTCACCATCTCTGGGTGGATAAGAACCACGATAATCGCCGCGATCCCGTCCATATCCACTTCTGTCATTGTACCCACCACGGCTACTGACTGCTGGTCGGTCATACTCGAATGAGCGTTCTTGGTAACCACCTCTCTCTGGGTAAGCAGCTCTGTCGGGATGAACTCGGTCTGGGTATCCTCGATCTGGGTGATCGTACGGCGGTCTGCGTTCCGCATAATCTGGCCTGCGATCATAGCCGCTTCTCTCTGAAAAACTGGCACGATCAGGGTAATCGCGGCGATCGGGATAAGGCGGCCTCTCACGATACTCAGGATATGGCTTCCGCTCGTAATCTCCGCGATCACCATTAGGACCAGGACGTCCGTGGTAGCCTCCACGCTCAGCATATGGCCTTTGTGGCAGTCGCTCTCTGTATCCTTCGTCTGGACGTGCCGCCCGATCACGATTATCAACTCGACCTAATTGATATGGCCTACTGACGCGTTCGTCGTAGCGCGGTCGACCTGCTGATCTTCGGTCGTCGTAATACCCGCCACCCCGACCTCCACGGTAGGAGTTGGCATCTGGAGTAACATAAGTTAGCACGCGACTAACAACATACATTTTATTCATCCCACCTCTTCTGCCATGCTGTGTCGGTCCAAAGTATTTCCCAGGAGTGGGTGTACGAGGTCTATTTCTTCGAGCGAATTCGATTCTAACGTGTCGTAAATCAGAATACTTTAGAATCTCATCGACTCAAATACAACTTACTGCAACGCTTTGGACTCTATTACGCTGCCTTGCAGTGCGTTCTTGGCTGCAGTAGCAACCTCAACATCACCAAACGCAACAAATCCGAATCCACGCGACTCATGCGTATGCGGATCTCTCATGATGCTACAGCTCTCGACCACTCCATACTGCGAAAAGAGATCGTGGAATTGAGCATCTGTCACTTTCACGTCGAGGCCAGAGACAAACAAGCTTAATGACCTGTCGCCTTCTGTTTCGCGCTCCCTTTCCCCACTGGGATTGGGCATTGGGTGGTCATCACTGAGCTCACTATCAAAAAGTATTAGGACCGCGCGCCCCGGCTTCGACGAGACCATCAACTTACTGGCTGTAAGGTCGACCATTTGCATCTTCTAAGCGTGCAGAATCCACGCGAGCTGGAGAGGCCGATCGACGCGATTCATAGCTTTGATCTAGATTACATCGCATATCAGCATTATGCCATTCACGTCAATCTGTAGGCCGTGACGCGTAAAATGCGTAGACACAATTGGACCGCATGACAGCTTGAAAATTCTTTACCAGCACTAAACGAATAGTCGATTCCGGTTCCACGGTTCCAGCTTTCACTCATAGTCGCTTCGTATAGATACAATTACAGTTGGATATCAATAGCAGAAGACAAAAGCCGTGTATGATGATGTATGAGGATCTTCGATATACCAGAGTTAACAACAACATGAGAAGGTCGAATAGTCATTACCCGGCAATGGCTACTCCCACAGTTACGAATAACTGGTAACAAGTTAAAACTACAACCGACAGAGAAGTAACTAATTATTGACATTGTCTCGTAATTAATGTATTATAACCCTTGGATCGTAAAGTTGTCCATAACTCCCCCGCCACCAACGAAATTGTCTATAACTCCTTCGCCACAACCAAAAATGATAAACCAAATATAACACCCTGTAGCCAAAGGTAAAGGTATGATCGCTGTACATGTGGAACAGAGTATGTACAAAATAAAAAGCAGATAACACAAGTCAACGCAATCATTCCACACCTGTCTGCTGCTTGTATGCTTTCTCCGCCATCTCCGCCAACGTCTGAAGTTCGCCACTGCTCTCACACATCGCCCTAAAGATGGAGTCCTTCTTCTGCAGCAATAAGTGAGGCTTGTCGTACTCCTTCACAGTACCCGCATCCATCACTAATATCATGTCGTAGTCAATAATCGATCTCAGTCGATGTGCAATTGTCAAGATAGTTGTAGCCTTGAATTCTTCACGGATGGTCTTTTGGAGCAATGTATCAGTCTCATAATCGATTGAGGCCGTGGCTTCATCAAGAATAATAACCCGAGGCGATTTCAGCAGCGAACGCGCCAGGCACATTAATTGACGTTGACCCTGAGATAAGTTTGTTCCTCCTTCGGTGATGGGACTGGCAAGGTTATAAAAGACGTTGACAGGGTCGAAGCTGTCATCAGTCGCCGAGGTAGACCCGTGGTTTTCGCCGGTACCAGACCCGAACCAGGCATTGTCAATGAGATGGACGCGATGCAGGGCCTCGAATATGGCTGAATCAGTGTATCTGTTGAATGGGTCCAAATTTGAGCGAATTGTTCCAGAAAAGAGTGTGGGATCTAATCTATCAGTCAGCAACAGAGATCATATTTGTCAAAACAGCATTTAATACTGACCCTGTGGAATAATAGTCAGTGCCTCTCTCAAGTCACGCAATCCAAGTTTTGAAATATCAATATCATCAATAATTATAGTTCCCGTCACCGGTTCCAGGAACCTGAAAAATGCAGATGCGATCGTGGACTTGCCGGCTCCAGTCCTACCAACAATTCCAATCTTCCAACCTGGCTTAACATCGAATGATACATTCCGAATAACTGCCGGCAATTCCGGGGCATAGCGAAGCGAAAGATCTCGAACGCTGATACCACCGTGACTTGGCCAGCCCACAGGAGGTCGATAGTATTCCACCACCTCTGGCGCTTCTTGATCAATTTGAAGGTACTCGTTGATGCGTTCGACAGAGTTCATGTCCATTTCAGTAACCGCGTAGAGCATAACGAGGTAAAGCATGTTCTCCGAGAATGTAATAGCATAAGTCAGACAAAGACCGGCAAGTCCTGAATCAATCGAGCCTTGGCTCAAAACAACGAACACTCCGGCGAATGTCGCAACGAGCCCGCCAGCTGACTGTACCAGGAGACACATCCAGCGATTGCAAGCCCAAAGTAGTGTGTATGGTCTAAGGTTAGTTTCAATATAAAGTAGATTCTGGTACATGAACCTCTTTTCGCACGCATAAGCTCGTATAGTACTGAGACCGGCGAGTGTTTCGCCAAAGTGCTGATAAATGGGGCTTCGCGTGATCGACTGAATTCGTTTCAACTCACGCGAGCTCCTCAAATAGAAGATGTTGATAACGTAGTAGATCAAGCAAATCAGCACTGCCGCAAATAAGAATCGAGGAAGTATCGAAGTGATCAAGATCAAGATAATGGCCAGTGCCACGATGGAGTGCATCACTGCCAGTAAATTACCCGCCACCTCTTGATCAACAATCTCGATATCTTTGGAAAATCTATTCAAAATTCTTCCAACCGGAGTGGAGTCGAAGAAACGAGGTGTCCCTCTGAGAACTCTCTGAAGTAGTTGCTCAAATAACTGTCTAGATGCAACCAGACTACCAATAAAAACAACACCCTCGCGGCAAAAGGAAATAATCATATATATCACCGATATCGCGGCATATATCCAAAGATAATAGAGTACTCCATGGCCGCCAGGATGACTTGCAACTATATGGATTTCATCGGAGACGTCTGACGCGTTATTGGCCCATTCCCGAATCCACCACGATTGAACAACGAGGCCACCTTGCTGGCCCACAAAGGCGACGATAACAATAAGCCAATACCATATTGGACCCATATTTCTGAAGTATGTCAAGTACACGTCAAACTTAACTTGCCCTATTTCGGACTCCTCTGCTTGTACAAGTGGGGGTAGTTGATTCTTCGGTTGACAGACGCTATGTTCGCCAGGATCTTCTAGTATGGATTCTGTCACTTCGACTTCATCGGTAACTGTTTTTCGCGACTCCTCAGCGGGTGCGCAGATTGGTGTGTGCTTCGATACCAGATCAGCAGAAGACACGTTTCTCGATACAGCCATTGAAGAATTGCGGGTCGAAATGGACTGTTGCACAAGCTCATCATCACCCAAAACACCAGCTTCAAAAGCTTCCTCAGGTGTGCCCTGGAACTGCACGGTCCCATTATTTAAAACTACAATATAATTTGCGCCAACGACTGTCAAAGCAACGTTATGAGACACCAAAATACAGGTTCTGCCATACATTAGCGGTCCCAAAATGCAATTTTGGTATATCCACAGCGCACTGTGAGAGTCGACCGCACTTAAACAATCGTCGAGCAGCAGATGCTTGGCCTGAGAGTATAGTGCACGTGCGAGGGAGATTCTCTGCTTTTGTCCGCCAGAGAGTGCGATACCTTTTTCACCAACTTCGGTATTGTCTCCCGCCTCGAAAATCTCTAAATCATGGCGAAGAGCACATGCGTCAATGCAAGCTTGATATCGCACATGATCATAAGGGCTGCCGAAGAGAATGTTGTTCTTGATAGAGTCATTCAATAACCAGGGTTGTTGGGAACAGTAAGCGACCGAGTCTGACAAGCCGGTGTCGGGATCAATGTGATTGCCGTGTTCGCCAGAGACTCCGGGCAAAAATATGTTGCCTTCTAATAGCGTCATCTCACCCAAAAGTCCCATCAGCAGCGACGTCTTTCCAGCACCAGTCGGTCCAATGACAAGTGTTATTTCGCCAACCTTGAAATCAATATTCAAGTTGCGCAATCCAAATTTCTGAGAATTCTCATTGCTACCCCAAGTGAGAGTCGCATTCTCAAAACCGATGCATGGTGAATTAGGACCACGTGGAATCGTCAACTGGTCATATTTATCGGTTGTTTCTTCCACCATAAATCGATGGATTCGGTCCAATGAAACCTTAGTGTCAATCACATCCGCCACTAACTGGGCAAGACGATCCATTGGTGTTCGCACCAAGTTGAACAGGGCGAGCGAGCTGAATGCAACCGATGCTGTTAATTCCTTCTTTTCGACCAATGTATAGAAACCGAACGTGACACAGGTAAGTACTGTCGGGAATCCAAACCATACAATGACTATATTATCAGTAAACCAAACAGACATGTAGCGGAAAGTATGAACTCACCTGCTGCAGCCCAAAGAAGATACTGCTGTCGCAGTTTCCGCAGTTCCTTCTTACGGGTCTCGAGTAAATCAGCCTTAAACATATCTTCCCATGCTAAACACATACATATTCATGTCAGTGATGCTATCCTCACAATGCAGAAGGAACCCATACCAAAGAACTTTATGATTTTAATACTTTGCAGAATCTCATTCGTTTTGTGCGTTCGCTCATCGCGGACAGCCATCAGCGCAGCATCAATTTTAGCGAATCCTTTTGAATAGGCGTAATTGATAGGCAAAACCAAAAACATTGTGGCCATTCCAACCAAAGCACTGCGACCAAGATTCCTATACAAGAGAATAAAGGCTGCAATAATCATGGTGAGGCCCTTAACCAATTGATTTAGATTAGCCAATGAGTCCGAAATTCTGATTGCATCGACAGCCATCAAATTAATCACAGCACCCATTGTGATTGAAGAATGTGGCGCAGTGCTTGATTTGTTTGTGTCATCTTTATTGGTGTTTGATGTCGATGAGACATCATCTGCTGTCTCATCTAATTTCGTCTTGGTCGGTTGTTTCAACTCCTCCGCAGTCGCCACAGCTTTTCGCTTCAACGCTTTTGCATAGATCTCACCAATGAGCAACGACCTTATCTTTATTGCCATTTTCCTAAAGCCCCAGAGCGACTGCGCAGTAAATATGGCATCGGCAATACTGACGACGAACAACAGTACTACATAGAGCCAAGCCATGTTACTCGATGTTTCTCCAGGATTCTCAGTGTATTCCAGGAGTAATTTTACCAGGACCACTGGTGCTAACTCGGTAAGTGCGTAGAGAAAAGTCCATATGCAGCTGACGATAAAAGGGACGTAAAGATAGTTTACACATGCTCGGACAAAACTCATGTCGCCCCTGCAATGCTTCGTTAACTAACACATCACCAAACAAAGCAAAAAAAAAAAGAGCGACTCACCGTATGCTCCGGAATTCGCGGATTACAGTAACTGGCCGACGATCGGAGCTTAGGTCCCATAGATCATCTAGGGTCAATGGGTTGAAATATCCCTTCCATACAATCGGCTGGATCCAAGAGAACGTCAAAAATGAGTACATATTGGCCAATGGCTCCCTGCTGGGCTCCAGACCTTTCCTGGATTCAACGTGCGGTTGAACATTTCCAAGGGGTGACACAAGCGCTATGTAGCATAGTATGCTGCCGATGATGAGGTCGACAATGGGGACAAACGCGACAACTTCAGCATGATCTGCGAAAAATAAGGATCGGAGACGGATTACTGCGATAAACCATCCTAAAAGGTAGATCACGGCCAGGTGACTTGTGATCGTGAAGGCAATGTCATTTGATACGCGAGTGCTTCTAAACAACGACAGGACAAAGCAGTATAGCTATTTATAATCAGCAGTCAGCAACCGACTATAGAAAAAAATAAATGCAGTCATATATGTGAGTACCCAAAAAATAGTAACGACAAGTGACTGGACTACCAAGGAAGCCCGAGATTCTAGTCGCGGATGCTTGACGAGCAACGCCGCCGCTGTTACGGTCAGATGCACAATGACAAGTGCGATTAGACTGCCGCGTTCTACCGCGGCTCGAGCCGTAACCCCACGCGATGATATAAATGTTATGTCAACATCCGAGTCATTTTCGCATATTCCGGATAAATTTAGGAAGTGGTCATTTGCATGTGAAGTAGATCGGCCTGGTCCAACCGGCCCGGTATATTCTGAATCTGGGCCAGGAGATATGTAATCAGACTGTTCAGTTGTTCTTAAGCGATATAGTTGGTTATTATCATCATGAGTATTTTCTGGGAAATAGCCGCCAGTCTCTGGTACGGCTCGAATAGTATCGTCTCCACCAAGCGAGATGTGCCGACTGCGACCAGGTCTTAAATACTGACATAGTGTCCGGAACGACGGAATAAGCAAGCATGCAGATATCAAGATTACAAACCCAGGGAACAGGACACCAATGTATCTAGCACATCATTAGTGAGACTGTATCATTATGGGACTAATCGAAGATAACGATAACAACATACTTGTCCTGAGCACATGTGCTGAAGTCGTCGCCATCCCATACGGGCTCCTGACACGTGAAATGGAACCCCATTACGTCGTGAAACGAGAAATTATCACGACACATACTACTGAGGCGATGCTGCGATATAAAAGATCCTCGACGATGACCCGTGAAGATGATTAGGGTAAATATTAAACCTTAAGGTTTGCACCATGCCCCAACCCGCATTGTGCTGACCCATTGCATATGTCAGGTTGGGTCCGTACCCGTTGGTCCCTGGACCCGTGCAGGAACGACGCCAAGCTAACATGAAACCTAGCAGGTCAACCACGCAGTTCTCACACTTATGGTCTCAAATGCATAAGCGATGGGGTCAATCCAATCTATCATACATCATCGTGCAGCAGGATCGCAGCAAGTGTGTATCAGTCTATATCGCAATTTCGTTAGTCTTTCGAATCGTGCATTAGCGTGCATTCAACAACGCTCTAATTAATTTCGGGCCTGCCTTTTGCGCCTCACAAGTGAACCTTAACGACCTCGCGAACATGTCGCAGCTATCTGATCTACAAAAGGGCCGTGTCGGCAGCCATCCGCCGCCGTCTCGACAATATTCTGGTCGCTGTCTTTCCTTCGTCTCCTCATTCATTGCTCTTTCCCTACTCTTTGCCCTCAGTCACTTTTTTTCTCCTTCACCGCGGCAGAAAATGGCATCGGTGACGTCGACTGTCGCCAGTTCGTTGACGATGGCCGTGTCGTCGACTCTGTCCGCTTCCATCACCAGTTTCTCATCTCAAGAGTACAGCACGGCTACATCATCCTCGGCCACGGCAACAAGCTCTTGCCGAGTAGGCTTTGACGGCAACTGTGGTTCTGCACAGGCGAATTATGGGCAGTCTCTGTCGACGTTTTTATCGTCCCTAGTTGCGTCTTTGATCATCTTCGCGGTCGAGTTGTGGCTTTTCCTACTTATGCGAAAACGAATCCGTCGCGTTTACGAGCCAAAAACATATGCTGTTCCAAAACGGTGAGTGTCGATTACAAGTTCTGTGTTTTCTCGCTATGATGCTAAATGCAAGTAGACAGCAAGTCCCGCCGTCGGGACCAGGCCTGCTTGACTGGCTCGTGCCAACGCTCTTCATGCCCGAATCAGAATTCATTAAGAAATGTGGTCTGGACGCATACTTCTTTATGCGCTACCTGGTCATGCTTATCTTTATATTCCTCACGGCGTCAGCAATTGTTCTCCCAATACTACTTCCTATCAACGGAGCTAACACATCATCCGGTACCGCAACTGGACTGGATTCGTTGGCGTGGGTGAATATTAGCTCGGGCGACACGAGCCGTTATTGGGCACACTTGATACTGGCCGTCGTGTATATCATCTTCCTATGTGCCGTATTCCACCACGAGATGGCAGCTTATATTACTATGCGGCAAACTTACTTGACCTCCCCGCAGCATCGATTGCGGGCCAGTGCCACGACAGTGCTTATCCGTGCTGTTCCACAATCCCTGTGTGACGCCGAAAAAATTAGGGCAATTTTTGACGTATTTCCTGGTGGCGTGCGTAATGTTTGGATTAATCGCAACTTGCAGAAGCTGTCGGATAAGATTGTTGAGCGAGATCAGGCAGCAGCAAAGCTTGAACATGCGGAAACTGTACTGATACAGAAAGCTACAATAGCGCACAAGAGGCAGCTTCGCAAAGCTCAGAAAACCAAAAAAAGGGTGCTCGCAGAAGTTTCCGGGATTGAGACCTTAGATGGGAGCGGCACAACAACACCTGCTTGGAAAAATTACTTGAAGGAGAAAGATCGCCCAAAGCACAGGGTCAGTAAGTTCCGGTATTTTCCAGCATTACCAGGCTTTGCCAAAAAGGTCGACACCATTGAATGGTGCCGTGAGCAGCTAAATAAACTTAACGTGGAAATTGAGGAGATGCAGCAGGACGAGACACAATATCCGTTCATGAACTCCTGCTTTATTCAATTCAACAACCAAATTGCCGCGCATATGGCTTGCCAGTCTCTGTCAAGCGAATCGCCTCAGCACATGGTGCCCCGCATTATTGAAATCAATCCGAATGATGTTATTTGGAGTAACATGCGAATCAAGTGGTGGGAAGCCTTGCTACGGTCTATGCTAAGTGTTGGTGCTACTGGTGGTTTGATTTTCGGATGGGCGTTCCCTGTCGCGTTTGTGGGTATTATTTCTCAACTCAGTTACTTGACCAGTGCATTGCCGTTTTTGTACTTTCTCAACGATATGAACCCGACGATTAAGGGTATAGTCTCTGGAATTTTACCACCTGCTGCATTGGCTGGTCTCATGGCATTGTTGCCATACATTCTACGATGTAGGTTTGTTTATTTTTTGAGCGACGGGGAAATGTGCCACTGACGAAAAGTAGTATTTGCAAGTCAACGAGGTGCAGCAACCGGTGTTCGGGTTGAGGAGATTGTTCAGAGTTCCTACTTTAGTTTCTTGTTCGTGCAGGTCTTCTTGGTTGTCACGATTGCGAGCTCGATCACGACGGTCATTCAAGAGCTTACCCAAAATCCGACCTCGATTCCTGGACTGCTGGCCACGAACCTGCCAAAGGCATCCAACTTCTTTTTTTCATACCTCATTTTGCAAGGTCTGACCTTTAGTGCGGCTGCACTCCTGGGAGTCGGACAGCTGTTCATGAAGATGCTTGTCGGCCCGTTAGCGGACGTCACCGCGCGACAAAAGTTTACGCGTCTGACGACTTTGTCGTACGTGCGGTGGGGTACGTTCTATCCAATATATACTAATCTGGGCGCTATTGGCATTGTTTACACGATTATTTCGCCATTGATAATGCCAATGTGTTTAATTGCGTTTTCGCTTTTCTACATTGCCTATCGATATATGTTTATATACTGTAACTACAACCAGACTGATTCTGGTGGACTCTACTTTCATCGCGCGATTAACCAGCTGTTTACTGGAGTATATGTGATGGAATTGTGCCTTGTTGGTTTATTTTTCCTTGTCCGGGACAGTGACTTGCGACCCTCCTGCACGCCACACGCGATCATCATGATTGTTGTGTTTGTTTTCACGGCGATATATCAGTTTATTCTGAACAACTCTTTTGGTCCGCTTTTTACTTACCTGCCCGTTTCACTTGAAGGCCGTGCGCGGTTATTGATGAAGCACTGGGAGAAAATCAACCAACAGCCGTTGTTAAGGACTTCATCGTCAATCAAGAGTTACTCGGCGATCGAAAGTACGACATCGCTGAGCGGGGAATTCAGCAAAAGTGATTTGAAGAAAAGAGTAACTGGTGAGGGCATTGCCGACGTTGAGTTACATCGTAGTCAGACTGAGGGCGGGTCAGAAGTTCCGCTTTATCGGACCGATCTGAAGGATTCTGACTATATGGACCTTGAAGCAGACTCACCAGTATTGCAGTCGCCGCTTGGACAGTTGTTTGCCGCGTTTAAGAAGCCAATTACGACGACGATTGCGAGTGCGCCTGGCCGGTTTGTCGGCGGAGTTGGCACGAGTGTTGGGGCGCAACTTGAGAATACTGCGAATATGCTCCGAATTAGCAAGCCAATTGGACATATTAAGACTGTTACGGGTTTGATATACACTGGCAATGATGCTGCGGTTTTGGAAGCGGAACTAGCCAAGAATTCAAAGGATGCCATGCTGCTGGAAGGCATGGCTGAGGACCTTGAGGATCTGAGCGTGGAGGAGCGGGAATTCTTGGTGAACCGTGCATTTCGACACGAAGCATTGCGTGCGAAGAAACCGATTATTTGGATTCCGCAGGACGATTTGGGTGTGGCTGCGGACGAAATCAGAATAACTCGAGAGTCGTACGAAAACGTACTGATTTCGTCAGATAATGCGGCGTTGAATGTAAGAGGTAAAGTGGTATTTGGAGGTCGTCCTCCCGACTATGATATCAAGTCCAAGATTGCGTTGTAGGTCTTTGTTAAATATTTTTTTTTTTTTTGGTATTTGTGTTCGTCTGGGAGTCTTTGGATTGTAGATTTTTTTTTTACATATTAGGGTAGTTATATTGATGAATATTTGTGACGATTATGACGGGGGATTAGAATAACAAACCTTCATATTGAATTGAATGCAGCGTTGCGCAACAAGCAGCAGCCCTTTTGGAGTATCTTTACGGGGCAAATCGCGGCATGTATGGCCGATGGAGCAGAAGGATGTATCATTGTAATTGCATATCCAGAAACCTACGGTGCATAGTCAAGGAATGGGACCAGTGCAGCTGGCAATATGCGGAAATCTCGCGACAAGCACTCTGTAACTGGTGGACAACTCGATTGCCGCGTCGTAGGACTGCTCGGCGTGGAGGTTGTTCACTGCCTGGGCTACTTCCATTTGAAGCGGCAGATATTGACGCATCAGAAGCTGAATGGACGACTCGGTGAAATTTTTCAAAGGCTGTGAGGTAGGCAAACTTTCTATGTCGGTTAAGATCAGCGTCATTGATATTGTGAGGAAGGAAATCATCGAAATCGCGAGGCGAGATAAGAAGAGGGTTTGAATGGTCCATCGAAGCGTGGACCACGAGTTCTAGGATTGTCGTCCAGACCGGGGCGCGGATTTCAGATTGGAACGGGCTCAGGCGAAAGAGCCGAGTTTCGGTGCATCCTCAAATACGGCATGTCCCTCAGCATGGCATTCAACCTGATCCCCATCATGAACGGCGCCAGTTTCCTCGGACGAACCGTCCCAAACGCCATTGCCGATAAACACGGCCGCTTCAACGTCCTCATCGTGATGCTTCTCTTCACTGGGATCCTCACCCTGGCCTTCTGGCTGCCTGGTCGCAGCAACGCTGCCATCATTGTCTTTGCAACGCTCTTCGGTATCGGTTCTGGCTCTTGTATCGGCCTGTCGCCGCCATTGCTCATGACCATCTAGCCGCCGAAGGAGATCGGCTTCCGGATGGGGGCTGCTTTGACGATAGGGAGTATCGGAGCGCTGACGAGCCCCCCCCAATCGCAGGCGCCTTTGCTGGGGTCAGTGGTGGATCGTACGCCAATTCAACCATCTTTAGCGGGGCGAGTTCATAATTTCGACGGCGTTCTTGGTCTTGGCGAGGGGAAGGATCGCCGGGGTGGAATCCGCTGACAACTGCTTGAGGGTACAAAACCAGGGCTAGGGTACATTGTCCTCATCCTCACTCCTCTCTAGTGGAATAGGCACTCTTACATTACGGAGATTCACGGGGCAACGACCAACTATTCCTCTTTGGGACTAGCGTAAGTAGATATTCGTACCCAAAAGCCAGCAGAGGTACCAGGGTTACCCTCCTCAATAAACTGTATCAAATTACAACCCTCATGCTTACATCAGTGACCGTATGTCTCTCCACATAGCATCAAAATCCACGTTCTCATCACCAACTTCGTCATCAGAAAAGTCCTCACCGTCTTCGGAACTCGCGTTTTCCTCTGCCATTTGGTCGTCTATCCCACTTTCATTTTCGCCAACAACTTGTGACTGGTTGTTCAATAATTTGGGGCACTTGCGTCTGTTGTGGCCGGCCTTGCGACAAGATCCACATCGTCTCACTTTCGCCATTTGGTCAGCGGCACGCAGTACGATCTCAGCTGATGTTTGAAGCCTTCGTGTGCCCTTCGGTCGGCCTTTTCTAGGAAGCTCGGTAGAGGGATCTTTAAGGATGAATCCATGAGACTCGCGCCGACTGGGACTTCAATACTACTTATCCGAGCTATCATAAGTTAGCAATGTTAAGAGCCTCATAGTTTCCCCATTCATTCGGTGCCTCCGTAGTCCTAACAAATCCCTACCGCTGCTGAAAAGTCGCTCACAAGCAACTTCAGATGCAGGCAGCGGTAAGAAATCTCGAGCAGCCCTTGCCATTTGGGGGTACTCGCCTTTATGGGCGTTCCACCACTCGAACAGCCAGTTCTCGTTACCCTTAGTATTTGCGAGGCTAATAATGCCATCATCAAAATACCGATCAATATCAGAAATATTCTTGGCCTGGCCCTGGATCTTTTGCAAAAGCCGTACTTCTGTAGAGGGATCTGTCTCCTGCTGAGACGGCGGTTCCTGCGTCTGCGCCTCTTCCTCAGGGGGATATTGGCGATGCAGGAAGGCTCTCAACTGGGCAATAAGGTCATCTGCCGCTTCTTCGTCCTCAAGTTCCTGCTTCAAGAGCTCGCACTTGAAGCGAGGATCCAAAATCATTGCAATATAATAAGTGTTGACCTTGTCCACGAAAGCTAAGTACTTCTTGTACTTCGTTAGTCCGGCTCGAACAGCGTTCAACACCTCAGCCTCTGTGTATTAGAGGCGTCCTGGAAAAGCTCTCCAATTCGTAGTATAAGGAAATTGAGAGGCTGAGCTGAGGCTTAGCGCGGGAAACCAACCGTGTAAGCTCCTCAAATTTGCCGAGTATATCGCGCAATTGTCGAAGTTGGCCCCAGTCCTGGGTAGTGAAGGGCGGTAGCCCCAGTGCCTCAACTTCCATGAACCGCGTAACCTGCCTGTATGAATCCAAGCTTTCTTTCAACATCAGGTACGTCGAATTCCATCGCGTTCTGACATCATACGGAATTATTTTTTCCGGCAGTTCATCCAACCGACAAAGCTTTTTCCAGCGATTTCGACGCTGCGGGCTCCTGTCGATCCAAAGGACAACTATCCCCTAAGTCTCGCCAAGGGAGACAAACCTGGATCGAGATCTTTGTTTGCTTTGAGAGCGTCGCAGGCCAGATTGGCGCTTTGAGCATCGCCTGACTTCAGAGCGCTGAGAATATCACCCACGATCAGGTTTATGACGTGCGCAATTCATCGAATGTAGCTGGAATTGCCCTCGAATCGTATAGCGGGGCGCGCACTGCTCAAAAGCTGATCTCGGCATTCCCTCACAGTATAAGGGCACATAGAATATATCGATAATTACATCGACGGACGTAGCTGACCCATATTACGTCACACTGATCTGACCCGCAACCTTGGTACGGGGGTGGCAGGTGTTCCTCGGATGACGTCATTTGAGGGTCTCGTGCCTATTTGACAGTTTCGTGCGACGCCGCATTTCTGCCGCTTTGTTTTGGGTGGCGCCTGTGCTTTCGTACAATAGAGAAAAAAAGTCAACGAGGGCATCGAAAGGCTGATCTATATAATGAACTATGCTCCACCGCTGGCGCGATCCTAGTCTTCATCTGCATCCGGCGTGACAAATCCAGTGTACAGTCTTTGCTATATCTCAGTCATGACAGAATCACCCACAGCTCCAGCCACCGAGGGCTCTACTAAAGGCGGCATTGAAGAGGCCATTCCTCTCGAAGTCATTGATCCGACAGCTGTCCTAATCCAACGCCTCGACTCATGGCGTCATGCGGTCGAGCTGCTGCAGGATTACTCGGAGAGCCACCGTGTCATGTACCACAACTTGTCGCGCGACTATGAACGGATCTCCAAGACAGTCCATGACGCCCCGCAGTTCGACGCCGTCGAGACCGTGCCCCAGAATGGCGACCGCCCGGCGCACGAAGGCATCTCCGGCGGGTTCTTTGCCATTCGCGAAAAAGCCGAGGGTCTTATCAAAGCTGCCACCGAGGCCGAAAACGCGATCAAGTCCTCGGTCATTCCCCATGTCGAGAGACTTAGCCACGACATAAAGGAACACATTCGCGGTCTCAAGTCCAATGGTCTCAAGGGCGTCAGAGATGTCGAGAGGGCGCGCGGACAAACGCAGAAGCAGATCGAGCTGCTCGGTCATCACGCAAGCTCCTTCGGCGTCTTTAGCGGCAAGCCGGATCCCCTCAAAGACCCTTACATCATCTACCGTGGCGTTCTCAACAAACTCGATAGCCAGATCATGAAGGAGAATATCCAAACTGACACCCTGCTTACCATTCAACGCGATTTCAAGACTTTCGAAGCCCACGTTGTCGGTGGCATCCACCAGATGTTTAAGCTCCTGGATCAGACGCAAACCGCATTCTGGAACTTCCAGCGCGAATGTTATGGCGCCATCACTAGTGCATTCACCAACATCCCGTTGGAATTTGAGTGGGATCAGTTTGTCGCTAGCAACAAGCAGATTCTTGCCGATGAGTCTGCTCCCAAGCGCTCAATCGACCGCGTTAAGTTCCCAAATCAAGACCACGAATCTACAAACCCTCTTATCGAAGGCATCATCCAGCGCAAGAGCACAATGAAATTCTCCAAGACCTATAACTCTGGATATTACGTCGTGTCTCCGTCCAAGTTCCTGCACCAGTTCGCAACAAAGGACTACGTCCAGAGTCCGGAGCCTGAATTCTCCATATACCTTCCCGATGCTAATATTGGCGCAATGTACCCTAAGGAGACAGGCAAGAATAAGTTCAAGATCACGGCAAAGGACGCGCTCAAGACAATCACCACCAAGCACACGTTCGAGTTTAAGACCTCGACCTACGATGACTTGGTGAAATGGTGGAATGTCATTCAGGATATTGCTACTTCTGGACCTGGAACACTGAGCCGAGGATCCACGATGACCTCGGCCACTGCTGGTACTGCCGCGGGCGCGGCGGCGGCCGAGACTGCGCCGGAGACTGCGCCGGAGACCACGCCAATGGCTCCAGAGACCACATCGTCGCCAGTCGAGGCCACTAATGATATTCCTGTCGCTGGCACGGCCTTGGACCCTCCAGAAGGTGGAGCCACCGCTCCGGCCGAACCAGTTTCGACACCCGTCGAGAGTGCGTACCAGACTCCAGTGTCTGTCGGGTCCGATGCTGCAGAGCCTCCGGTCGGACCGGCGACCCAGACATCGCCGGGTGCTACAGGCACTTCTGAGCTGTTACCCGAGGAAGGTGAATCCCGAGTATGGAAAGAATAATTTTTTTTTACCTCTATGCAATGAAGAATGACGTGACTGTCTATGTATTTTAGTATAGGATCTTGTCTCGATAGGCTTTATGGTGTGGGATTGCTTTGATGTGGAGAAATGTATAAAATTTTCAAGGTTAGCTGCTAATCTAACAATTCTGTTCCAATGAATTTCATGATATCAGAATCTGTTGTAATGAATTCCTTGACATCAGAATCGATAAAAAAACTCATTGCATAAGCTTTAATCTTATCCATCTCTTTGTGCCATCCAAGCTGTTCTAATGTACTGCTCATATGTATTCGTGCCAACGTCGGGCCCATCTGGGCCAGCATCATGTTTTTATATTTATCTCGAACATGTGCTTCAAATGTAGAATTCTTGCCATAAACCAGTGGGATCGAACGCTCGAGCTCAGAAACTAATCCCCACAGGCATTCGTGGAAATCGATCGAACATTGTTGCAAACGGCTGCTCGGCCCAGTGTTGATGATATATGCCAAAATAACAACGAACCGCATCATATGCGCCAATCTGATAAGCATAAACTCCGGTTGTCGAGTTCGCATTTCATCTTGGAAGAAATACTGGATTCCAATGAACGCAAGTGCAGTGCTCCAGTCGTTATATTTCATGTAGTATGGAATCAGATATGCCAGCGATTCAGTGAAAGGGGATCGGTGTAATGGGATCATCCCTTGTTTGTGAAATTGCTTCAGTTTCGATACCAGTCCGTTCGCCATGCTATCGTTGGCGATCCTGTTAATCTCGGCAACGCCAGTGGAAGCAATTTGGTGCTCCAGGTTTGCGACGACATTTGGCGCGTCCGGGAATCGATAATGACACGATGAGCACGCCGAGATATCGTTGTATAACGGCACACCATCTGGGGCTGACCGCATTGAATACGGTTGAAATGGGGTACCGCATCTGGGACATGTGAAATCGTTTCGTGGATCTGCTTTGGGACCGGACCCGACCTCAGGCGGTCTACATGCTGGACAATGGCAGTCAAAAAAATACAGGGTCCGCAGCTGCTTCTTGCGTTCTGGCATCGGCATAGTGTTATCAGTATAACTGATAAATATTTCCTCCCCTTCCTTGATCGGTCTGACTGCCCGGAGCAATAATACATTCTTGTCGAACACGAGTACAGCGTTGGGGTCGCATGAATGGTTGACCAGCGAAACTAGCGGGTCGAACATCAGGCCCACAGTATCGTAATTTGGATTTGGTATGGTTGCACTGTTCGTCATTACCTAATTGACGTCAGCCAAAAAATCCACACGACAGCATAGGGGCAACGAACGCACTTTACATAGCATCTCGACAATCGCATCGAACGGCAACGCCGAGCGTGAATATTCCTTCGCACCCTTGCTCATGAGTACCAGCGTTGAAAAATCATCCAATTTACGCCTCTCATCGATATGTGACATCAATCCTTCCATCGACTTGAAGAACCTGTCTCGGTTTTCTCCTTGCATCATGAGAATTCGCATGAGAAGCACCACGGGTGAAGGAGGTACTTGCGGTGCCAAAGATGCGAGTATTTTGCATTCTCGTTTATGATACGCTTTCCAATCTTGTAACTGACATTGCTGCACCAAAGGTCAGCCAATTGTTCCAGCAAAGAAACTTTGAGTACTGATGCTCACTTGTGAACAGTAATAAGAAGCCCGGCATTTCCCACACGAGAATATTTTCGCGACCGACGCTGGTTGAACTTTGTCTCCAGTCTTTGCCGCAAGAACAAAACAATTGGCACAGATGTATGAGCGAAAGTCGCTTTCAGGAACCGATACCTCTGGTATCTTTTTAAATATTTCCGAGTCTGTCATGCGTAGTGTTTGTTAAGTCCTAGCCCATAACAAAGACGAACAATTAACTTACACGCCTTAAAATCTTTGGCGGCAACTAGACCATTACCGCGACCTGGAGAATACTCTTTAATCACTACGTCTAGCCTGTTCATGGCTTCGTTTGCAATTGCACGAATATAGTAATTTGTAACTTGGACGAACGCGTTCGCGTTTACTCCTTTGTCGACCTAACGTCATTTAAGGGTCTCGTGGAGTTTATCCTACATAACTCCAGCAATTGGATGTTTTATAACTCCTGAGCAGATGGGACCATATAGGATACGTGGAGAAACAGGTTACAGGTAATTAGTGACATATTTTACAAATATATATGGTTAAAGCGGCCCCATTAGTGGCAGTAGCCTAGCGTGTATCAGGTCGAACGAGAGTCTTCCTAAAAATGCTTCCACGCAAAAAAATTAGACTCGTCGTTGGGACTTTTCACACTCCCAACTCGTGCCCAAAAATCAAAAAAAAAAAAAAAAAAATTCATGCCCATCTCCACCGCGCCCGTCGTAGATTAGCATATACTCTGATAACATAATTCCTTGAAACAACATAGGTCAAAATATGATGCGAATAGTGTAGGTATATGGTTTGTTTATAGTTCGAATATGGTGAAACTAATTGAGATAGGAAACCCAGAAATGCGCGATCAAAACGTGCGATGGACAGTAGGGCCCCGAAAGTGGTTGAGAACACCAAGACGGCCCTAACTGTTCGTGGTTCGACCTGCAATGTTCTTGTCCAGAATGCAATGACAGATATTGTATACAGCATGCGTGTTACTTTGCTTTATCAGATCACTTGAGCGCTAACGAAAATTCTTAAGGCCGCGTACAAGCAACCCGATATCAAGAAGTTCCAGAAAAAGAACGAAATTCGCCCGTTTGAAGATGCCTCTTCACTGGAATTCTTTTCCCAGAAGAACGACGCCTCACTGATCATATTTGGTTCAAACTCGAAGAAGAGGCCAAATACGTTGACGTGGCTGCGCACGTTCAATTACCAAGTTCTAGACATGTTCGAGTTGAAGGTCCTAAATTACAAAGCTATGTCAGAATTTAAGGTACGCAGTATCTTCTATGTCTATTGGTTACAGTCAGAATCTAATGTGCATGTAGAAATTAACCGTTAATGTCGGCATGAAACCAATGATTTCCTTCATCGGACCCATTTTCGATTCCCACCCGCATTACCAAATGGTCAAATCAATGTTTCTCGATTTTTTTCGAGGCGAACAGATTTCAATGCTTGATCTAGCTGGACTGCAGTATATAATCTCTGTCACTGCATCTGGAGATGGCAATATTAGTGTGTATAGCGGGGATACTTCGAATCTTCCTCCGATCAATTTCAGAGTATACAAAATCAGAACGTACAAGAGTAAGAAGCAAGATAAAGTCCCGCGAGTGGAGTTAGAGGAGATGGGTCCACGGTTGGATTTTCAACTTGGTCGCGTCCGGGAGGCCGATCCTGACATGATGAAGCAAGCAATGAAAATTCCAAAGGAACTTCAGCCCAAGGCGAAGAAGAATGTCGAAACCGATTTGTTGGGTGACAAGGTTGCTACTATACATGTTGGTAAACAAGATTTGATGAAGCTGCAAACAAGAAAAATGAAAGGTCTTAAGAAGAGAAGCAAATATGAATTCGAGGGCCAGGGCGGTGTCGACGACGAAATTGAAGACGTTATTGTATCCGACGAGGAACAACCTAAGAAAAGAAAACGGCATATTAAGTAATCTTTTTGTGTGCATCATTTGGGTCTCTATTTTGGGTTTTTCTAGTTAAAACGTTTGGGTTAAGCTTTTATATACTGTATTCACAATCTATCACAGATAAAGCATTAAAAATGTACATAACTTTTGCAAACAAAGCCGTCCGAACGCATTTTTATATACATTATACTCCAATATTCCTAAAATATACCCAAGGTGAAGACTGTTTCAATTGAGTTACTGATTTTTTGATGATCTATTGGCGATGAGGCGCAAGAGATTCCGCATGAGCATAGTAACAGTCACCTTCCCGACCGAGGGTACATACAGAGACGCTTTGGTCTTGATATCAGCATTGAAGTTTTTGGCTGTCGAGAAATTGATGCAGACCGCACCGTCCTTGACGTATCTAGTTTCGAACTTGTATTCCTCCGACGGAACACCAGTAATAATAACGTCGGACGTTGGGACAACGTCTTCCAGCTTCACGTCAACATCGCTCACACGGTGACTTCGTAGCCTGATACCCTCTCCACGGGTAAACTTTTGAACGCTGTCAATATCGAACGAGTAAACGACCGCACCATCGTTAGCTAGCAACGCGGCCAGAGGACGACCAACAATTTCGCTTCGATTAACAATCGTGATCGATTTGCCGTATAGCCTGTTACCATATGGTAAAATCATGTTATACACGCCTAAGTATTCTAGGATCTTGACGAGCGCCAACGGCGTGCATGGTAATATACTTTTCTGTGTTTTTGCATCGTCAAGGTAGCGCACATTATGATATAAATTCTGAATGTAAATATGCGACAAGCCCTCGACGTCTTTGTCCTTCGAAACAACTTGCTGAAGATACTGGTCCTGTCTGTTGCCAAACACAGGGAAATAGATCATAATTCCATCGACATCGTCGTCGTCGTTTGCCTGAAAAATGAAATCTTCCAGTTCCTCTTTGTCGACTTGTCGCAGTTCAAACATGAAACCAACGTCGCAGAACGTCTTGCCAGTCCATTCAGCGTACATACGCGCAGCAGGATCGGTATTGGCCAGAAAGCCAACTAATTTGGGCTTCCTGCCAAGTTCTTCGATACCCTTCTTGATCTCGCCGGTGTAGGCATTCGCGACCGAACTCGCAAGGATAGTCTCTGTGTTCTTTAGTCAGACCTGTCCCGTCCACAACGAGTTCATGAAAATCATAGTAATATTTAAATCTGAAATGTATTTTGCCGCATATGGGATGGAAATACTTACTACAGGCAACTACACCGTCACTTTCTGATTCTGGAATTGGAGACATAAGAGAAATCCAATATCTCGAATATTACACTTGATGAAATTTTAGGTGCGTCGAGAGATAACTCGAGAGAAATCTAAATATTTACTGAGACGGCCGTGTGAATCGGAAAATTTATTATTATTCAGAGTATTTTTTTTCAGGGGATTACTCGAGGCGTCGAGAGCGATGAGCGCGGGGTGGCGGCGTTGGGACTTGGGACTAAAAAAATTAGCCGCTGAATATCGAACCATTGAAAATCAAGTTTAAGTTCACACTAGCAAGGTACTAAACCTTGTTCAGGGAACAGCAACAGTGCTATGACATAACGCCAATCCACTCGCAAAAACTTGCAAAACAGTATCATCGGCTTAGAGGTCATTATTTATCGAAATACAGTATCTGTCAGTGAATGGCACCGATTCAGTAATCTACTCCCTTTCTGGTTAATTTTTATATTTGAATTTGTTTAGAGATTTGCAATATGTCGACGCCGGTCATTGACAAATATATGGTGTCGTTAGACACCACATCAGCAGCTGATGCAGACGCAATCGCAAAGAACATTGCTAAAGGTGCGTAGCACATATAGCATTGGCGTTACTGAATGTCATTACTAAATTTTGTTACCAGATATTGAATTGGACAGAACTCGTCTTATTGAATTCATAGAGAGTCTGGGAAAATATTTGACAGATGATGATACTGGTATCAGAGTTAAAGGTTTGTTAGTTCTATCAAAAGGTGTTCAATGGTATATCAAATTAGGTACCTAATATCTTGACTGTATAGCACTGAGTTGCGTCGCAGCTGTTTTATCAAATTTACCTACTGGCAAACTAAATGCTCGACAGAGTAAGTATCCAATTTGCTGACTGGTCACTTCAATTAACGAAACACTGTAGTTGGCATGCTATCAGAATTCTTGTGCGACAGGTTAGAGGATGAAGAAGGCTTGAATGAAGCTGGAAGCGGTCTGCTGGCGTTAAGCAAAATGAAACAAATTTCGACGTCTTCCATCAAGTCGATAGCTGAAGCGTAATTAACCCACAACTGGGCATTCGCAAGAATTGAGTCTGACGATTGTATAGGCTCTTTACCAAAGTCGACATGAAGAAGCATAACCAGGCAACAAGATACGTCGTTTACCAAATCACGGACGAAATCGTTAGTCAACATATCGCTGTTCTGAAGAGCATGAATGACAGCACCTTGAACGGATTTACGAGGCTCATTGGAGGCGAGAAAGATCCTAGGAATCTGATGGTCGTCTTCTCCATGCTGAAAGTTATTATTGAGAATCTTCAGATAGAGGTGGCTAAAGAGGTTAGTGTTTCACACTCCTGAATTGATTCTAGCTCGAAGATTGATATCAAATAGTCTCTTTTCGACGCCGCATTTTGCTATTTTCCGATTACGTTTCGTCCACCACCAGACGATCCTTATGGAATTACGTCCGATGATCTGAAGTTGAAATTGAGGTATACGATTTTTTTGTGTTTTCGCACATTAGCTCTGACAAAAAGCCACAGGGCGTGTATCGCTGCATCAGCTCTATTCGCAGATTACTCCTTCCCTAGTTTAATAGAAAAGCTCACATCTAGTTCGATAAATGTCAAGAGAGACGCCTTGCACACAATCATTGCGTGTATTGACAGCTATGATGAAGTCACCGTGGAGAAGCATTGCGACGAAATTTATAATTCAGTCAAGTTTGAAGTACTGCATGAAGGAGAGGAGGACATTCCCGATCTAGTTTGTGGATTACTGAAGCGACTCACTGCGACGATTTCAATTGGCATGGCCGGCAAGGTGGTAAAGGACTCTCGGTTGGAGCAATTTTTGACAACGGCTGCGGATGAGTGCCATCCACATATCACAAATCTGGAATCGCGGCAGGCCAAACCTGCTGCTCGATTACTGGCAGCTATTGCGGAGGGATCATTCGCTGCGTACGACAAGATCGCAGAAACGACCTTGCCTAGTATTTTCGAGCTGGTAGATCTCAAATCAACGGCAACCATTTCACAGCAGAAGACGGCTTTGGATATTTTAATCTTATTTATTGAATCTTCCGGTAATTTATATGGGTGGAAAACCAGGGCCATGCTTGAAATGTCTCGTGGGAATGGCTTGCTGATACATAAAGACGCTCTGTTTGAATTGCTTTGTAGAGCGTTTGTTAGTACACCTAAAGACGAAGTTTCGTTCAGATTGCTCGCCTTGCAAGGACTGGTGAAACTTGCGCTGTTGCAAGACGTTTTGGATATGAGCGAGCTCGGTATGGTAGCTCAGTACCTGGATGACGTGGTCTTGACTGATACAAATGAATCACTATGGTAGGATTGTCAGTGTTCACAATTAGTGCGGGCTAATGTTTTATAAAGTACATCAGCACTCTCGTCATTGCAGGAGCTCGGACGGGTGAATCCAGACATAATTTTAAATACTGTCTTTCCAGCATTTCTTTCTCAGCTACCAGATCCGGAAATTTCCGACTTGGCACCGTCACAAACTCGCAGAAAACATTACCGGATTATTCTCTCGTTTCTCGCGGACCTTTGTATCAACAAAGCGATCTACGAAACTCTAACTGTTCGTCTGTTGAATAAGTTAGCGCTTGTCGCCAAAGGTACTTAGATTTACTTGCATCGCATATGTTATTTTCTCACATTATTTAAGAGGGGCAGAACGTTGTCTACGCGCAATCGATTCTCACGGCCATTCTTCTCGTCATTCAGCGTAAGCTCACGGAACGCGATTGGGATTTTAAGTCTTTCTTCACGACTCTCACGCCAAAGCTGATTGCGATGACATTTACTGCGTCAGTCGATCGCGACCAACCGCAGTCCAGAATAATGTGTCACAGTTCCGTCGTTGCCGTTACAGCAAAGATTGTCAATCTGCTAGTGCGATCTGCGTCGGTTGAGGATCAAAGCGATTTCGCCGAGCAGATTTGTAAAATATACATCACGAATGAACCATCTGTACTGATACCAGAAAGTGATCGTGCTCGAATCGTCAGCGCAAGGAAGCCCTTGGATAAGGAGTTCCGTGCAGACGGTTTGGTCGAGATATTCACAGCGGCAATTGCTGGATTGCGAATAGAGGCGAGCACTAACCATTACAATGAGTGAATTATGCAAAGTGCTGACGTCGTTAGGCTGCATTTCCTTACCCAGATGTCTGTTCGCTAGCATCGAATTTGGTTCCAGTGGCGTTAGCTACGCACAATGTTCCTGATCGTTTAGCGTTGGCAAGGTTGATCGCTCTTCTAGTAAACAAGTGGATGTCTAAGGACAATGAGCAGCAACTTATTGATTGTGCGGTTGAATCCTTGAACGCGCAAGTTACTAGTTCAAATGCTATAGTAGAGCGGGCAAGCAGTCTTGAGTTACTTGCATGGGTATGTATATCGAACCTTGGATTGTGATACAATAATCTGACCATATACCTACTAGATCGGTAAAGCTTTGATCTTTAAAGGCAATCGGAGGGCATTTGAAATCGTTGATCTCGTAATACAACTTCTAAGGGAGAAGTCTTTCGGCATATGTGCGAGTAGGACGTGCGGCATTCTCATCGCAGATGATGAGATAGTAAACAAGAGTAATTTTGTGGTTGTGCGATTGCTCGCTAAGCAACAATATTTCAGCTACTGCGTCCAGAGAATTGTCGATGGGTTCAATTCTAGCACTGACACGGAGATACGACGAAACCATCTAGTCGCCCTTTCAAATATTCTGCAGAATATGCCGGGGAAGATTGTTATACCTCATCTTCCTACTTTCCTGCCCTTACTTCTGCAGTCACTAGCTGTGAGTGACTCGCATGTTAAATTGGCTACTATTGAGACAATCACTGCTACAATTTCGGAAGCTAAGGATCTCATTGCAGAGCACCTTTCCACAATTTTGCCGCGCGTTCTAGACTCTACTCACGACACGGCATCAAATCCACCAGATGTGCGTATAGCAGCGTTGAACTGTTTAGCTATGTTGCCGCAATCACTACCGGAAGAAGTTTTGCAGCCGTTTAAGACTGAAGTCATTCGCAAGCTCGCTGTTGTTCTCGACGACCCCCGGCGTGCGGTTCGGAAAGCTGCAGTTGACTGTAGACACACATACTTTGCCATGGATAAATAGATTTGGCGCACTTATATGGCTTAGCAACTTGATATTTAGGTTTTCATGGGGGTTTCTTAAAAGTTTGAATGCATTGACAATCTTGTAATGGACAACCTATCATCAGTACATACAGAATAAAGATGACTAGCACTCATATAGAACGCTGATATCGTTCAAGCTGCTACATACTCTCTGTTCTCTTCTAAACTGGTCATCAAAGAGGTAATATATTTCATTACTCGTACTTCTCAAGTATCCGATCCTCGATATCCTCTAGTAAGTATTCATGAGTCGTAAGCTCAAGGTTCTCAGCCTCACTCAAGTAGAGCTTGTAAATATCCTGTCCTGGTTGGAGACCCCCGGCCATCATACCAGGGTTCATGCCTGCCATGTCCATTCCTCCGCCAGCAGCTAGTAATAGTTAGCGGCGACAGACGAGGAGAACCAAAAATTAATGAAGAAATATAGAAAAAACATACAATTGTTGCTTCCCAGAATGATATCATATACAGACCGCAGACCGAATAGGTTGAGGAAATACCACGACATAGACGACACCCACCTGACGTCCAAATCTCGCGTCGCTACACCTGATTGTAGGATTGACTTAAATCGAATTGTGAGAGGGAAAGGTAATTTCACTGAGAGCTATCAGTATTTCCGTACTATCGAGCTAACAGTTCAACATACTCAAAATAAAGCCGCTAAAGAAGAAGTTGATCCAACTCATCAATAGGGTCTGCGGCACAATCATGGCCATATTCCCTTTCAACATATTCATCATTTGATCCATTCCACCTGGGTCGGTAAGCGGATTTGGAGGTGCTTTTGGTTCATCCTTGTTTTTAAACGCCTCCTGGTCCTTCAGGAAGACACCTTCCTTGAATGCCTGTATCAAGTATGTCTTTCGGGATTGAAATGATGTCTGGGGGATGAACTTGCCATTCGACCGTAAGCTGGCACCACGAGCTAGTGATTGCCTGTAAAAAGTCAATCATCAATCACGATTCTCAATTGATCTAATTGAAGCCACATACTGTTCGCGAATAGCCAAAAGGTCTGATTGCTTTGGCGGTGATTGTAGGAGCAAGGTAATGTAGTGCCGCAAAATTCCAACAAGTATCATAACCAAGAGAATGGGAAACAAGACCCAGTCTCGCAGACTGGGATCAAGAACTAGATCGGGAACATTCACCATGACTTTCACGCCTCGTTAAATATGAAGACGATGTTATTTCATGGGAACTCTTGGGCTGAGTACCTGCCACAGTAACGAACCCGGATCACAATTTATCACAGGTCACGATATTGAATTCTTTACAAAACTCTAAATACGGGTTAGGGCTGTAATTTTACAACTGTAAGGAACAATAACTTTTGCAAAAATTGCGACCATTATCCCGACATCAAGTATACTCACACAATAGTTGGGAAACGATATGGCTTCCGGGCATGTAGCAAAGAATTTGCTTACGACTCCTACCCAACAAGCCAGGTTCGAGCTCGGCGTCTGTATGGCTGTCTACGACTGGGAAGCCCTCTCGGTTGCTGTGCAGAGTTTTTGGGGTGGACCGGACAGTGCAGACAAAAGAGATTGGATGGTTGGCTCAATAGTCGAGTTATATGGTATGCTACCTATTCTGATGGATAAAAGCGTTTGGTGGGGAAGTAAACTAATTGACTTGTTAGAACAACAGCAACAAGTTGATTCGGAAGATATTGAAGATAGACTTTTGCAGATCATGGAAGACGAATTTGAGGTCGCGGTCGAAGATGATTCAGCGTATGATGTATGTCGTTTTTCGATCCATCTTTCTTATTGTACCTGACCAGATTCTGTAGGTTGCCGAGAAGATCGTTCGGATATTCAGTCAATGTAGGGAAGGTGACTTTTCGTTGGTCGACTCACTCTATGACAAACATCAACGCAAAGCAAACAGACCTAGTGCTCCAGTACATGTCACTGAACAGGCGGAATTCTCAAGTGACGACATGGAATAGCAATCTGCCGGGTGAAATGCAACCGCGTCAGGCGAGTCAATATGCAAATTATTCTTTCGGGTTAGGGTATAGACGATTGACATGCTTGAATTAGTATCGTCATCATTTATACATCCTATTTTTGTTAGGCTAGACATGGATAAATGTATGGGACTGGGATCGGCGTTCTTTGTTTTGTATGTGTTTCAGTTTTGATTAAATTAATAAAAGTTAACTATGCATACGTGAAAATCAAGTAATTGTAGTGGGCTCTACCAACTCTTCCCACATCCTATTCTGTATGAGGGCGCTTACTTGGAAATATAGTATATCATTCCGACAATTCTAAATACGCCGTATTATTCCCAAAATAGCCAATCTGACCCATATTAAAGCTTGTCAGTTGCAAATTTACATGATTACCAGTCTACAACTCATCGCTGCCCTCGAAATCCATACACAACGATGCAGCCATATAATTATTTAAATTCGGCAATACAGGGAACGAGTCGTCCGTCAGGGTTGCAGTCTTCCATGGATTGTGATGCAGCCATGACCTACATAAAACATCCAGCCTTCGCCACCTAAAGATTTAATAAGAAATGGTAAAATCCTGGCTTTGCCCTTTACACTATGATTACCCACGCCAGTGATGATTTTGAACTCGGGCCGTGGCTTCCGGTCAGCGGTTGCTGCCCACCATTCCTGTAGTTTTTCGCCGCTGATAACATTGGCTTCATGAACGCCGATACCGTGCAAGTCAATGGAATACTGCCCTCCACTAAGTTAAACCGTTAATATGCAGCTCTTCATTCCAAGTCATCGCATGTGTGACATACCGCTCGTCAACTAGCGCTCTCGCATATTCAAGTCGATAATGCTTCACGTCATTTCGTAATTCATTAGCCGCCACTCGATAGTGAGCACTAGCAGAGTGATGAAAATTCTTATTGTTTCTTCGCCGATCAAGATCGTTGGCCTTCGTCAGTAACTCTCTGTGTGCGATAGATTTTTGTTCCAGCACTTGATGCAAATCTACCGCAGATAGTTGTTGCTTTGATCCTATCGTCTTCTCCTTCTTTTTTGTAACTGTCACAAACTCATTCGTAATCGGTGGTGGCGATTGGACGACCTTGACGTCGGATGTGTCGGTCATAAAACTGGTTAAATCTTCACCGCAGTCTTGCGACTTCAGCAGAATCATAATAGCAATATCTGTGGACTTGTTAAGGTCATTATTTGTCGCTCTCAAAATTTTGGAGCAAAATAAGGAAGGGAGCCCTGGAAACATCGTTGAGAGTTCTGCCAGATTTTCCCTAGTACTTGTTGCTCCTGTACTCCATACCACGCCAGGATTGGCTTCCAACAACTGCAGATATAATGCAATAGGCGAACCAGAATGCCTTTGCTCAATGTCTTGAGCCATCTCAACTGGAATCCCCAGTAATCCGCTGAAGCGAATTAGCTCGGACGGTTCAATGTGATTTACCCGCGGGCGATGGCGATTAGCATTCCAGGAAGTAGGGCCAGAATCCCAAATATTCTTTACGTTTCGTCTGTTTCTCCTCTTCTTGCCTCGCGATGTATGAATCTGGTCAGGCGTCTCACTATCAACTTCAGCTCCAAAACCTTGTTCATTGATAAACTGGGAACTAAGAAGTTCATCGATGGCGAGTGCAATATTATTATCGCAGCCGGCCAGAATATCTTGCAGTTCTTGTTGCTTTCTCGTGGGAAAGCACATTGAAAGAAAGCTAACTTTAGAATGTAGTGGTTTTCGTTCCAAGGCAAGAAACGCTAGCTGACTTTCACTATCTGTGTCCCATGACCCATCTGAGCTGGAGCTAACTGCTGATCCGCTTAATGATACCGAGTCCTGCTGAGTTGATGACTGACTCCATTGATCTTCATAGTCTCGATCGACTATAGTCTCAAAATATAAATGACTACATTGCGTCCTGGCTTCTTCTAAGCTATTGGCGTCCAGAGAAATCGCCGCGACCAATGCACTGTCAAGGTCCGGAAATTCACTCTAGTCTGGCGTCAGCGCGCCGTATGGTGCTATAAACACTGCATTCATACTTGAAGAACAATCGAAATCTCATCAGAGCTCATCGTACGCTAAGAAATGTTTGTAAATTGTTATTCAATCAAAGTATGTACTGGACTGGCGGGCATTATGTGTTGCGGCGCGGCGACTATCAGAGCATTCTCATATATATTCCGGAGAACTAGATAAAGCATATCGGACAAGAAAGTTAATGACAATAAGTTAGTAATAATTTATATATATTGCAACTCTCACCTGGGAAACTACATCTCATTGGGCAGGGTAAAAGATCCCATTTGTTTATTACCCGGATGTAAAATCAGGTACGACTCTGTCGTCAATGTGGTAACTTCACACAAATTATACGAAGATACGGCCAACCTCCTCCACATATACTCACGACAATGCGATCACAAATTAGTCGGTCGGTCGCTAGACTTAACGGCCGTAGGTTTGTTCTGTCACAGCAGTTGTTATTACGACAAAGCAATGCATTCCCAGCGATGACACGTCTCTACTCTGATGGCCACGGTCACGACGAACATGATGGCGGACATCACGATGACCACCATCATGATGATAGTACGCCAGAAAAGGGTACTTGTTATCTATAATTGTTTGGCTACATATGTACTAATATGTGTGAATAGAGCTTTTCACTGTATGAAACTTTGAAGGTTGTGAGATGTTGTTCGACCTAACAATGACAAAATAGAAGCAGACGTACGTAATATTGGGAGCCGTCGCGGCGTTCTTTGCCATTGTCAAGCCTATTGGTGAACGTTCTTCCGTTTGGTAGCGCAGTTGACCAAGAAATTACCCATATCGATAATTATCAGGCGGGTCACAGGTTTGATATGATATCATCAGAACCCACAAACTGATGTCTTGTATCGCCGTGATGGCATTTACGGGGATCATCTTTCGTATTTGGAGATATTAGAGCTTGACATTGATGGCGAGTACTTTGGGAACTAGACACTTGCAATAGAGTGGCCAATTAAATATTTTATTCGAATGTTTTGGTGGATATCAGAGGTTCATGGCTCAATATTCTCTGGGTTTGAACAGCCAAGTTAGCTGATATGCCCGACAAAGCCTAGTATAGGAATTGCTTCAAGCACTTGTCCACAACGAACAAACAAGCGATAGCAAACTGCCCCACGCGCCTTAAATTATTGCCATCATTTGAAGTAATACACTTCGCCTACTCGCAGACCGCTTCCGTCCCAGCTTTATCCATCGGGTCCACTTCAACAAGCCGCGGCCCCCTTGAAACGTCAAGGTAGGGCTGGACCCGAACAAGGATAAGGATTTTGCTTAACTGTATTTGCCTTTTTTAGAATTCTTCATTCGGCACTGCCTGTCAGGACAATAACTTCTAATAAATATTATGACGCATTGGCATCCAGTGATTCCCCATATCCTGACGTCAAGTTTCTGCAATTGAATTAACTTCTTTGTGAAGTCATTGCTCGATGACCATGCCCACTATGGATACAGATGCATACAGAACTAGAAGCAAGAATCCAGTAGCCATCACAGCTCTCAATGATATAGATATTCGACTATGAAATGGACGGGTTGTGGGCGCGGCGGGCACCAAGTTGGCTTGAAGTTTGCGTGAAATCTGCGACAAATTACTGCCTTCATGGGGTAAGGCTATCTCTGATCTGCCTGTATGTACTCGGCCACAAACAGTCTCCGAGTCGGAGAAAGGTTTGCTGGCATCGTGAGAGCTGCGGATGACTGCTGCCACCGCGTTTTGACCGGAGAAGAGGCCTGGACTCAGATCCCATCGGATTACCACACGTGCTTCCACCTGGTTCCGCCTTCCCATTGCGATACTGGCATTTTCCGGACCGCAGGGGATGACTGTAATTGATCAGGCACATCACTTGGAACATAGGGAGACATGTTTGGGTGCACTT
This sequence comes from Lipomyces yamadae, assembly GCA_030556285.1. Classification (NCBI taxonomy): domain Eukaryota; kingdom Fungi; phylum Ascomycota; class Lipomycetes; order Lipomycetales; family Lipomycetaceae; genus Lipomyces; species Lipomyces yamadae. The sequence goes on along the minus strand of JAKTPU010000015.1, from coordinate 132,662 downwards.
ATGAATAGTTATTTTTGTAGCGTTCCATCTAATAGAAATACATTCATACCTCCGAAATACGACAATTAAGCTGATGTCATATGTTCGCACAACAATCACAACTTTTTGACTCCCTATAGATTCCAAACCAATTTGCACCGACATTATTAATTTACTTTGACAGATAGGCCTCATATCCAATATTCTCTAATTTCTGGGCCTTTTGCAGCACCTCGTCTTCTATCGCAATATAGTACTGTTCGAGTTTAATTCGATATTCTGGCATGAAAGCTGCGAGGTTCCGGATCGCCAGCAAAGCCGCATTAGTGGCGTTGTTGATAGCTACAGTTGCAACTGGTATGCCTCTCTGAAATTAGTTAGCAAACCTTCCAAACACAGCGAGTGAAAACATCAACTGACAGGCATTTGCACAATGGAATGCAATGAATCTACGCCATCAAGCGAGCTACCCTTAACAGGCACACCAATCACTGGCAAAACAGTCATAGCCGCAACCATTCCAGGTAAATGAGCAGCGCCGCCAGCTCCAGCAATAATTGTCTTCAGTCCTCTAGCAGCCGCCTCCGTTGCATACTTCGTCATCCGGAAAGGTGTTCTGTGAGCTGAGACTATGGTCAACTCGAATGGAACACCGAATTGCTTCAGTATTCGAGCGCCGACAGCCATAACAGGCAAGTCTGAGTCAGATCCCATAATAATTCCAACCAATGGCTTCTCATTTTCCATTTCCGACGAGGGCAGTTCCATCGCGCTTTGTATTTGAGCTAATCGAGTCTCGCACTCATACATACTGCCCGCAACAATATTGATGTGGCCCATTTTTCGCCCTGGACGACTAGTCTTGCCGTATAAATGGAGAGTGGCACCACGAGTTGTCAGTGATCGTTTGCAGAGCTCGAGTTCCTCGTTGGGGGTATCTGCACCAAGAATGTTAAGCATGATGGCATTGGTGGTAGGTGTGGATAAGGCCAATCCATTCTTAGCAATCGGTAGTCCCAAAATGGCACGAATGTGAGCTTCAAACTGGGACGTGGAGCAGGCGTCCATAGTGTAATGTCCAGAGTTGTGTGGTCGGGGTGCAATTTCATTTAATAATATCTCCCCATTCTCCAGCAGAAACATCTCGACACCGAATATACCGGCACCAGCAAATGTCGCAACCGCCTGCTCGGCAAGATATTTAGCACGAGTCTGAGTCGATTCCGGTATTTGAGCAGGAGCATAGACAATGTGGCAAATATTGTTTCGCTGAATGGTTTCGACGGCAGGGTACGATAATGTCGAACCATCTTTCTGGCGAACGACCATAACGGCCAGTTCTTTTGTAAATGGTGCCCACTTTTCCGCGTATAAAGGCCGCGAGTGCAGAGCCTTCAGAGCACTGGAAATATCCTCCACAGACGAGACAACGTAGTTACCGCGACCATCGTATGCTTGCGTGCGTGATTTCAACATATATGGATATCCAAATTTTGAACCAATAGCCTTCAGACTCTCTTCTGTATTGTCAACTGCCACTGATTCTGCAGCAGCGATTCCCTTTGCAATCAAATGTTCTTTCTGCGTATATTTGTCCTGAATAAGCTTAATCGTTTCTGGAGCAGGATGGATCTCTAGCCTTGGATTCTCCTGCTCCAGTTCAATCAAAACGTCTGCATTAACATGCTCGATTTCAACAGTCAGAACATCAACTCTAGAAGCCAGCTCTCTAATCGCTGCCGCATCTGAAAATGAGCCGCTAACATGGAGCGTCGAGGCCCGGATTTGTTTCGCGGGCGCGTTTTCGGCATCCAGGATCAATGTGTCGACATTCAACCTGCTGGCGGCTTCAACAAGCATACGACCAAGCTGTCCACCTCCTAAAATACCAATTGTCCGAGAATCCATGTCTATTTCGAGCCGGCAGGCACTGACACAGCGGGAATAACAAAATATGATCCGTCACAGATTCTTTTACATCAAGAAATCCCATGAAAATTTCCCAAGGACCATATCAAATTATTCAAATTTTACCCGGCTCGTTAATAGTTAACCTTAGTTAAGGTTTAGTTACTAGGGCAACAACCTGTTTGTTTTTACCGCCGCACCCAACTTTCTCAACGCGAGCTTACAGAATCAAGCCTATAGTACCACCATAAAGAAGCCGGCGACTTTGGCGAGCAGTAGGTAGAATCTGGTGCCAACAATGAGCTCCGAGATTGTTACATTCGATATGTTCGAGCACCAGAAGGAGAACATTCAGCCAATGCAAGAAGGCCATTCTGCTGTGGCACTCGCCAAGGCCTTCAGCGTCGAGGCTATGAATGCCAACCGGGATAAGCATGCGCCAGAACGTGACGCCTTCGAGAAGCGAATTGAAGAAGCAGAAGATCTGGATGATCCATTGGAGGTCTGGTTAGAGTATCTTCGCTGGACACACGACACATATCCACAAGGGGCGAATGCCGAAAGTGGACTCATCTCACTTCTTGAACGATGTACTACACATTTCCAGGATGCGCATCACTATGAAAATGATCCCAGATACCTACGTGTATGGTTGGAGTATACGCGATATAACGATTCTCCGTCTGAAATATTTTCATTCTTAAGGCAGCACGGCATTGGGCTTCGGCTTGCCACCTTCTACGAAGAATATGCACATTACTTAGAATCCATGGGTCACAAACATCAGGCAGATGATATCTTCAGAATGGGAATTGAGAACGAAGCGAGACCACTAGATCGATTGCGGCGAAGGTACTCAGACTTTTTGCAACGCATGGAAGTGAATCCTGCTGATCCTAATGAGCCACGATCACCGATGATGCCTCTAGTCAGGCCTGCGCTTGCTACTTTGTCACTAGCCAGGGTCGAAAGAGACGCCAATCCTCAGCAACAACAATCACATCAGCCAATGCACACTGAATCATCTGAATCATTTAGAGCACGACCGAAGATGTCAATATTCAATGATCCGGACGGCGGCGCCGCCATTGCGGACCATTCCGGTGGCTGGAAATCAATTGGCTCAATTACCGAGAGAAGGAAGGAAAACACAATGGATAGTAGGCCGTTGGCCGGAGAAACTATGAGAATGCCCCAATCTCAGCCGTCCGCAACTCGAGAAAAATTGACGATATTCCGCGATGCAGCGTCTGAAGGCCCACCTCAACAATCTCAGTTCAAGATTCCAGCGCTGCCGCAGCAACATCAGCAAGGCCAGAAGGTGAAACGAGAGGAAAAATTTGTGGTTAACATGGACGCACTGTATCCGGAAGGAGACACTGAAGAGATGTCTTTTGAGGAACTGCGCGCAATCGCAAGAAGGCTTCGGCGACAGAGGTCAGCAAATAACTTACAACAACCACCAGATGCGGTGCATCCCGTTACCGCGTCATTAGACCCTTCTTCCGCGCCTACAGATCGCCCAGCACTTGTTGACCGAACTCCACGTCGACATTCGAGTGAGCATGTCGTCCAGCCTGACCTTCGGGTACAACCCACTATGCAGCCATTTGGCGTACAGACTCAGCCTCTAAAAGGTAAAGACATTAAGGTCTCATCTGGGGCAGACCTAACTTATATTTTAGACTCGCCTGATAATCGTCGTCGTCGTCCTGCATCTCCAACTATGACGGTTCATACTCGAGCCGCAACCGATGAAATTTACAGCATGTTCAATCAGCCGCTAAAGTGCGATATTGACGAAGTAGAGGCTCAAGGTATTCCTGACAGCAGCGATGAAGAGGAGGACGAAGACGACGAGGACGAAGACGAGGACGAAGACGAAGACGACGAGCAGGACAATGGTGATGACAGTGATAGCGAGTCTGACGATGAACATGAACGTGAAGGCGACAAAAGCGATAACGATGGACAAGGAAAGGGTGGTGAAATGGAGGGTCACGATGATCACGGTCGCGAATATGTCATTGAGAACCAAAACGATAATAATGTCATTGACAATTCTTCAAACGGGGAACATCGTGACAATGGCAGTGACCTGAGTGGATCGTACACCGCTTCCCATGCTGTGCCTGCAACTCCTCATCATGATCGTGCTCCTATGGTGCCAAAGGAGCGTTATGGTATTGCAATGATGACACCAATTGTCGAAACTACAGAGTCAATCTCAACTATTACACGATCCACGACTTCGCAGCAGAACAGACTTTTGGACAACTTTGAGGAACACGTCGAAAGTTCGCCATTTGTTGAACATCCGGCCCTTCGAGGAGGTGACAATCCCATAAATGATATGATACGATTCTCTCCGATCTCAAATGACGCACATCTTATGGATCGCGTTAATATGAGAGACTTCTGGTCCCGGAAGCCGATTATTACTGATTTGCTGGTTAATCCAATGGACGAATCTATTCGCAATACCATTCTCCAAAACGTGGAGCCCTCTCTTCAATCACGTCGTGGGTATTTTCACTATAATGGACTAAACCTCGGGCGTTCTGAGGCTCTCAAGCGCGTCATTAATAACAAAATGCACAACATGTCGAGTGAAGATGCAGATATTGAACTGCGGGGTTCGGTCTATCGTGTCAGACGCGAACTTGGCGAGGGCGCATTTGCGCCAGTTTATCTGTTTGAAATGATTGACAGGAACGAGAATTTTTTGGGCAACGGAAAGTCGCCATTGTGTGCCATCAAAATGGAACATCCTCCAAGCGCCTGGGAATTTTATATCATGCAAGAGGTTGAGCGGCGGTTGAGTATTAGTATAAATTCGCCGACAGACTTGTGCGAACGGGCGCTGGATTCTGTTATTCACGTCAGAGAGCTACACGCGTTCAGCGACACGTCTTGCTTGGTTCTCGATTACAATGACCAAGGAACAATTCTGGACATTGTGAACCTCGTAAAAGCTGATAGTGTCAAGTCGTCCTTAGGTCCAGTGTTGGGCTTGGATGAATGCCTTGCCATGTTCTTTACGATTGAGCTCTTGCGCACGATTGAGGCACTGCATGAAGTAGGTATCCTGCACGGTGACTTGAAGCCGGACAACTGTATGGTCAGACTATTACCAGGGGATGAATCCGTGTCGATGGCGTCATTGTCCTTGAGTGAGTCGGCATCAAAGCGGCAATCTAATAGGACAATGATATCTCCATATCAGGCTAACGGTGAGCAAGGATGGTCAACAAAAGGTATCTCGCTTATCGATTTTGGAAGAGCGATCGACATGACGGTGTACGACAACAACGGGGACGTTCAGTTCATTGCAGATTGGAATACATCAGCTCAAGACTGTGCGGAGATAAGAGAGGTGCGGCCGTGGACATACCAGGTCGATTATCACGGATTGGCGAGTATTATTCATATGATGCTTTTCGGCAAGTACATTGAAATTACAGCTGATTCTCAGTATGGACACGCCAGACGAAAGCATTATCGGATCACTCAGAGCTTCAAGCGGTATTGGCAGCAAGATATGTGGAAGGAGTTATTTGAATTGCTTTTAAATTCAGTTGCAGTGAGCCAGGAGGGTACACATGAGGTTCGTGATGAAAACACCACGACGCCAATGAAGAGGTTCCCAATAACACACATGCTCCGGAGTTCTAGAAAGAAGATGGAGGAGTACTTGGAAACAAACGGCGAGAGAGGGGGTATGTCTTTGCGGACTTCGTTGCAGAAGTTGGAGAATTTGATTTCCACTGAGCGAAAGAAGGCGGGAATATGACCCATTTTGTGCTATAGATTGCAGTACGTTAATAAAACGGTGTTAACATTTCTCGACAAGCAATCTCCCACGTTAATAAGAGGCCTGTATCCTCCCTCGTAAGAGCTGGGCGTTACCACCAGATCTTTTATGTTGTTTTCTTGCTTTGCTGAAGGGGTCCGTCCGTAGTCGTGGTCTCCGGTCGCACTGTCTAAAACAAGGTGATAACGTTGTATCGGCAATAATATAATCTCCGAAACGCGAACAGCCCTTGCCCAGTCCGCGCATAAATTGCAGCACGAGATTCCACTGGGAGCCATTTAGTGACAATTATAGACTGCGAAGAATGTTAACGGCTTGCTTAGCGAATCTAGCACGTGTCGGTGCGTTGGGTTTTAATATGATGGCTTGGGCCGGGTCGGTAAGGTACGCGGCCGAACCCAATAATTGCTGGCTCCGACACTAGATTTGAAATGCACCAACCGAGCGACCAATATCGCGAAATGACGTAACAGATATACTTCAAGTTGATTGGGATATCGAATTGATATCATCCTCGGTATTCACGCAGAACTAACTTGACTCATTTGACGAAGCAATGGTTCGTGCACGCACGCCCAGAATGCCGACCACTTGAAGAATTCTGACAATTTATCCCTTCTTCTGTTCCCCTCAAGCATGTTTTATTAATTATCTCTATCGAGTAGTCTTCTGAAGATATTTTCTCCTTAGTGTATTCTTGATCTCGGCAGCAGCGCTGTTCAACGACGACCAATGGCAAGGCTTCCAAAACAACTCGATTCGAGTGTACACGATGAAGGCGCTCCTCTGTTAGGCGCCAGGGACGGCCAGGAGGAAGAAATTTTCATTGTCTCTAGCAGTGAGGCCATCGCAGATGCAGATGCAGATGATGAGGGCGGCGAAGCTATACATGTGTCAGGACGTGAAGTGGAAGAACTCAGTAAGCGCGCACTCTTTGCCGTCTTCTGCTCCCTCTATATCGGCAGGTTTATGTGCGCTCTTGATGGGACCGTCATTGTCACTTTAATTATACGGATTTCTTCTGAATTCAACGAATTCCGATCAGGACCCTGGGTAGCCTCGTCATATCTCATTGCTCTCACTGCCTGTCAGCCACTTTTCGGCAAAATTTCAGTAGGAACTCCTAAAAGATATATTGTTGTCTGCGTTGCTGAGAGGAACTAGGATATCTACGGTCGCAAATCACTGCTTCTTTTTAGTAACGTGAGTCCCCACTGGTGTATGTAAGGTTGGTAAGCTATGGCAAAACCAAAGGACTGACAATCATCCTGCAGAGTGTATTTGCTGTTGGCTGTATATTGTGCGGATTTGCCCCGAACTTCTGGTTCCTCGTCTTTGCCCGCGTCATTGCCGGTATTGGAGGTAGTGGCCTGAACTCGCTCTCTGTGATTACTCTCAGTGATATAGTCCCTCTTCGGGAGCGCGGACTTTGGCACGGAATTGGTAGCATTATCTACAACTCGGGTGCCGCACTCGGAGGGCTTTTCGGAGGTATGGTGGCAGATGCGATCGATTGGCGAGCGGCATTCTACATTCAGGTTCCGTTTATCGTTATTTCTGCAATCGCGATACAGATCAACTTGAAAGCGGAACCTAGCAAAAAGTCCGAGACAGGGAGGCTGAGGCGGGTCGACTTCGCGGGGTCGATAACCCTCGTCTTGGCGCTCGCACTTTTCCTTCTCGCGCTTTCATTGTCTGGTAACCCTCTGCCGTGGTCCCATCCACTTATCATTATCTTGTTCGTGCTATCGTTCGTCTTCTTCTCTGCATTTGTACATATCGAGACGAAGGTTGCAAAGGAGCCTGTGTTGCCTCTCGCGCTCCTTAAAAGTCATACAATTCTCGGATCAACATTGGCCAACGCATTCATATACATGATCATGTACTCCGAGTTGTTTTATATTCCGATTTATTTAGTCGCCGCAAAGGGTATCTCGGCCACTGCAGCTGGAATGAGCGTGGTGTCGAATTTTGTGGGCAACGCAATTGGTGCGATCGCAACTGGCACCTACATGCGAGCTACAGGAAAGTACTACCATGTTATAGTGTTGGATTCGGTGCTGCTTTTTATCGGGTGTCTGCTTCAATGCTCCGTGGGCGCGTCGACGTCTATTGTCACCCAGGTGCTCTATATCCTGCTTCCCGGGATAGCCAGCGGCTCCCTTATGACTGCTACCCTTGTGGCGCTTATTGCCTCTGTTCCACATGAACTCCAAGCCGTTGCGACATCTATCCAATATGGCTTCCGCGCTATTGGATCTACGCTCGGGGTCTCGATTGCCTCGGCAATTTTTCAAAATGTCCTTGCATCGTGCTTATTTTCCCGGATCACCGGACCTGGAGCGGACGAGATCATATCTCGCGTCCTTGACTCAGTGGATGAGGTCAACCGGGTTCCAGAGGAATATGCGCTAGTCATAAGGCAGTCGTATCTTGACGCGGGCCGTGGAGTATTCATCTTTGTCGCTATTCTGGCTTTAGTGAACATTGGCCCGTGCATGTTGATGAAGGAGCACAAGCTTCATAACTCCTTCCAACGTGGGCATTGACATAGCTGTCATTTAAAACCTATAGACTTGATTGATTGTGCAATATTTGTATAGTTGAAGAATGATGCATCGACGACATCCTGCGACCCCACTTTGGTCCGCCGGTTTGTTTTCTAATACCATTTTGGAAATAGTTTACTGCGTGCCATTAAAGTCGACCTTTCGCATTTGCCCCAAGATGACTTTCAACTCGCCAACAACTTGTCACTTCACTCAGAGCTCCCTGACTCTACCTCGCCTGAAGCCGCCTCCTTTACCACCACCAGTAGGCCATGGTCATCCTCATTGTCGCCTCTGGCCTGTTGCGTTGGAATGGGAAGAAGTCAAGAAACAACAGGTAAGATAGATATTCGGGTGCACTGCTTGCTTGGGCGTTCTTATACAAACAGTTCGCGTTCTTCGCGGCTGCGCATAATCTGCGTCCAAATATATTGTGAAGGCATGCTGAACTTTACAGTCTGTTTAAGAATTCAAATTCTCATTTGCAACGTGAATTTTGGCACCTTGAGGATTCATGAAGGACAGATTTTTATCTCCCTAGACTCTACAAGAAGGCAAATATAGCAAAGTTCGAATTCAACCCTTACTGAGCTAGCTAATCTATCCAGATTGCCATCACTTCAATACGATCCACAATACTTTCCAACCATGTTGTAGTAATTGGCATAGTAGTCCATAGGATTGGGTGGATGTAGATTGCCAGTTGTGAGAAGTGATTTATATTCTGGGTCTGACGAAGTTATTTTCCAAACTCGATTGTCACAGGTAATTTTCGAAAGGATCGGTTGGTTCGGTGGGTAGTCACCTTGCGAAGACCATTGTCCATAAAGTCTGCAGGTGTGTTTGCCAACCTTAAAGATTGTGGTGACATCAGCCGACCCATCCAGATCAGTAGTCAGCAAATCAAGAGAGTCCAGCATTTGCGAAAGGTCGGCGCCGTCTTGGTATACCAGTAATCCATCTTCTTCTTCTACTGTCTGGGTGCTACCATCAAAATAGGTCTCATATCCAAAATACACTGGGACCACGCACAGTGTGCCATGTATGTAAGCTGAGACTTGCTCTAACAAGGAGAGCAGTCCCAATATAATTAAAATAACGCCGCTGCATGGAATATTGTATACCCGCATTATAATTCAAAGTGACGACCTTAATTATGTGTTAGTTATTGTCTACTTTTGCATTCCATTTTAATAGAAGCTTTACCTCAACGGATATTGCCAAAAGTCAAATTTGTGCTATTAGTGATAAGGGCCCTAACCGATGATGAGGGGAAGAGTTTGTCTCTTTATTCGGTTCTAGTGGAAAGTGCAGTGCTTTTTATATTGTGCTTCCTAAAGCGTACATTGTCATCTGCAGGTGGTTTCAGGCTGCAGCGCTGACAATGTCTTACAAAGATTACTAGATCCATTCCAACAAGCGCGCTATTCAAACTCCACGAGGACGAAAGGGGAGGATACTATGTCCTATTACAGACTTGCGAGCCTTGGCAGTGCTTAGCACATTAAAGACACGATGATGTTCCGCAGACCAGTGACGGCACGCACTACGTACCCCTCATCCCGTCGTTAGTTTCTCGCTATTGTCTTACTCGGTCCAAGGAGTCATCCCCGCCCGCGAATGATCAGACAGAGCGGCACTAATAAATCAGTCTTGGCGATGTCCCCGTGAACACACCTGCGTGACAAAATCTGTCTTAGATTATCGCTGCTTTAAGACTAAATCCTTTGAGAACATTACCATGGACATCCAACACATGGCCCAACGACTTTTCTCGGACAATGGTTGCGGACTTGGGGTCAATGGTTCCTCCGAGGTGCAAACCACCAAAAGCACAAGTTGAAATAAAAATACATCACTAGAGCCAGTTGCTGATAAAAATATTTCGTATTCTAGGGTTCACAAAATGCCAAAACAAGAGTAGGCGTCATTGGCGATCTCTACAATAGCAATGCCTACAGTGGTCATCAGGCTACTTCTGCGCGTTCGCCTATTGGAAAAGCTAACCCCCACAGATTTTAAAATAAACGCATCGGACGCCTTTAGGACCCCCAAAAACTGAAACTCGTATACTGCAATTTGCAGTTAACTAGTAAGAATTTGTCATTTTGTTTCTGCTACTACTTGAAGAAAAAAGAATAAAAAGAAAAGAAAAAAATAGCGATGTTTGCTGTTGTGTGAATTGAATCGGATCTTCCCCACACTCAATTCTGTTAACAAGGACAAGGGTCGTAATGTTTTAGTGCCTCTCGGTAGAGTTGCGCCAGCGTGCAGGCTCATCATCCGAACCAGGAGACCAATGGTTCTGTGGCCCGAAAACCACGACGGTTGTTGAATCGCGCTGGCCGGAAGATCAAGCACGATTACCTTGATCGCTTTAACCGACCTCTAATCGTTCTTCTTGTTGGTGACCATCTCACTAGCATGCAGGCTCTTCTTCAGTGACAGCATGTTGGAGGAAGGGCTTCAATTTCAAAATCGAATGGAATAAGATCACTGCAAGGCTGTTCCATTCAACACCATCATGCCGATCCTATAAAGTGGACATGTAGCTGTCCTCATTTCATATAAGTCTCGCTGTTTGATCTACCAACAAGGTGCATGTGGTTAGGTTAGTTGAACGTCGAGGGTGGGGAAACTGGCTTCGTTGGCTTCACATCTGCCCTCTAACCGCAGGCCCTTGTAGCGTGACAGCAACCGGTCTAACTTGTCTAATCAGCTACAATTCCCCGCGCCCTCCTCGCGGTTTGTTCGCACCTTTAGGAACATGCGATTCTGTTGATTCTGTCACTTTCTGTCTCTTCGATACCACTAGTCCTTGAAATCATACCGCCAAAATACGGATAACGGATACGGATAAAGCAATCTTGATCAGTCACGTCCGAGGATAATATGCACGGATATCCCGGATAAAACACACAAACAACCCAGTTACGGTTTATAGCCACGTACTACCACGGAACTTCCAACAACCATTTGTATGCCTTTCATATTACTTCCAGATATTGCTTCGACTAGCTAGATAATTCTTTTCAAACATAAAAAGCAAATTTGCAACTAAGTTCCAGTATACATTTGCGAGTTGGGATCACGGTAAGACAAAGTCGGAGAATCTACCAACGGCCGTCGCTATGATGGCTGACTTGATGTGTTTCATGAAGACAGTGCCATTAATAAGAATATCCCCATCCGGAATATTAGCAACCTGCCATGCTTCATTCGGATAAAAATCTCGTATGCGAAGGCCAATATTTGTAGGGAGAGGGTCACATTGCTGTCCTCTTTCTATCAACGACTAAAAATGACATATTTGTAAGCCCGTAGGCATCAGAATATCAATGTTACTCACATATCTGACGGCCCCGTCGTGGTGCCAGACTTCAATGAATCCCTCTTGCAGCTCCCCAAGCCACTTGTGGTTCCTGTAGGAAATTGGACCAAACCTTGATTGCATACTTTCAGTTGCAAGCAGACTCATTGTTTCTATCTCCTCGTTGGCATCGATATTCTCATACGGACGACGACGCGGGTTACGAAACCGTGGTGACTCCTTGAAGCATACCAATAGACAAACTTTAGCATGGTGACCATCAAGCCATAAATTCTTGTCACGGCGAAGGGCAGTATAGGTCTCACTAGATCCGACCTCTATGGCCACCATAATTTCGAGTCCGAAACCTGTACTGATATATTTGAATACTCCATCTGGCTGTTTCCTACTGTGGCTGTAGATACCATCCCGTATCTTCTCCTTTACAGATCCACTATCAACAATTGTGCCGACTGCGTCTGGTCTATGAACAGCGAGATATTCCTCAATGCTGTTCATGATTTCGCGTCTGAGTTGTGACGCTGCAATTTCATGAAGATCCCTTGGGACAGTAACAACAGTCGCTATATGGAAGAGACTATTGTAAGACAAGTATGGATACCTACAATATGAAAAGTTTGTCAGCTATTCCACTAGAACTAGAATGCATATCTAAGCCAATACCTCTGATCCTCAGAAATACCCTTGGCTGACTTTATTTTGGACCAGGTTTCTTCCAATTGCAGATACTGAGAATAAGACATGGGAATATCTAATCGATTCTCTGGTGGATTATTCTCCAAAAACTGACGGGTTATTCTCCAAAAAGCAGAGTGCCATTTCGTAGTCAGAAAGCGCGTTCTCGTCCGCCAGTGGAGAGTTGTTATAGTTGACATCCATGCAAAAGAAACAGAAAGAAATAAAGAAATAGATTCTTTGATCTCATCACTGGCGCCAACGCTGGCCAAGTGAATTTAAGGCGTTTGGCAACTGACTGAGAGATGGTGGGACTCCTGTTGCTCGTGAAACCAGCCGAATCCTGATCGGCGGCAGTTAGCGGATAGTACCCTCGGTAAACGGCATTCATGACGTAATAATTAACCCGAAGATTCCGGTGATTGATAGTGCCAAAACGCGAAAGAGAAAACGAAGATCGCCAGAACTGATCGAAATTCGAAAGACATCTTGTTTATTTATCTTCCGCACATTCAAGATTGACAGTAGCGTCTTATCCGTTACGGACTTGGCAGTTGCTCATGTTCTCTGCTGGATCAATCAATAATTACCCTAACCCCATGCCACCGAATAGAGAGTAATCCATTAGAGGGATATAGCACACCCATTGCACTGCACTGCACTGTGGCGTCCTTATCCCAAAATGGACACCCTAACCCTTATGTAATTGTTGATATGAAGTTCGGATTTTGGCAGTTATAGCAATTGTACATGTTTATCAGGAATTTTAGAATTTACTCCTTATGCTACCCCATGACCGCTTCGCCAATTCAGTCGACACTTTTCGCCCCTCAAATTTAATCAATTCTTCATGTCTACTAATAATCGCATCATTCGCCAACGCCTGAAGTCGCGCCAGAACATGTCTGAAGGTTCGTTTGGTTGGTTTGATGGCTAGCGAGCTAAGCCGTAATTGGATTAGATGGATGGAGGCTATGCCCGATGTGGTTTAGTTGAAACCTAAACCAGCGTTATACAATTGCGCAACTGCGCAACAGTTGCGTAGCACTATGCACTCAATGACATTGCGTAGCGCTGCGCTTCCCCGATTGGGACGTAACCCAAAACCTGACATCCGAATCCGGTTGACGCTCCGCTATGCAATGCAATGCAATGGGGTGCTATATCCCTCTATTGAGACGCTAATTGTCATCGTGCTCGGCACAGCAATGTCAACATAGTAAGTTCACGTGAATAGCCTAATTCAAAGCGTTTTCCACGATGTTCATCTGACTAGTCGCTGAGGCAGGAAGCTGTCGACCGTGGTTGGCGATGTGCACCTTTAGGTCGATCGTGCCTGCGTACGCGACCTACAATCGGATAAAGAAACAAATACCAGAATTTGATTCAGACGAAGATCTGCAGAGCCAGGTAATTACAGCCCTAACCCTATCCTTAACTTGATTTACACGGAATTCCCGTTTGTCATGGTGATCGGGCTGTCAATTTCAAGGTATGCAAGTTAAGGGCCAGTGTATTTATGAAGTAAAACTTTGGACAAATATACACAAGCAAAGACCCAGGAACGCCGTCAAAGTTCGTACTCCGTTTGCCGATGTATCAATGTCCTGCCTTCCGTTCCAGTTGATCTTTCGAACATTCTCGTCCAAGCACACGACTTCCTCGCCCTCAGCTACAAACCCATACTGACCTGCGCACTGGAGCACGACGGGCAGATGGGTGCAGTTAAAACAATACTATTGGTGATGCGATTCTTTGTAGGGTTTATCGCAACAGCTTGCTGGGTCGGAAATGCCCATATTGTTAACTCTTGGTACACCCGTCAGGAGCTTGGAAAGCGCAATGCTATCTACGGCTGCGTTTACCCTCTTGGATTTGCCTTTACTGGCCGCATCTATGTTATTGGCTCGTGGTACCTACGCGAGGAAATGGGTGTTCGCGTCGCGCTTTTTAACATTTCGGGTCCGTTGGGTCAAAAGAACTTTCTAGATGTACTTCACAGATCTGGTGCGGCAAAGCACAATCAGCGAGATAAATACAGTCACACAGTACAACGAGTTTCCCTCTGAATTATGTTAGCGTTCCTTCATGCTGATCCTTTCTGTTCCGAATAACACTTCTCCCAGCATTATGCTCACATATCTTGTTCCTATGTGACAGTCAGCGAACGCCTTCACTCACATCGCAATCCGAATAAATTTATCAGATATATTACCTCTAAAACATTGACGTGATGGCCAGGTCCTAGACGTAACACTGGCAAAATGCATTTACGCATTTCCTCGACTTCGCCATGTCGACAGGGGTTGTATTCGAACTCCCCGTACACTATGACCTTGTGGCCAACACAAGTCCTGCGTTTCATATTTTGTTTATTCGATTCCACAACCAAGTGCGCGGGATTGAAGCACTTGCTATTATTGCAGAGGTGCGATATTTGGAAACCTGTTCTGACCCGAGGTCTTTTCCGTTTCAGCAGCTCGATTATCTGCAATCAGAGCCAGTCGGTGCAGAAATATTCTAACCTTTCCTTTTAATTCGATCCTGCAGTAGCCGCGCCGATCTGGTTTCCGGTTGGTCTGCCAGCAGCCGAGTTCAGTTGTGCTGACGTGGTATTTGTTTATCAACTCCTCCGCCATTGTCGGCGTAATATTACGGAAGCTCGGAGTGTCTGTTTCGGAGTGTCTGTTGTCGGAGTGTCTGTTGTACCTTGTATCCACTGCTCGGGTAGGATGCATCTATACTTATTTTAAGCTGTCCGATGTATACTCGACATGTAGATGTCGTGGATTGAAGCTTGTTTATCATGGCACAGGCGCGTGGCGTTATAGTAGCGTCCTTTGTGACCCAGAATCCTCCTCATCTCAGCTCGCCGATTGTCCGCAATCAGAGCCAGGTGGTGCAGGAATGGCTTGGGTCCTCGTTTCGATAAACAGAGCCTATAAGCGCCATGGGGTGTTGATTTCAAATTTGACCTCCAGCAGCCAAGGTCAGTTGTGGCAGCCCGATATTTGTTGACCAGATGTTCTGCCATCTCCTGCGTAAAATGGCTGTACTTATCGTCAAGGCGCTGTTCTGACAGGATGCACTTGTGCATTTTCTCGACAGTGCCATGGGCACACGGATGGTAGCTAAAGCCGTCGTGGATTAGGACTTTCGCCCATTGCAAGCTTGACGTCTCACATTGTTCAATTTTGATTCGACCACCAAATGCCACGAAATGTGTGATTTCGGATACGCGCGTCGGCTGTCCGAGGGAAGACCACTCCACCGTCCGCGCCAACCATCCGGAGTAAAGCACTCCACAAAGCAAAGCTAAACACTTAACCACAAACCACAACGCACAAAACGCAGCGAACATAAACACACATATTGTCAGAAGTCTTATGATAAAGATGAAAGAATGTGTCTCGATTGCTAGAAAGACTACCTTCTAAGATATAGTATCGACAAAGAAAGGTAAGAAAGAACGAAGGCACAAAGACAACAACATAAAAGGCTGCGCCAGACAGGGTGGCTCACAGACGTAGTATTACAGCGTATCGGAGAAACCCAACTCGACCTTCAGTCGATGTTTGATCTCCGCGAATCCTCGGAGATCGCCAAAACCATGGCCGGCCGCAAGAGCCCATGCCTGGGATCAAAAGCAACTCTGGGCAACAGAGAATGCCTTAAGAGATGACCGTCTACCATGCCGCGAAGGATACTCGCTTGCGCGGAAGTGCATTGTTTGGTCTGTCCTTTTGATAGGGTCCAGTACTTCTCGTCTGATAAAAAATGCAGACATGGAGGCAGAGCACTCGTTCTCAAAGAATTCTTAGCACTACCACTGGCGTCGGAATCTTATCAGTAGCGCACATTAACGCAGGACGTCATTATTGGACGTTGGCCATCTAAAAATGGCACCTCTACACCAGAGGGTTTGTCTGAGATGCCAAACGATTAGTAGCCTGAGAAACACATTAACACTATGTCGAATGGTGGCGCAATAAAACGCAATAGTGCGAGGCACGTACCATGGCTTTGGTTCCTAGAAGACTCCACAACTGCAGTCCTTCCGAACGAGATTTGACTCTCGGCAGCGACGGATGAGTCTGTAACCCAATGGGACGTTATATGCAACGTTTTATGCACATATCGCATGAGTAGTAACAGGAAGATCCCCTTCGCTATCAGAGTCTATCACACCGTCCTCCCGATCGATAGCCAACTCGTCACGACCTTGCAAAGCTCTCAATTCTCTCTCAAGATAGGACGAACCCACTCGAAGCCCATAATCACCTTCCAGATTCCCGCAATTAAAATCATCTTCATCTTCAAGAATCTTATCTATACTTTCTGCTGCACCACTTGCACGTAATACACGGCCAACCGCCAATTGGATATTGCAAAGGAGAGCCGAAGGTAATGCAACTTGTTCAGGTCCTTGGCGAAAGAAGAGTTCGTCCCCTTCAAAGAGGCGAGAAAACTGTAGAGGTAGATCCCACCTTTGTACTAGTATTCTGAGAAAGTAGTGGCCATCTTGGGATTCTAGACCAAATTTGAATTTGTCAAAAGCCTGATGTTCATCAGGGCTTAACATCACCCCTCCCACAACACTAAACTGGCCATCGCGGGCTAGTAGCTATATATATGAGCACTAGCCAGTTACATTCCATTAACTGAGAACTTCGTTTATACTAGTTGCTTCAAATCCTTTTGCTTCCTGGAGGCTGTGTTCCTATCAGATGGTGTAGGAGTTTTTCCCTTGGCCTTCAAATCGATTAACATCTCATAAAATGGAAGCGTCCACCTCGCTTATTCGTCCAGAAAGGTCTAGCGTTGAAAGCGTATTGCATCAACATCGTCCCAAGTTAGGGGTGTTCTTGGAGTGAATCCTCTCAAGGTCGTAACTCTACTAAACGACCCACCAGCCGGTCTCAAAAACTGCGAGAGCTGGGCTCTTTTCACGTAAGTGTTCGCTAACTGTGTCCATCGATCATTTGACAGTCCGTTGGGGTCGTAACCTTCATCGAGCAGAGCAAGGGCTATCGGGATCGCGCCTATGCTCCTGTTCGAATACTCGAACATGAGAGAAAATGAACGAGCACGTAAACGAACCAAGATCGTTATCAAAGTATCCACCGTTGTCTTTTCCTCATTATCGATGTGTTGGACACCGGAAGCCATGGATGACTGGGTTAACTCGGCCCCAAAATGGTGAGATAGGAGAACTCGGCCCCAAATGGTGAGATAGCAGAGCGACATGCGGCGCTGGTGTTTTCAACAACAGCACAAGGAAACAAGTTAGATTAATTTTCTTGGCAAAGGAAGAAAGACTTGACTTGCGAGAATTGAATCTTCTTCAGCAATTGGATCTTCTTCTGTAAATAGTTATCTTTTTCCTACTTTCTTGTCGCGGAATTATTTAGGCAGAAGCCTGACAATTTCACCTTATGTTATCGTATTTTATCGGTACGTTTATTGACACTTAATATCCACATTAGCCTTTGTAAGAGCTGCTCCACGTTCCATGTTCGTTCAAAAACATAATCGCCGCACGTGTCCACGATTTTTGAGTCAACAGCTAACCTCACGAATCTCGAATGTGAAGATATACCTGTGCCAGCGTGTCGGCGGAAGAGGATGACAACGAAATCCCGGATGCGAACGAAGAAATGGCCGCCTCGAAGTTTCTCCAGAAACCAGCACCAATTCTCTCGATTCCGCTCGGCGTCGATTGTAAGGAAGTAAGGAATGCTCTTTTTGATTACTCACGCATGGCTCACTCTGAGTTTTTCTTCCATTTGAATGCTACAGCAAATATTTGGTGGAGCTTTCCAAACCAGTATTACCATAGGTGTATGGGCCAAATGGATTTTGGTGTCGCCGAGTTTTTCAATTGTACATCATTTCTGACAGGCTTAATTAGATAACTCTAACCTTTACTTTAGGTGCACCCCCATTAAATCTAACTAGTTAACATGCAGTTGACGTTTCTTCACTAAATAATTTATTAGTTAGCGGGCGATCATCGTCACTAACTATATTTACGCCCATAGCGGAAGCACGTGTTCCAGAGTGGCTGGTGATTGGTCTGGTGATTGGATGCGCTGCGCCACACGAGGCGCGTGTGGAGCGCGACAGTTGGCGTGTGCCCGCGCCACAGGTAGCACAAACATTCTTCTGCGGCGCGTCTTGTTTGAGCGGGACTCGCATTTTCCTCGAGGAAAATCGCACGTTGCTGGCTCCTCGTCTTTATTGAAGTAATTATTGGGCAAAAAAAGATCCCAACCACCATTACCAAAATTTGCTGTGGATCGAGGGTTACCTTACTCCATTTTCCCTTGGTCGATACATTCAGTGTTTATAACAGAAGGCATTTACGCCAGTAACACCGAATAACGAACTTAACCAACCCGACATGAAGTTTGGACAGCAACTTCAAGATTCGCTAATTCGGTATGTGATTTAAGGAATACTTTTGCCGTCTCTATCCGCTGGGCGGGGCCGCCGTGTCTAACTAATATTGTTCTCTGTAGCGACTACTATTATTACTACATCGACTATGAAGGACTGAAAGACCTGCTAGATTCTGTCTCGCCGGACGAGGCATGGACTGAGGCGTCCGAGGAGGCCTTCGTCAGGGCCCTGGAAGAGGAGCTCGAGAAGGTGTTTGACTTTCAAAAGTTGAGGACATACTCAATCAACCAGCGTGTCAAGGAAATGGAAGGCAAGGTCCAGGAGGCGGTCCGATCTATTGATACTTCGTCTCCGTTGTCGGAGCAGGCGTTCGAAGATCTCGAAATTGATCTCGAAGAAATTCTATCCGACGTGCATGATCTCGCAAAGTTCACGCAACTCAATTACACCGGTTTCCAGAAAATTATTAAGAAGCATGATAAAGTCACGAAATGGATCCTCAAGCCAATTTTTGCTGCCCGTCTCAATGCCAAGCCCTTCTTCAAGGACGATTACGCCAATTTGGTCGTCAAGCTCTCCAAACTGTATGATCTAGTGCGAACTCGGGGAAACCCTGTCAAGGGTGACAGCTCTGCGGGCGGAAGCCAGCAAAACTTTGTTCGCCAGACCACAAAGTACTGGGTCCACGCTGACAATATTACGGAACTTAAGTTGCTTATCCTCAAGCATCTTCCTGTCTTGGTTTTCAATGCCAGCAAGGAGTTTGAGAAGGAGGATTCGGCTATTTCGTCCATTTACTATGACAATGAAAAGTTGGATTTGTACCGTGGCCGTTTGGAGAAGAGTGAAGGCGCGGAAGCGATTAGGTTGCGCTGGTACGGTGGCATGTCGACTGACCTTGTCTTTGTCGAGCGAAAGACTCACCGTGAGGACTGGACCGGTGAAAAGTCTGTCAAGGCGCGATTCTCCCTCAAAGAGAAGAACGTCAACGCGTTCTTGCGAGGCGAATACACTGTCGAGCAAGCATTCAAGAAAATGCGTGAGGATGGCAAGAAGTCGCCAAAAGAAATTGAGGATCTTGAGCAACTTGCGCGAGAAGTCCAGTACACTGTCCTGACCAAGAAGTTAAAGCCCGTTGTGCGTTCGTTTTACAACCGTACTGCTTTCCAGCTCCCAGGTGACGCCCGTGTGCGCATTTCTCTTGATACCGAGCTTTCCATGATTCGTGAAGATGATTTTGACGGCCGCAAACGCGCTGGAAATAACTGGCGTCGGATGGATATAGGTGTGGACTGGCCATTCAACCAGCTGGTCGACGCCGATATTGAGCGGTTCCCTTATGCCGTTCTTGAAGTTAAGCTTCAGACACAGATGGGTCAGGAGCCGCCTCAATGGGTCCGCGACCTTGTAGCCAGTCACTTGGTCGAGGCAGTTCCAAAGTTCTCCAAGTTCATCCACGGCGTGGCAACTATGGTCCCGAACAAAGTTGACCTCATTCCGTTCTGGCTGCCACAGATGGACGTCGACATTAGAAAGCCTGTAACCCACCAGTTTGGTCTCGAGAGGCCCACTACCAGCTCGTCGTCTGGTGCGAACTCGGACGATATATTGGGCTCCAGTTCGGGTGATATGGATGAGGAGGATGCGCTGGACCGTAGCTTGGAAACTCACGACTACGCCACGGATGACGACGACGATGCTGGAGAAAACATCCCACTTATGGGCATTCGCGGCACCGGCCGACGAGCGCGATCTGCACACTTCAATGAGACGATTCACCAACTTGGATCGACTGTTCGTGGTTGGACGCGTGCATTCTTCCTTCAGCCAGATCCTTCCAGAGCTGCTCCACAGGCGACGCACGAGCGCGTTTTCCGTGCTCCTCCTGGAAAGTTAATTCATGTACCTGTGCGAATTGAACCGAAAGTCTACTTCGCGAATGAGCGTACGTTTTTGTCGTGGCTTGAAATCGGCATATTCTTGTCCGCCGTGGCCGGTAGTTTGCATGCGTTTGGAGACAAGCGCACCCGGGCCGCGTCCTTCTTCTTTGTGTGCACCTCAGTTGTCATGGTCGTCTATAGCCTGGGCCTGTACCTCTGGCGTGTCCGCGCAATCAGAAAGCGGAGAGTGATCAGATATGACGACAGGATTGGCACATCGATTGTCTGCATCACGTTTGTTCTGTCGGTCTTGGTCAATTATCTGATCGAGGTCTTCTAACCAACGAAGGGCGGACAAGCTGCAGTGTTCTTTTAAATTTTGGTGTTTCTTTAATTAATTATTATTTGTTTTGGCATGTATGCATAAATACTGTTTGTAGAGCATGTCGTGACAGAGTTACCATAGCAAATGGAAATTTACTTGTCATGTTCTTGGCCCGAACCACCCAGCAAGGTGTCCCTTAAAGATCATTAAATATTTGGCGGGAACGATGCTGCATCATTTTATTGTTGAATGCATTTTGAACATAATCTTTGTCCGTAAAATCATTGACCAAAAAAAATAAAATGTCCCTCCAACTTCACCAGTCCATTAATGTGAATCCAAATATTTTATTTTCCTTCTATTCGTCGGCAGTGATGTATTTGTGCTTGATATCTTTCCATTGCTTCTGTACAACAATAACAGTTAGGTCGGTTAAAAACAAAAAAGAGACAATGTTTGATGTTACTTACGCCTGCGTTCAATCTGTCCCAGTACTTGTCAATCGTAGAGTCGAAGCCACTGAAACGCATTAGTCCCCAACTTATAATTCACCTTGTATTTGATAACCAAAACTCACATCTCAAACGCAAAAGCACCTAGAAGAATGGTACTGACAAAGACCGAGTTGCGGCGGATTAAAGTGTTGTAGATGAGGGTTGAAACTGCCTGTTTTTCACGAACTCCGTTAGCAGATCTCATTTGTAATTACAATGCTATTGAAAGCTTAGAGAGTTCCCAAAATATTTCCCGTCTGCAAAAGCGTATTGGAGTTCAATTCGGCTTGAATTCGTATGATATACGCTTTTTGCTCGCTATTGTAATACCACCCACCAAACCCACTTTCACGCAACAAAAATTTCCGAAAAAGAAAAACCAAAATTCAAAAAAAAAATATCCAATTCATACCATTGTTTTTTGAGTATAACTCTTGCAGCTGAGTTTCTTTTGAATCGAACGTAATTTGGCTGTCTTCCAATTCAAAACCGTCTCTTGTGATTTCCGAAGGCATGCGGTTTGGTTTTGGCATTGCTCATCGTTGATTGGCTGTGAAAACCCTACTCGCAGGTCGTTGAAAAAGCGCGAACGGCGAGTACAAACCCCTTATTAAGATGATAACCAAACACGCGGGCACGCGCGAATTATCAATTTGGGGTTTTTGGTTAAGAATAAATCCCTCCACAGATCGACCATCACGAATCGGAATGGCGAGCACGATAAGTCCACCGCGGCTATCGTCATCATCATCGTCCGCACGACGCGGAGATTCATTAAGTTACCTGAGCCCGTCATCAGGTTCAGACAACAGCTTCGTGACACCGCCAATGTCGCCCACGCCTAGCACGCCGCCTCCGGCTGGTGCTGGTGCTGCGGGTCCGGGGTCGTCGCCTCTGAATGCGGTGATTTCTGCTGCTGGTATTGCGACGACTCCAAAGGGTGAGAGGTTAATTCCTGCGTCGACCAGGAAAGACGGAAGTGTGCGCAAGGAAATTAGGATCAGACCTGGGTTTGTACCGACTGAGGATGTACCGAGGTATAACGTCGCGGAGCGGGTTCACGCGCGGCGGCAGCGACTATTAGCAAGGGAGAAAGGGTTGGAAGAAGGGCAGCAGGATATGGCTTCTGTGGAGGCTGTCGATGTGGACAAGGATGTAAATGATGCAAGTAATGTGTTGGAAAGCCTTTTCATTGATGATGATCGGGGCCCTCCTGCTACGGTTGCCGGGACGAAAACTGGATCGGCGGGTGAGCAAGGTTCTCGTGATGCCCAGGTCGGACGACCAGTTATTACGCCTGGTCCGCCAGCCACGGCATCAGAACGGATTGCGCCCACCAGGCAACCCAAAAATGCGCCGTCGGATCGATCCGGTGGTTGGTCACGGTCTAATTCAACCGACTCGACCGCGTCAGGGGAAGTGAAGGATAATTGGGGCAAATCTACTCCAACAACCACCACTGATTCGTATTCGGTTGCAACTCCCAAAGCAGGACAGGAGTGCAAGTCAACGAAAACCGTCGACAATGATGGCCGGCCGGTGGAGAGCGAGTCGACTGCAACAGTGCCGACAACTTTTGCTGTTACAGTATCCAGCGGTACGGCATCGACAGGTTGGGGTGCGCCAACGACCACGAATGCTGCTGCGCGTTGGGATTTGCCCAAATCTTCCGGCAATGCTGGTGGATGGGGTTGCGTTACTTCGGAATCAGAGTGGACTCCATTAGATTCTGGAACGTCGACATTTACGGCCACTGACGACTCAGTTTTTACGAATTTCACGGAGGCACCGGGGAGACCTGATGACAGGGTCGAAGATCTTCATCGCGGCCGATCAAGATGGAAGGACGACAATTCAGGCTTGTCGCCTCGAAACAGTACTCTTACAGGTGGGATGCCTGTTGATAATACGCCGGATTGGCGATCTCGGGTTCGTGTTCCTGGTCGTCATCATCACAGTGGACGAGACGGAGACTATTCGTCTCCTGGGGGACCGGTTTCGCATATGATGTGGACAGACCCCCCGAGTGACACGTCGGATAAGGGCCCACGTCGCGTGAATTCAGACCGGCGAGGTCAGTCACCCGAGGAACGAAAACGGGCACTTGAAGAATTTCTCAATCGACCGTTAGAGATGAAGCATAATTACCCATCGTTCAATGAATTCGTCGGCGCGCGTGGGAGCGGCAGAACTAACCCTCGCGCCGGACCATGGACGCCCTCGTCGGAGAATGACAGGGCCCCAACCGAAGTATCTGGACAATCGGTAGGTGGGAAGAGCCTGGCTAGTCGATATGCGCATTAGCGAGCGGGAAGGGGGGGGTGTGGAAATTTGCTTTGTACAGATGAAGGTTTGTGTATATATTGATAGCTACATGTGAATATGATAGAGAGGAAGGAATAAGGAAAAATGGGTGGGATTTGTGGCCGGAGTTTGCGATGGTGTTTCGTTTATTTAATATGCATATGTCATAATAGTTGACGCAATTACTATTATTATTAAACTCTTTCTAGTGTAAATTTAATTTTAAATTATCGAACTGCACTTTAATTATGTGTGAACTTGGTCAGAGACATCTTAACCATACATAGCATGCAGATGACTTCACTGACCATAGTAATGACTGTAGACCGTAGTTTCTATATTAAACAAAGACATCTGCCACCATCCACACAGCTCGCTGGAGGTCGGCCCGTGAGCGATGTATGGTCACGCGGGGTGCAACTCAGCTCTCCTGGCTGGCCAAGGGTGAAACACTGATAATGCGTGTTATATTATAAATAGCTACGCCTGTTCTAATTTGTTAATATAGGCAGCTGACAGGAATACAATCCCCCTGCCAAAAATAGGCCCTGGTTCCAGGGGGTCTTGCCATGACGTGGGTGTAATCTAAATGTCAAATCACATTGCACTTGCGCAGGGGAGGCGGCGGCGCTTATGCAGGGGGCCACCGGTTTACTCTCCTGTGTCGCACAAGAAAGTTTTGGCGTCAACCCTCGGCAATTTGTCCGAGGGGCAACGAGGGGCAACAAAAAGATTCTGGATGAGACCTGTGACCGCAAATGGAATGCACTCAAAGTACATGTCGTGATCCGGGGGGTCGCGAGACAAGTTTTGACAGGGCCGCCCGGAGTTAAATGGAAAAAAAAAGGTTGAATGGCAGGTAAGGAGGTTTTTCCCGGCGTGGCTGGCTGGTATCGTGTTAAGCCGGTGGCCATCAAAAATAGCCGTCTCGGATTTCATTCCTGGCCAACACCTTCCACGGCCACTCAACTATTCTATTCGTCGCTCAGATCACAGCAACTGTGCTCATATAAGAACAACCGCAATCTGTCTTTTTTGTTGTCCATTGTTTTTATATACTCAAATTCATCAGTTCGTAAGGGTTGAAAGCAATGATCCTCTTCCCTGCTATCGCTCTTTTTCTCCTCTCCGGCCTCGGGGTACGAGTTGTCGCCCAAACGACGGCCAACTGCAACCCTCTGTACACTACCTGCCCGCCTGATCCCGCTCTTGGCGAATCAATTTCCATCGACTTCACCCAGGGAGAATCCGATCGGATCAAGCCTATCTACGACGCCGAAGACATCTCCTACACCGGTAATGGCTTGACGATGACCATCGACAAGCTCGGCGACGGTCCAACCCTTGCCTCGGATTTTTACATCTTCTTTGGCAAGGTCGAGGTCGTTGCCCAGGCTGCGCCTGGCGTCGGTATTGTCTCGGCCGTGGTTCTAATGAGCGATGACAACGACGAGATTGATATCGAGTGGCTGGGAGGTGATCCTTACCATGGTGAGATTTGACTACTCAAAACCAGAGTGACAAAAAAGGAATGCTGCTAACCCTTTTGTATCAGTTCAATCAAACTTCTTCTCGAAAGGTGAAGTTGGAAATTACGACCGTGGTGCAATGTCTAATGTCGCCAACCCACAATCGTCATTTCACACCTACACGATCGACTGGAACCGCGACTCGACGACGTGGTACATCGATGGCGTCGTCACGCGTGTGCTGCCTGCTAGCGATTCTGGGGGATACCCACAGACCCCAATGCAGATCAAGATCGGTTCTTGGGTCGGCGGTGATCCAAGCAACCAGCCGGGAACCATTGCTTGGGCTGGCGGCCTTACCGATTTCTCCCAGGCTCCATTTCCTTTCTATGTCAGCAGTTTGAAAGTCACGGATTACTCGACCGGCACTAAGTACGTGTATGGTGACAATTCCGGTAGTGCCGATAGCATAATTGTAGTCGGAGACTCGCCAGGTGAATCCACCACTCAAAGCATTTCCGAACCTACAACCACTGCTGCACCCACCAGCACTACCGATCTTGCCACCACTCCCGACCCCTCAACGTCGACTACGTCATCTTCAGCGACCTCGTCAGAGACCGAGTATTCCACCTCCGTTCCTCCTTCGTCGAGCAAATCGTCCAGTTCATGGTTAGCTTCTTCCAGCATTTCGTCAACTGAGTCGACAACGGAGACCTCGTCCTCGATCTCTTCTACCGCAACGACCTCAACGTCCACGACCTCTGTCTCGTTCCTTGTTGAGAGTGCGTCTACTCTTTCGACTTTGACAGATTCTACAATCTCATCGCCGATCCCAGTCCACAATATGACCTCGGCGGCTTTTATCTCGACCCTGTCGACAACAGTCACTACGTCCTCAATCAACTCAAGGTCATCGCGCGCTGCAAGCGCCCGTACCGGCCGGGCGGCCGCATCAAACGCCACGCAGACGCTTGCTGAGCAGACAGCGAATGCAGCAGTCTCGTCGAAAAATCTTGGCTCCAACATGCTCTCGGCCTTGTTGGTTGCCGTTCTCGGTCTCGCAGCCGTTACGGCGTGACTGCAACAGGTAGTTTGGCCAATTTTGTGTATTTTAGCTCTTGGGGCATTTTATCATTACATTGGGGTCCAAAACCAATTCTAGGCGTTTTTTTTTCTCTCTATGCGTTGTGCAAATTTCTTTACGGCTGTAATTGGCGAATGGTTGGCTCCAGCAGCACAATAATTAATATCTTAATGCATATGGTCACCGGTTTTTTTTGGTGTTAATATTGTTAGTTAGTGTGTGAATAAGGTACAAGGTTATAGATAATTAATGTAATGCTTTTATAAGCCAAAATCCATGCCTTCGCGAGGGTCAGGAGCGAAAAGCAAAAAGACCACCATCCACCAGTCTGAATTCAAACCACCAACGATAAGCAACTCCATATCTCTGTTTGTGAGCCGACGACATACCCTGACTGCGAAATGCCATACCATTTGCAGCTCTGTTCCTATGATACCATTGACCCGTTCGATCTGATCGTCATAGAATAGCAACAGTCGCTTACTCGCGTTGCGTACCCATAGAATCCCTAACCTTAATGCTTGGAGAAATCACGGCTGGGTTACTCTGTTCAGCTGTAAATATAACTGATGAGGAAGATGCCCAATCCGAAGAATAAAGTAAATTTATCGTATGTTTCTACTGTTTTGTGCCAATACGAAAATTGAGGAATCCTAATGACTTGAACCCAGGTCGGTTCCTGACCTTAAAAGTGCGACGGATGATGAGATTGTCCAGGTAAGAGTACCCCAATGGTGAAGCACGCTCTATTGTTATCTTGAAATTAACAGGTTAACTTTTTTGCCCCAGATCCTAGCAAGCAAAGGGTACACCCAAAATTTTAGCTTGATCGATGTCAGACTCATGCTCGGGTTCGTATCCGTCATCATCGCGGCGGCAGCAGCTGGTTATGACTACTACGTTGGATTCGAGAAGGCAAAACCGTTTACGGCTATTGGCGTTTCCCTGTACTTTGTCTTGAACTTGGCGTTCACGGCATGGATCATATACGTCGAGAAGGGAACTTTTTACCAGGGCCACAAGGACGGCAAGAAGGTAAAATATTAATGTGGTTATGGGCAACGGGTGGGCCAGCACTGACTTTGTGATTTTTATAGATATCAGTGAGCTCGAGCGCGAAGAAATACTCGCCGATTTACAATCTTACAGTGACTGAAACTACAACGTCGTCGAAATCATCCAAGGCAGCCAAACCTTTTAACGAGTTTTTCGATAGTACCGGATATATTGTGAGGTCGCCCCTCGAAAAGTGGATAGATGGTCTAATTTCATCTGTTGTTCAGGACGACGACAGCAGTGCAAAGGCCAAGAAGAACTCATAGTCAGCATGTATTCATAGGTAGGAAAAATGTTTAGAAAAAGAGTGGAGGTATCGGGATCTATTGTATTATAGCTACTTGGTTTTAGAGAGGATATTGCAGGAATTTCACACGCGTACCAAGCTTGAAAACACTTAATTGACAACCGCCATCAAGGCCGGCGAGAAATGTGGCAAAGCTGCTATAAATCGAAATACCGACCCTTCCTCTTATCTGCCATAGAATTTGATTATATTGTTAAACTTGATCCGTGTACCACAGCCGCAAGAGGCAGTAGCACGGGGGAGAAGGTGAAGGGACTACACGATAGCTTTGCTCTCAATTTATTGAAGACTACACAAAATTTTATTGAGAGGCTCTTGTAACCTATGTGAGTGGGGTCAGAATATTTTCGTATGAGGAGATCAATGCTTGTGAAAATATTTTACCATATACACAGCTAGGGACGCATTTGCGTGAGCCAGTATACTTGGATTTCATCACGTTACCCACAATAATTGTAAGTGTGGTATTGATGGGCAGTCGAAAGTCTTCTTAGCGGGCAGCTTGCCGATCACATCCAATCGACACACCCATACAGAATGCTCGGTTGTGACCTTGCTGCGCATCGTTGAAGCTAGTTAGCTAACGCTCTTCGCTGGGGATAGTTAATAAGTTATGTCGATCCGGTGTTGTTATTTGAGACTGACTCCACGTCGTCGTGAGCGTACGTTGAAGCCAATATTCCTGGGCATCGATCGACACCTGGCCGGCATTAACAATCATGCTGTTGAGAGCTTCTGCTGCAGACCTCATGGGTCTATCGTCCGGGATATCACGGAAGCCACCACTCGCAGCCATAAATATGTATCCCACCACTAAGGGCAGCTCGCTCTCCTTCTCGACATACTGCGGCGTGAATAGTTCTCTCAGCACCGGATCACAGGACTTTTTGACCTCTCGCAGTAACATCCACGCGAAGCGGTGCATCGTCAAGTACGGGAACGCCATCTCGAGTGTTTCAGCGTTAAGCGCCAAGACGAGTGCCCGGACCAGCTCCTCGGGGCCAAGGCCGGCCCGATCAGCCCCAGTCCTCTTGCCGACAGCGTTTGCTTTGGCTTTCTGGTGCCGGATCCGGGTCCTCTCTCGAAGCTCCTGCGGGTCGTCGATTTGCGTCATGGTCAGGGTTCCGGTAGCCGAAGACCTCTCGTACTTGTACTCGCTGCGGGCAACGATGTCATCTATCTGCTTGGTGGTCAGGTCCATAACGGCCACGGTTCCCTTGAACATGGACGACACTTTAGCGCCGTCCTTGATTCCTCGTGGTCCGGCACGGGAGGCGAGGGCAGGCTTGCGTCGGCGCTTCGACGCATTCATGAAGACCGCCGGCGAGATACCCATCTGGAGGCAGAATTTTTTGAAGTATTCCTCGGCAGGCTGTGGTCGCTCACCACTGACCCAGAAGTTTTGTTGGCCAAGTAGCGTCAGCACGACTTCCATGTCGGGCCACGAGCCTACCAACAACTTCTGCTGTTGTAGGGCATTGTATAGGTGCGCACAATAGGCGATCGAACCAAATGCATTCGCTACTGTAATCGAGACCTCATACCAGAGCGTACGGATATGAAATAGGTATAATCCGGAAAGCACCGGCGAGTAGATCAAGATGCGGTGGGCCTCCATCGACGGCGGAACAGGCATGCCCTGTTTCTGATATACCTTGACCTTCGCTTGGTGGACAGGGTCTCTGCCCATCCAGTTGATCAACCGACTCAGCTCTCGCAGCATCTCGTCGTTAGATGCTGGCCAGGTTTCGATCTTTATATTCTCGTGGAACTTGAGCTGGGCATTGAGGCTGTTGTCCATCATTGTAGTTTGATCGACAACGGTCGAAAAACTCTGTCGGACTGCACTTCTCATGATGTGGTGGATGTCGAGAAAGATCTGGGCAGCGAACACTAGAGAGAATGGGACGGTGCGAGTCTTGTCAAGTTCTTTCATGCCCCGGAGGAACTCATCCTCCACTGGATAGCCGCGCACGCCCCGGATCACAGTCATGAGCTCTGTGAAGAATTCCATGAGGACGATCTGATCTTCTTGAAACTTCTGCCGGCCCGTCTTGGTCGTTCGATCGCTGGCGGGGTCATAATGTCCGAACACGCCTTCCTTGATCAAAGGAACCTCTCGAGGGTCAAGAACGTCCAGGAAGCTGAGTAGCATTCGGAACGGAATAAGGTAGACGCCGTCGGCAATGTCGTATAAATCGTAGTTGAAATTGTCCTTGGCATCGACGTAGATTTCTTCCAGCTTGTAACCCTTGTTCAGACAGCAGTAAGCAAAGAACTTGGTAACGATGTCCCATGCTCCTCCCTCGTGGCTGTCGAAGAGAGGAACGACATCTTCTATGAGACCGCGGGCGAGAGAGATGGCAGCGTTGGTAGCAACGGCCGAGGCGGCAAGATCGAACAATCCATCTCGCTGGTTAGACCAAATCCATTCGATGTTGAACCTGATTCTGTTGATATCGTTTATCAGAACCGTGAAGGCGAACATAATATCCTCGAAAGACTTGGACCGTTCGGCTTCGTAAATGACGGGATCATCCTCTACCGGCTCTGGTCTCTCGGGTGGCGCGTTCAGGAACGGCTCGATGAATGCCTCAAAAGGCTCCTCGACGGATAAAGCGGCAAACCGATTTGTCGATTTTGTCATCGCCTCCTCCTCGTCGTCGTCGTCGACAGTCGATTTGGCGTCCGTCGCCGCTTCTGCCCCGGTCGTCATGCGGGGTTGTATGGCCTCCCTGACTGCCTCGAGGATGCCGACAAAGTAGTTGTGCTTTCGATCGGCCTCGGGGTCCGGCTTGGAACCGTGGTCATCCATCAGCTTACCGAATCCTGACCGGATGGTGATGAGACGGTTGATGGTCCTGGCGAAGCTATCTGGCACTGACACAACCGGATCGCGGTCTTGGGCGATGAAGCGGGCGAGAGGGAGGAAGTCCTTCAGGGCGACGATGTACTTGGAGGCTTTGTTGGGACTCGCCGTGCCAGCTTCACGGGCTTCCTTCCTGGCCTTGCCCTTCAATCGTCCGGACTTTGGGGGCGCGGCATCCCAGGACTTAGAGGCGAGGAGGTCGGCCGGATAGCCGCAGGACTTGGCTGTCGAGGCAAGCCACGAAGCCACCGCATCGGTGTCCTGCTTGTATCGCTGGTATATGCTGACGAGAGCACTAGGGATCATCTTGATGTCGAGATTCGCAGCCGGGAGAGTGACCGGTCTGAACAATCTTGTAGGGTGCTCGGGTTAGGGCCGAACGCCGACGCCGTCACAGCGAATAACCTTGCGACGGGGTGGACCACGCGTTGATGTTGATCATATATATATACTACTTCCACTTTGTATCCGCAGACGGCTTCACCATCCCTCCGGATTTTGACCTTTTAACGAACAAAATACCGAGGCTCCCCGGTCCACAGACGGCAAGGAGGCAAACCTCAACGCACCGCTACTCTCGCCCGAAGATTTATCAAGCAGCGGTAACTTACTCTATATATAAGTAAGAATAACCAAGGCATATATCCAGGGTTTTTCATTGACGGCAAATATTACAAATATTAAGGACAAAGTATTTGAAAAGATCCTGTTCCTATATTTGAGCCAAAACCTTGCCTAAAAGTTATCTCTGACCCTTGTGATGTGACACCAGTCACTACCAAGGGTAAATAAGGTTATCTGACGAAGGAGCCACTATAGATGCGGCTCAACTCATGGGCCCGACAAAGTGAGTGTCGCTTGGGGGACCAATAAATAATAAAATCTTGGACACTTTGTCTCTCGATAGTAGTTAGTTTTCGCAAGCTTTATGATTCCAAATACATTCAATACAAAATTAGTCATCTAATGTCTCGTATCCAAAACAATTAAAACACTTGACGGTCAACCCATACATATATCGCAATTATTATTGCCCAAACAAAACTCCAAGGTAAAAATATTGATACAGATTATTTTAAAACGCACGATGCCAAAAAAAAAATAAACAAAAACGCAAATTTTGAGTAAACAAAAACCAATTAGCCGACTAAATCATTAACACTTTTTGAGACTCAACTCCAACCAAAACTAAAAAACATAGATCAGGTCCCAACAATTTGCCAACTTTAAAATGGGTCTAAACAAGACGCTGTAAGTATATACATTCAAAATATTTAAAGGCTGTTCGAAACAATGACGTTAGGCTCGTCCAATGCAAACATCACCAAAAAAAAGCCACCAAATCGTCTATGAATATAACGCGTTAGCCGCCATCTATCATATTGTCTCCTCTATTTTTGCTCGACTCATTTTAGTTCGCCGAGTTCTTGTTCATAGATGGCGAGCAAATTTTCACTCTCCGCAATCGCACGACGATGTCTCTCGAGCTCAACCTCAATTCTCTCACGTTTGGATCGGAGAAACTCGCGCACTTTGTCGGCATCGCCACGAATGTCGACCGGAATATCCAATGCTCCATTTGACGATGGCGATGCAGTACGATCTGGCGGAGTAGTCGTCATTTGAATTGCGGATGTTATTGTGGATGAGGAACTAGGATTCAGTATCGAACTAATGCTATTTACGCGACCGCCGCCGGTTTCAGTACTTGTTGCAGGAGGAACAGACACTTCGGTATTCACATTCGTCACTGGCTTGCTCAACGCATACTGGATCGGGGGAAGACGAGAAGCCTCGGCCGACTGCTTGTCGGCATCGCGGCCGTTGGCATCGACCGGCGACTTCGATCCACTGGCCATTTGCTGCAAATTCGGCCGCGGCAGTGGGATTGACACGGAAGACGGAGATGTGGAGCGAAACGCACCAGTGAAATCAATGGACGGTGGAGGAGTGGAAGCGGCGGATTGAGAAGGAGACTGCTGCAAGCTTCGAGCGCCAAGGTGTCGGTTCTCGAGCGCAACTGAAGGGAGTGCCGAATAAGCCTGAATGGAGTGCAGCTGTTGTGCCTGTGAGAGCTGGTCAAGTGGCCTTAGATGGGGAGGCCCGAAAATTTGAGGAAGGTATCTCGGAAGAGATTCACCATCATTCGTCGGTGCCGCATACGGGGAACGCAATTGCCGGCGCTGCGATCGACCATGGCTGGAACCGCTTTCGTCGTCTTCTTCGGACTCCGACCCACCTCCGGACACGGGACGATACCGCTGCTGGTTGTTCTGGGCAGTCGCGGGGTCGAATCCTTGCTCTTGACGGTCCGGCGGATAATGAACTGGCGGAAGCGCATGGGGAGTAACGGGAGGCGCCACCCGCTTACGACGCTTGATCACGCTCTTTTTCATGGCGACAGGTCTATGGACCCCATGGAGCTTATAGTACAGACCTAGATTGATGTCAGTCTCATGCACCTCAATACGTAGAACGCCCGGTTACAGTCGAGCGAAAGGAAAACAGAACGTACCGCATGCGTTACAAATCGTGTGGCCAACCTCATCTCGCCGCCAGAGCGGTGTAATCGTCGTGCCACAGTTCTGGCAAGCAATAATGACGGCCTGTTCAGAAAGGTTGTTTACGTGATACTTAGGAGGAATGGTGCCTTGGGAGGGTGGTCGGCGGATTGGCTGTTCGTAACTTTCCCGTTGAGAGGCAACAGTTTCGCCGCTCATGGATTGATATCGAGCATCGTGTTGTTCTTGTAGTAGTAGTTGTTGTTGTTGTTGTTGTTGCTGCTGATGGCGCCTTCGCTGCTGCTCGAGAGTTGAGGCCATCTGAGCGGCCTTCGACACACGATTATTGTAGGCCGGGCACCCGCTACAAGCTCGGGAGCCACCGGTACCGTTACAGTGGCCATCGCCAGGACACGTACCAGGAACGCCATGGTCTGCGGTTATAAACTGGTTGACAGAGGCGTCGACGTCAGGGGTAGTCCCACTGGCTCCAGCCAGCGAGAGTGCCTGAACGGCCTGCAGAGGACGCTTGAGATTTACTGGCCGGGACATATTGCGAGCTTTGAGATATAATCCACAGGCGTTGCATATTGTAGTGCCGTCTGGGGCCCGTCGCCATAGAGGCGTACGGGTTGTGCCACAATTGCTGCAAACTTGACCTATTGGTTCTGTTTGAGAGGGTAGTTCAGGACCATGGTTCGGTTCAGACAGATTGTCGCTATTTGAGGTAGTCTGAGTCTGAGATCGAGAGTGGTGAAAGTCGTCTGCAAAAGTGGTGGAAATCTGTGACGAAGCAGGAGGCGAACCGGAAGTGGGTTGTAATGGTGACGAGGTCTTAGACTGCTGCTGGTGCGGCTGCTGGTGTGACAGTTCTGGCGAAGGGCGACTGCTGCCTCCTTCTCGTGTTCTATCTGCCTGCATGTTTACGTGGCAATGAGAACAGGCGTCGGAGACGTCTGTGTCGGAGTCGGACTCAGACAAGTACTGAATACGAGGCAGACGAATGACTTGTTGAAGAGACGACGAGCTAGCCGGGCCAACTTTCGATAGATACGATTCCGAGGAGGAAGAAGACGACGACGACGGGTAGTGGCAGTAAGAAGAAGACGAATCTGTGGGGGTTCCCCCCTGTTTGCCAGGAACAGGAGGGCAGGAGGCTACAACAAACGTCGTTGATGACGTCGAGGATGTCGGGTCGAGATCGTGCGAATGCAGGACAGGACGCAGGACCGGTGCCGGCGTTGCGCCCATTACTGGAGGGTGGGAAAAGACAATGACACTGGGGATCTCAGGCAAAAATCATGAAGAAGGAGGAACATTATTTGGCTTGCAGTAACCATCAAAGGCCAGGCCCAGAAATAAACCGCGACCCGGGCAAAGGCCAGCCCGAACTTGTGGCACGTGACACGCTTGGGATCTGATTAAAAACCCGCTGACAATCGCGATTATCGTGATTGGCCGAAATGCTGATGAGGCAGCAATTGATTGGCTGCCAAGGCACGTGAGCCGCAGCAGCACGTGCCTGTGGAGCAAGAAGCAAAAGGCTGCTGCTGCTTACGTTAGCAATACAATACACACAAATTATCACGACACCACAAAAGCGGCTATCATAGGATTTGGACTAGGACAGGCTTGGCAATAGTCAATTAGTTTAACACCGGCCAGCTCGCAGCGGTCAGCGGTCAAAGTGAAAGATGCCTTTAAAGGTGACAGTGTTAAATCCGCCGCCAACTACCCGGATTTAAGCCGTAATAGGAGGCGAATCATCATGTAATATAATGCTGACGCCAGTGGCGAGCTGAGCTATCTCCATATCATACTAAATCTTGTGCCTAGCCGGGGCCGAACATGTTGCTGCAGACGCCATCGATCCGATAACCGTAAGTGGCGGGATTCTCCGGCCTCCGGGCCCGCCAGATCTCTCCGGTCGCCACCAGCTGTCGGTCACAATAACAATACAGTAACAATAATAGGCTGCTCTCTAACTATTATCTGATTGTATTTGGGAGCACTTTACGTCGTCTGCCGTGGACAATTAATGCCGAGTAGCCGAGTATATATATATATATATATTGCATTACTTTGCATCTGTCCCTAACTTAATTACATAAAATAGACCTGATATCTCCGGGAGTGAATTCACACCCGCCTACACTTAAAACACGTTTGCGACAAAGGAAATACCGAAGATCCAGAAAAAAGTATCCAAAAGGCTTCTATGGCCAAAAGATCAACGAGGGTTCGAGACTTCCGAGTTCCGACTAACCCGCAAGCGAGAGGCTTCGAACCCAGTTAGTATATAGGTCCGCTGTCTCCGCGGACATACCGGAGTTTCTTAATTGGACATTCTCCGTTCTCGAGGCTTGATCATCGAGCCGCTCCATCCCATTAGGGATCAGGCATCTATAATAATAACCCATCGACTGACCAGTGGTACACTGAATGCGAATATAACTAGCTCATTGTGTGCTACTATATTAAGCTCGACTTGAGCAAATTGATACGTAGGGTCGCACTGTCGTAGACGACATCGTACTATTTTGCGGGCATCCAGTTCGGCGATATCGTGCGCGATTGTGGAAATTCCAGAAATAAGATGGATGCATCCGACACATACTACGCTGGGTTACTTCCGGATCCCCGGTTTAAGGGTAGATGCTGGCAGTATCTATAATAGCCAAGGAACATAGGAAACGTTATAAATTTATTTAGCCCTGGTTATGATTTAGAAACTCATCAAGCTGACCGTGCAGCCGACCATAGAAATGACTACTACTTTCGTATAGATCGGTCACTAGTCAACGCTCTAAGTCGAATGCTCGGGCGCGAGATAAAACGTTATTTTCGCGAAACCTCAACTGCAAGTGGCACGAAAATCGTGCAAGATTTCTTTGTACCTGTCGCCCTTAGAAGATCTTACCTCGCAACTAATGTCTGATGATGGACTTTTGTCGCTTGGCTCCTGTATAATCCCACCCAAAACCTCCAATTTATACTATTACAGTGAGAAAAAGCAGAGCGTGCCTTAACCTCAAGCACTAGTGGCGGGGGCAAGGGGATGCAAGCATGCCTGACTCCATACCTGGCTTTATTGTGATTCATTTCTGGATTACGCGACTAGTTTCGGGATCAACCAGATGCACAAAGCCACACATATGGAGATGTTCAATATAATATATATATATATATATATATTTCCCATATTTCCATGCAACTGTCACACCACTGGAGTATGTACTTGAACTGCGGGGCATTTCAAAAAAGCCACGAAAATGAATTCCTCAGCATTTCCTACAAAATTCGAACCATCATATCTCAATGAACAAGAGGAACTTCGCAAGTTCCAAAGTTGTTATAAGAGTATCGGGTAGGGTCTTCGACAAACATGCAGCTAAGTCATTATTATCAACGCTGCTATGTCAAAACATCGCGCTCAGGATACGCTATTGTCAAGCAACCTTCAGCAGACAGCAGTATATTAATACGCATATCCTTTGCTCGGTTATTGCTCTTCGCTGTAATGTAGGGTACGGGGATTCGGTGCGGCTCATCTTGGTCTGCGAACTTGTAGATGATGCGGCTTCTCGTCGGGGTCGAAGTCAACCGACACCGTTGCTGTGGCAATCACCTGTTTACCAATTTGGTTAACGCGTGGGCTCCCTTCTTTTGGCGCAACAGCACCACTATCGGCGTAGGCGCAGAAAATTATTTCGACCTGGTGTTGCCATTTATTTGACGACGATCTGTGCCTGCAACTGATAAGGAGCAATGGCGTTTAGCGCTCGCAAGTCAACTGTTTTTAGCGCTCGAAAGTCATCAGCTTATAAACAAAGTGGATTCAGCAGCTCCTCAACGACACGATCACGTAAATCCTACCGTTTTCTATAATGCATATTATGAAGACTTCGTTTTGAAATATCATACTGATCAATCATTAGAGCCCGCTTTTCAAGGCGATATTTTCCCCCTGCTTGACTTCCCTGAAATCGCCGTATGTCTCCGTGGCTGTGATTTTGCTGTCGCAGAGGAAATGCTAGCTAAACCTACCGCAATATTCGTGCAACAGCTTTACGAGCAGATGGTGGCTAGCTTCTTAGGCGTGACCTACGAGAATTGTGTGCCTATATTAGATGTATGCAGCGAGGGTCGGGAAACCTTTGAAACTGCCCGATCAGCTCGAAGTATTTTGGCGTTAGTCAGAGCCTCGTAAGTTTTTTTTTTTCAGCGTACCGTTTATTTGGCCCTGATTCTTATGAAAACAAAAAGTTGCTGACTGAAGTTTTGGTGAAGGGCTAGGCTCATGCGGATATGCGGCGTGGATGATATGTCAATGGCAGATTTCATGAAGCCGGAAGCACAGAGACTGCGACGATTACTTTCTGCCGTTGTTAATTTTGCGAGGTTTAGAGAGGAGCATATGGGTGTTTGTGAGGATTTGATCCAGCGGAGCGAGGAAATGTCGCTCACCACGGAGCGGGCCTATCAAGATGTGATGTCGCTTAGTGAGAGGGTCCAGGAATTGCGTACACAACAGAAGGAGGACGCACCGAAGATTAAGGAGACGCAAGAACATAATAAGGACGTTGAGGCCGAGTTGCGAAGGCTTAAGAAAGTGCAGGAGCAGTACGTCGCTGAGCATGAGGCCTACAAGAGAGAGAAGCAGCGGCTGGTGTCGAAACTGGAGGACCAAAGTTTTTTGACAGTACAGATGCGTAAGGAGTTTGAAAAGCTACGACCCTACGTTCTTGATGCTCCTAGTACATTGCGCAAGATTAATGATGAAATGAGTGATTCTGTGCAGAACGGCAAGACGTCAATCGAAAAGCTTGAGAAACGGCTGCGGGCGCTCGAAGTCACGATAGAGTCGTTTAAGACCCTAGAACAGGATATCAGTGCCTGCCTCAAAGTTATGGAGGAGACTGAGAATGAGTTAGCAAAGCAAGATGAGGCTAATAGACAGTTGGCGCGATTAATGGAGTTACACGACCACCGCCAGATCGAGGTGCACGAGGTCGAGAGGAAGTCAACGGTAGGTCAAGAGAATACACCGCCCCTATTCTAAGGTTCTAAATTAACGTTGTCTAGCAACTAAAACGACAACTAGCCAATGCCGAAGAACGAATTCAACGACTACAAGAGCAACGTCTCCAAAAACGTGAAGCCGTCCAGAAGAAGACGCAAGAACTCAAAGAAGCCTATGCCACCCTGGTTGCGGAGCGAAGTGTTGTCACCCAGGAAATGGAAAAGAAGAAAGCCTTGATAGCCAACGTTGAGAAGAAGGTACGTATTTATTGAGTGAACGGAAAAGATGCCGAGACACTAATTCAAATGTCAAGCAATCCGACTTGCGAGAACAGCTGGAAAGTGAGATCCGCAGCACAACCAGTGAGCTTCAGAAGTTGGAGGCTCATGTATCGCTCTATCTAGGCGAGATGGAGCAATGTATCACTGTAAAGTGAGCTTGGCTATAACAACAGATGCAATTCAGAGTTTCCTCGAATTGTAACTTTTTCTGTTGGTTTTGATGTACTTTGGTTTCTTTGTGCCTACGTTATGTGTTATGTAATTGTTGGTAACGGGTTCAAGTAATGACGCGAATGGATTAAGGACTTACACGTATTTACGCCGGTCTAAGCCAACGTCTTAATAATTGTTGCACGCGGATAGTGTTGTCCTCTGCGTACTGGCCAGCCACGTAAGGAACGTTGGCGTTCATAACGTCCTCCATTTCCACGATAATCACCCGTAATCCAGTCTTAAGGCCGAGTGTATCTGCCAGTAGAACAACGGACCCGAATATGCTTTTGCCATTAGCATTTGCCGGTTCCGCCAGATGAGCAGCGATCAGCCCACAGATGATGATGGATGGTTGCTCGCTTTTGTCCTCGACGGTTGAGTCGGACGGGCGTGGAGGAATAATGTTGCCGGCAAACAAAAGCGCGCGAAATGCGTCGATCGTGGGTATCGAGTAACTTTCAATTTGTGACAATGTGGCAAGCTCACGCAGTGGAATGCCGGTGAACGAAGATGGCCGCGTAGGAAATGCCGTTTCTGGCCGTACAAGTAGGACCACAGTCGAACATGGATCTTTGGGGACTATGGAGAGAAGTACACGTATTATGTCGCTAGACGATGCTAGCCTTATAATATCCATCAGGTGAATATCATTTTTACAGCCATATCGAAATAACGGGGACAGTGTCGTAAGGTTCGATATCAGTTTAGGTTGAGGCTGCCCCTAAGTCGGCTGACGGAATATAAGGTTCTCGTACCGCTACTTCTCCAGGCGTTGCAACAAGCAGCTAGCTCATCGCGAAGGATCGCGAATCCATTCGTCTAAGCTAACAATTTGAGAGGCACTCAACACGGCTTAGTAGTCATAGAAAAGGCGAGGATGCTGTCAGCATCTTCATCAGCCTCACAGAAACAGCAGCAGACAGCCAAGGTGACGTCGAAATCAATTACCGACTTGGCGACTTCTGAACGCAACGAGCCAGCCATGTCGATCTCGACCACGTCGTCTTCGCAGTCGACACCACTACGGCGACGAACATCACTCAGGAGCTCACGCTTCCAACTGGACCCGAGCACGCAAACCTCTCCATCATCATCGTCGTCTTCGTCGCCACCGACCTCTTCCGGATTTAGCGGCCGGGCCACCTCAAACAGCAAAGGCGCTCCCTCATCAGGGGCTGCATCATCAGGCAGCAGCAGCAGCAGCATGACCCATCGCAGTCTGAGTTTGTCCCTAAACACGTCAAAGCCTCTACGT
Source organism: Lipomyces yamadae (assembly GCA_030556285.1). Lineage (NCBI taxonomy): Eukaryota > Fungi > Ascomycota > Lipomycetes > Lipomycetales > Lipomycetaceae > Lipomyces > Lipomyces yamadae. Next base: position 92,940 of record JAKTPU010000015.1, on the reverse strand, counting down.
TGCACAAGTCTGCACCAGTCAATGGTCCCGCCGTCTTCTGAAGGTACCGTCGCCATGGGTTCTCCTCAAAGCAGACGCAACAGTGTTGCCAGCTTACGGCTTGGAAGCGGGTCTGAAACGTCGGCGGCGACTACGTCCTTGGGGGGCCATCACAATTTCCATGGAATTAGTAGGAATTCAAGTCCTGCGACTGTGCAGCAACGAGAAGGATCTTCGAGTTTGTCGACGTTGGGGTTGGTGAGCAGTGCGGCAAGTACGCCTAGGGGCAGTCATGGAATGGGGACATCTTCGTCCGAAGACGAAGAGGATGATGACTTGGAAGATATGGTAGCTGACACCGACGTTGCGAGAAACTTTGAGGACAGCGACAGCAGTATGTCCTCTAGTGTTTTTGTGCCAAACATGACTAGATAATTAACATAGTCTTGTGATAGGAATTGGTCCCAGCTTTGCATCCGACCGAGCGCTATTACGACACAAATCTGTATCATCCCGTAACGGATCCTCAGACAGCTCATCAATTTCTTCGCCAAATACGCCAGCCATGTTCCCACCGTCAACAAATATATCCGCAACAGGTTACTTTCCGGGCTTGCTATCCACAGACGAGGATATGCCGTCGCCAGAACAAGCGACCGAGACCAGACATAATAGCATTGGCATGAGTAGTAGATTGCGAGAAGGCCTGACACTTACTACCACGTCACCTGCGGTTGCAACAGCAGTGCCAGCTCCTCCGATCCCGACGTCGCCCATAGAAGAAATGCCCCGACGCCCGGTCGTCTTCTCACGCTTAGGCGGCGGGTCGTTAAAGCCCCAGACCAGGTCGTTCATGCGGATTACGCGGGAACTAGCTATCGAGGTCGCGCCTGGGGACGCCGAAATCAAACATGAGGCAGAAATCACGAATGCATTCCGAGATGAATTTCTGAGCAATCCTAGGGAACACGATTATGATGATGATGAGGATTACGACGACGACACTGATTTCACGAGTTTGGGCAGACGCACGGATGGGCAACAAAAACAACAAAAGTTTGGTAGCAAGTACAAAGATGGGTATGGTGCCGGCGTGGCGCTGACGCGAGATGTCGAATTCACATCAGATGCCATGACAAGTCCATCATCGAGTGGGAAGCTACTCGAGTCACCTCCGTTTCGTCGTCGAAAGAGGGCTGCCAGTAGCGCGAGTCTCGGATATTGGAGTGACCGACGAGGAGATGACGATGAGGACACGAACGATACAGAAGACGATTCCCGAAGGGAAGACAATGGCATTGGGATCCTGAGCGCTGGCGCCAGTCCCGTGACTGGACCGGTGTACATGCAGGCCATGAAACAACGTCCAAGTGATGGCTGGGAGTCTCCCTTGTCGACATCGCCTGTCGGATCGACTGACCGGAAATTGAAGCGGAGAGGAACAATGGACGAGCGGTTTGAGCCGTACTCGATCAAACGCCGGGCAGTGTCGCCCGGTATGGTGACGGCGGCCAGTCCGACGATAGGTTCACCTGGCACATTTGCGGCGGGCAAGCGAAGCATGAAGCAGATGCAGGATACATATGATCGCATTCAAAAAATGAGTTTAAATTGATATTATTATTGGTTTTTTCCCGATCAGGTTGGATTTGGTTGACGGTTTGCATATTTTTCTGTTGCTACGGAGTGGGATAAGGATACGGCAAAAGGATATTACTAATTCATGTATTTTTTTGGGAATATATTGTTTTTGCAAGGGTACATACAGCATATCGCAAGTAAACTTGCAACTGCAACAGGATTAAGTGGAAATGGACAAAGATTTGGGGGGTAAGTCGTCGCCGGAAAACTCGGTGAACGGCTAAAACGGATCTTCTTCGCTACGGGTGGAACTTCACTCACAGGAAAAAAAGAAGCCGCTTAAGAAAAAACCTGTGAGCCTTCAGGAGCCTGGCTGTTGTTTGCCGCAGAAAAATATTGCTGATGTCGTTCGTTCGTTTGTTCGTCGACGAAGGAGTTAAATGCCAAGGCTCCATCGGACGTTCCCATCGAACTGTAGTATCTACTTTCACACATTCTGCGAAAAAGGATGTCTCACGAACGAAATGTGATACAGTACCTTTTGCACATATGCCCACGATTCCCATGAAAACCACAATATCCAATCGGTTATGTGACCGGGATGTCAACACGCGGGGGAGAGGTGTGATCCTAGAATTAATAAAATCCCAACAGTAGATAACAGACCGATTCCCTGGAACGGATGATGCGCCGAAATTTAAACGTGATCGTTTGTTCGATGGCAACATGCAGCAGAAACTGCCGAAGCTCAAAAGTCGAATCGTATGCCGGAAAGGTGGACACAGGACAAAAAGTCAAACCAGAACTGAATCTCCAGCCAAAAAAAATATTGAACGACAATAACAAAATCCCTTCTCAAAGCACCATCTTAGTGTTCGTAATCAAAATATATATATCCCCCCAATATTCATCAAACTGCACCAACAAATTGACAACCCAAACGCCCAAACGCTTCCAACGAAATCACACAGGACTTTTTAAGAACGGTGAAAGTAAATCAGCAGCCAACATAAGTAGTGAATGTACAATATGTGATTGGGTAAGCTGAAAACAAAGTAGACCAGATCATTGGTACCACGGGGAAGACAAGCAGTGGGTATCGAACTGCAGCCGACGATCGACAAGGTCGCCGACTTGCTGATGACAGCCGACCCCGACCTGCAGTCGACGATCGACGAGGTCGTCGACTATTGCACTAGGCGAAAGTAATAATACGCTGCTAACACGCTGATCGATCGTACATATTCGAACGATGGAATATTCCCGAGAGTCGGATGCTGCATGTCGCTCCGCTCATCTAACTAGCCTAATCAGTATCAGAGCTAGTGGGGACTGCTAACCGTGATGTCCGTCGGCCCGCAAGAGACGGCACGAGACCCAAAGGTCAACCGCCATGCCGCTCAAGCTCCAGCCGAATCAAAGGAATGATGGCGATAATCTGCTGATCTTCGTCCACGGCGAAGTAAAATAAAACCTCAGGATCGACGGGACCAACGGGGTCAATATATAGACGGCGATGAGCTGGGGGCGAGGGCTCTTATGCGGCGACTGATCTGGTGATCGATTCTGTGCGGTGAAGTCATCGCCGCGCCACACCCAGCCGCACATGACCTGCGCCCACACTGCGGCGGGAGCCATGCGCCACATTTGTTACAAACCCCTTGTTAAATGTGCCCACGCAATGAGGCTGGTGGCTGGTGCGTCATCGCTTCCGCAACGAGGCAGGCAGCCTGCTCCTTTTATTACAACGTAATTAATAGTTGATTTATTCGCTCAAGCAGACATCGAGTATTATTGCGGGCATCTTCGATTAACAAAAGAAAACACCCAGGCACACTGTGCCGGCAAAATATAATAATAACGCCATGTCCTCCTCACAAGCGTACGATAGGGAAGCGCAGGTATGTATTTACGCAACCAGGTGCCTTTGGGCACTTGTATTTTGCTACTTCTCATCCAGGGGATAGCAGTTATTGACGGGTACGGGTATGGTTTGTAGAATGACAGTCGGCTAGATGACCTGGCTTCAAAGCTCTCGTCATTACGCCAGGTGACGACGGACATTCACAATCAGGCGTCAGAGACGTCGTTCATTCAGTCCTCCGTAAGTTTCTCCGCTCGCCTTTAATGTTCGTGTATTTATTTAGTAACTGTTCTAACCCGCGTTTCCGCAGTCAGAAGCATTCACGACCCTCGCATCTTCAATAAAGCATTCGTCACAACGTCTTGCCCGAAGCGCAGGAGTGTCGTACCCTATATACAAGACCGTGTTTTTCATATTGATCGCCGTTCTATTTATATATCTCGTCTATCTCTTTTTCTAAATAGAACGTGTACGGTATTGTGTAAATAAGGGACGGTAGAGCACACGATTGTCAACTCTCGAAACGCTATCAAAACACTAAGTATGCACTCCGCCTTCTTGATGGAAATGAGCACGGAAACGGGAGTTTGGACAGAGTTTTAGCCATAGACATTTTGGTACACGTCCATGCAGATTTCGGGGAGTTAAAAGTAATCATAGGCTCTGTTCCCCCTTTTTGTCAGATTAATTGAATGAGGTGCCAATGATGGACTCTATTCTGTGCATAGTCCAAAACGCATAGGGGCTCCTGTGAACAGACCCCCCTGTGCATATACACGTATTGCTCATTTTATCATGGTCAACCCTCACTTTGCGCTTCGTCCACCCCCGATATCCTGTCCCAGTCTATAAGCTCCTATCGCCTTGCCCCATTCGATCTTGGATCTTGTGACGGGCAATTGCCGTCTAAGACTTTTGAACGCACCCTCACTGAGACCACCGAATTCACGGTTCAGTTCCTCCTGATAGCTGCGTTCTAACGTGGCAATGGACTTTATGATAGAACTCGTGTCTGCACTCTTGAAATCTGACTCAATCTGTTTGGTCGCTTTTAGGCGGACATTGCCATCCTCATAGTAGTGAACGTCAACTGCAATACTACCAGTCAGTGATCCAGACGAGAGATCCGCCACATATGACGAACGCCATCGGCCGTTCCTAGATATGCAATGTAAGCATATTTTTGCCGCTGTTGGAAGTCCAAGCTTACCAAAAGTTATACGGACTATATTTGTTGCTCACGATAACAATCGCAATATTGTCGTCAGAAGACTGGGGAAAGACTCCGTACGACGACGGATCAGGGTAGTGCTCCAAGACGTAATTCTTAACATCGCTAGTAATTGAGGAGCTAAATCCATGTTAAAACTCTTCTGCTTTTAGGCATTCTACATGCATATAACTTACACTGTCTCAGTTGGTCCGTCATATTCTTCAACTCCGCTAACTTTCTATTTACAGATCAGAACTTTCCAAAAAAAGTTATTAATTGTTCATACCAGGCTCCTGTGATCTACGCTGAAGCTCTTGCCGAGTTCAGGATCGTAGAACCGATCCGATCCTAGGGTGTTGTATTTGCTGACAATGACCTGCATCATACATATGTCAGTTACATCATCGTGCAATGCTAACTACAAATCATTGCTGCTTACAGCCTTTGCAGCGCCTGAAAGCTCGACCGTTACAAACTGAGACAAATTATACTTCTCAAATGCCGGCTCCAATCCGTTGATAAGATCAGTGTCGTCTTCGACAATGGACTTGATATCTTTCCGTAGATTAGCACATGTCTCATATCGATATTTTATCCTCATGCAGAACTAACCGTTATAAACTTCCTTGACCTATATACAACGATATAGTCGTTAGTTGACAACCAACACATTTCAATCTCCACAAATCACCATACCTCGCCAGGCGGCGCATCATCCAAAAATTCGGACGCGGCTTTTATTTTCGCATGAACAGACATTCCGAAGTTTTAGATACTCGCAATCAATTGATAAAGCCGCGCAATCCTCGTTCGGAGATCCCTGGCTGGTTCGATAGAGTGATGATGTCCCTGTTGACCTCTCTACATGGCCGGGTAAGATTAAAGACTACATATAATACTTCAAATATTGGGAGATCAATGAACGTCAAACAAATTCAGCGTGGATGAATCTGTCATATTGGACCTCGGGCTGTTCTTCCTACTATGATATGATATAACTAACTACTACTATAATGTTCGCCTTCTTGTTAAGCTACCCAAATGCGGGGTCAAGATATTATTGTACACCCGTTTGGTTAGAACCAGTTACATCTGTCAGAAAACATGAAGGATTAGATGCTGAGCACTTCAAGCTATCTTGTTGAGATCGTGTCGATTGGGTCTTTCTTATCGCGAGCTCAGCGGAGAGAAACTGGGACAGCCTCATTACGCACTTAGCTCGTCAGATTTCATTAATGATTCAGTTGCTGCTATAAGTTGCATTGCCCCAGCCAAATTTGTAGCCTTTTTCTCTGCGTTTGCTCTCTCATCTCTGAATTACGGACGCCGCATTTACTGGATTTTCTACCAACTTTCGCCAATCTTATTCACATTGCCAGATCGACGACCACGGGGAGCCCTGCTAGGAATCAAATCAGGCAGACGTCCACCGCGGGAATCGATTTAAATGGGGCGATTCTACGGAAGTCTCTCGGTCATCAACCGAGCTATCGAGTCTGACTTTGGAGTCAACGGACATGTCTCCGTCGAAAACTGAGAACCCGGTTTCGGAATTCGAAGATGCACTGGACCTCTTGAAGAATAACCGGGCCGAACAACGCCTAGATATCCATATGCCTTATTCTCGGTATCAAGAATTGGAGGAATGTTGGTCAAATATAAAATCTGCGAGAAACGTTTCAGAGGATCAAAAGTATTAGCTCTGATATGAATTTGTATTCGTGATAGCAGCTACCTACTTATATTGTAGGTATCCGTCTTTGGAATACAACAGCGCTGCACAGATAGTGACTGTGATTACCGTGCCACGCGATCTCCACGAAATTCCTGCTGTTGAGCTTGGGCGACTGATCACGAGTGGTGCTGAGGAATATCTCTATAGTCATGGCGCCGATGCTAGCTTTAGTGGTGGGATTGCAAATTCTGGATCTTCCACCAGAAAAAGCGGCCAAGGCGATTATTCGAACAGCACGAAAGAGGCCGACGTGACAATCAAGTATGCGCGCAATGCCAGAGTTACAATCATGATCGCAATTGAGGTCGAATTTAGTGAAAATTACACGGCCCTTTGTCGGGACAAGGATTTGTGGTTCGAAGGGCAGAATGTGAAGGTCTGTATACAGGTATGTCTTGACGAGTCGCCACGGTTTCGTAATCCCCGAACCCAGAATGAGGACGTCAAAGACGTCGATGGAGAAGTAGAGACGATGCGACAGGATGTGGTAAAGAGCGTAGAGCGGGACAGCTCACAAGGCTACCATGGTTATATCGAATACCGCGGCCACAAGTGGGTTGGAGACTTGCGGTCTGCATTCATTGAAGTGTGGCGAGCTAACAAGAGACACGCTATGAGATACGTGAGTAATACTACTGGAAAATATTTGGCTAGTATTTCGCTGCTCACAGACATTTGATTTAGCCACTGATTCAATATGGTTGGTCGTGCAACCGTCTCCCAAAAACTATTGGCCTTAAAATACGTGATTTTATTCCAGAAGAGGAGTGGAAAGCAGCCAACGTACCAGACGGTACTCTTTCCTTTGATGGAGATCGATACGTCCTCAAGCTTAGGACGTCCATGGTGTGCACGGCAATGGAAAGGTTTCGGGACTTTGTTTTGCCTTAAGTATATGTTTTTGAAGAATACTGAATCAAATGTCAAGACGACACTGTGATACTGTTGTCGTTTTCAATCACAATCAGGGTTACACGTGAGGCATTAAATGCATACCGTCGATTCCTGACTGATTACACACAAACTTTTGAGCTAATACTTGTGACATCTTAATTCCTGGTTATCATTTAGTAATCATCCCAATCGCGTTGTTCGGGTGCGTGGACAGAGTGAGAGGGTTGACACACTCACTACACCTTGCGATAATCGACTGAACCAAGAAACCAACAAAAAAGGATCTTGGTGATGACGGCCTGCAATGAGTCACAAGCACGTGTCACCCCCGGGCGATTAGCTGTGTTCGAATATATATATATATATACAAATAAATAAAGGAACATCCATTTGGACAAATGGTGTAGGGAAACGGCACGCACCGACGATGACAAGTAATATCAAACTCTGACGCTGCCTATATTGAGGAGAAACCAGATAATTTGATTTTCTCCAAGGATTAATTACATTTTATCTAGCTAAATATCTTCAATTTCTAGAACCCAATTAGATTCACTCGTCGGATAGTTGAGTGCTATGCCAAAAGTTTAATTTCATCTCGGGGGGCAATGGAAGACTAAACATCACGCTATCCGTCAAAAGGCTGTTCTCATTCCTACAATCAGACTGGCCGATGGCAAAATGATCAGCATAGCTATTGTGGCTGGCCTGAATATTTGACGATTGCGATCCTTTACCGGTTGAGCCGGACACTTGCGTGTTGGAAAGAGACGGTGGCTTTGTCTTTAATTGGGAGGCAGTCGATCCCCGAGTCGACCGCAGGAGCGATCGAGAAGATTGAGAAGGATCTTGGCTGGTTGGTGATGACTCATGACCGTTGTGGTTAATCGAATGTGGCAATTGGGTGCTTGGCACCGAGCTTGTTCTGAATGAGGTCAGTTGACAGTCCATGGATGTGGTGGCGTCTGGACTTTGTAGAGAGTCATTGAATGTCATCGGCTTCCTTTCTGGTGTTGCGTAGGCGAGGCCTGCCAAGCCGTCTGGCTCCTCGGTGTCAGAATGCAAGGACTCACATTCTGACCATTCTGAGCTTGGAATGCATGGCGTTCTATTGGCACTCTCTTCACATTCGGGACGCGATTCACCAACGAAGTCCTTCGAGTAAGATGGATTTTGCTCGCTCATGCTGTCAAAATAATTGTCATTAACGGCGAAGCCATCTCGGGTTCTTCTTTCGTCCTCCTGCCCTTCACAGACACTCTCATCTACTTGGTTATCCTCTGCATAGGTATCTGGGACATTGTCTTCACGGCTCGTGCCAGTCGCAGCACCGGTAGTCGCAGGGGATTCCAACATGAAGTCCATTGACGCCGTCTCGCTTTCTGCCGTAGCTCGGACTTCTAAAATTGGCTCGCTGTCTATCAGTTCGCCATAGTTCTCATTCAAGACACTAACAACGCTAGGATCGTCTCCGTCATCGTTGGCAACATTACCTTTGTCATGGCAGATATCACTATATGGATAGAAGCCATCAGACAATTCGTTGCTACTCTGTCGACTCATTTTGTTATTCCAAATGTCCACACTAATACTGCACTGTTGCACTCCATTATCGTCCAAACTCGCTCTGTCCCTCTCGTGATGCCAATTCTGGTCTACTTCTTCAGATATGCCCACATTCTTTATTGGGGACACAAAAGGACATGAGCTATCAGAACTCAAATAATCGTAATCCTCAGCGTCAGAACTCGGCACGACGCGCCGCCGCTTGAAACGCGTTTGACTCGATGTCAACTCAGGTGACCTTGACTTGCTTCTGCTGCTGGTGCTAGTTCCTGGCTGACTCCTGCCATCTATACGGCCAAGCGCGGACCCTTCGTAATTCTCTTTTCCTGTATACGGTCGTACAAATTTCAGTATATCAGCCTGGTTGTGTGGTGGACGTGGTTGAGTGGGCGAGCAGGACCGGCGTACATAACCGCGGTTGAACTTCGCTACTTCGAATGGTGACAAACGAGCCTGCTCGAGAGTGCGTAGTGGTTGTCGCCTTTTTGGCATGTTGCGCAGTGTGTCTGTCAACCCGGTAACAATAAACGTGCATCTGAAATTGTAGATTGAACTTGGCGATTGTGAATCTCGCCCAACATCTTCAGAGCCGTCGTTTGACGCGTCGCAAAATACTGCTGAAAAGCCCTAAACCCATCTCTTCGTTCGTCGGGTGGCATGCCGTTATTAAGTAAGCGTTCGAGGCAACATGCAACTACATGCACCCCTAGCAAACCCTTATGCTACGATTATGGCAGTTCCTAGACTTTAATTTGCCAATGAATTCATTGCATTCCTCGACCAGAGTGGCTACTGGCATTGCTCGTGTTGTGAAGCCAGTCAGCCTGCCGACAACGAGAGGAACAAGAGGATATCCAAGATGACTTACAAATTGGTGCTTAGTGATGACCTCCATATTGCGTTTTTGACATCCGTTCACCTCTCATGCATTGTTAGGCAAGCAGCTTCTTCTAGAGGCATTGAACGAAGTACGATTGCTATTTGAGTCTTGTGCTTCACTAGTTCAGATTTATTCATAATAATACAGGCCACTATCATTCTCGACAATTTCATGCCGGCAAGAGTGTAAATCTATATACATAGTCATTGAAGATTGATGTGACAGTGACCGCCATGAGTCATTCCTTCTGCCACTTCCAGCGGAATATCTATGAGTTAGACAGATTGGCTGAGCGCGAATGACATTTTTTACTCTATTCCTTATGGAGCAGTGGAGCACCGCAGAGGAGGTCGGCGCTGTCCGGGACCATTTTGCACGAGACGATGGCGCGGAGCGTTGGACAAATTTCCTTACGATTGCTATGATATGATGCGGGACAGCAAGAACCGACCAAATTTCACCACATCGATATCCAACGAATTAGTCCTCGTCACGCATGATGAAAGCTGGTTCAACTCCAACAATGACGCAAATTACCAGTGGATCGAGGACGGTGAGACTGTACTAAATATGGTGTCTGACTTTTTCTGTGCGTGTCATGGCGCGATCCGATTTGGAGATGATGAAGCGCGAGTAATCATGCTTCCAGGAAAGAATCGGCAGGATTTGTGGAAATCTGAGGACATGGTCGAACAGCTGAAAAGCCATCACATTGTTCGAGAAGCAGCATCCAGATTGTAAGGGGCATCTTCATATTTGACCAATCGTCAAATCATCCGGCAACGCCTCCCGATGGTCTCCTTGCGCACAAGCTGAGCCTAGGGGACATGAAGTCTGAGTCCACTCGATCAGGCTGGTATATTGGCCCTTCTGGAGAGGTTATCACTCAAGATATGGTGCATAGTGAGACCCATGCGAACGAGGCAAACCGAGGCAAACCAAGGCCTGAAGAAGGGTATGAAATCAATTTTAGAGGAAAGGTGCCTCTGGAGGGAGGGGTTGCGTAAGAGTTGTGGGAACCAGTCTCATGCAGACAATAATTGCGGTGCAGTTCATATCTTGGCAAATCAACATGATGCACCACCTCAGGACCGGCCCCCCTGAAAAACTTTTTCTTCTATAAGAGCGCCTTCCCCAGCACCTGATGAGTCTTCTAAAAGACGAAAAGCAGCCAACGGCAAGCTTAGTGCATTGAAGGCCGTTTTTCTACAGAAGACTCTCTTCCAATTTTTAACGTTCTACCTTCCTGATTTAGAGCACAGAAGTCTAGCATCGAAGAAGTTGTCAGGGCGTCCGGGCATTTGTTCTCGCTGTACCCCCAAGTTTCACTGTGAATGCAATTTCATAGAACGAATTTGGGGAGGGACCAAGAGGATAGCAAGAGCTGAAGGTGACTATTCCTTCCGGTCACTGAAGCAACGGATTCCGACGATCTTGCGTGCCATCAAGATTCAGAATGTGCGGAATTATGCGAGGAAAGCATGGAGGTACATTGAAACATATTCCCGAGGCTATGAAGGCAAGGCTGCTGTCTCTGTCGTGAAAAAGTACAAATCACATCGACGGCTGCCAGAATCTTTGGAATTGGAGTGAGTTTAAAATTTCGTATGCTTTAATTTACGTCGGCTTATACAAACAGGTCAGCCAGGGCAGGACTATATCAGGGAGCTGTTAGATTCAGCCCACCCTGAAAGAGTCCACCACATGTTACGAATGCAACTACCTACTTTCTATACTCTTCGTGACTGGTTACTGGCAAATACGGATCTGAAGGGCGATAATGTCATCCATAATCGGAGAAGAAGAGGCTATGGAATGCAGGTATCAATTGAAGAGAAACTGGTGATATTTATCTATATATCATCACGAGGAGCTTCCAATCGAGATGCCAGTGAAAGATTTTCAAGGGGCAGATATACTATTTCTCGGTGCATTCTATTCTTTCTCTTTATATAACGTATTCTTCTACTATGATAATAGCTTCCTTATTATAGTTGCTTTCATGTAGTCTTAGATGCACTTCTTATACTATACTCTCATGTTGTGACCCTCCCAACAAGCGATATTCCTAATCCTAAATACGCTCCCTATTTCAATGATTGTATTGGAGCTTTGGATGGGACACATGTAGCAGCTTACGTGTTAACCCGAGAGCAAGCTCGATATCGGAATCGAAAAGGCACTCTCTCACAAAACGTTCTAGCTGTCTGTAACTTCGATATGCAGTTCGTGTACGTTTTACCTGGTTGGGAAGGGTCTGCTCATGATGGAAGGGTTCTGTCAGATGCCCAGTCTCGCCATGGGTTTAAGACCCCGAAAAGGAAATATTGGCTTGGCGATGCAGGATATGGTAACAGTGAGAATGTACGAGAGGTTACTGCACGATGGCCGAAACAGGCTTAGCGCTTATTCCGTCCAGAATTTCCCTTAATCATGAAAAATTGGCAGTTACTGAGCTGGAGCACGAACTCCGCAAGAAACAGGCACAGTTTCCATATGCCACCCCACTGGTAATAAACGATGTCACTTGGTTCGGTCAGGTCCGGAACGTTGTATTAGAGATATACCGCCCACCGGGTGATGATATCCCTCGCGAAGCGCCACTGGAACCTACTAATTCGTTCGTAAGTGATGACTTGGCGTTTAGCAGCTCTTGCGCTTACTAATGGTGTAGACCATTGTCAGTGAAGGGGACCTTGTGGGAAACAGTGTAACCCCGGATCTTCGAGAAGATGTTTTGAGGGATTGCATTCCCGATTATTATTGGTATTCATGGTATAGAAGCGATGCCGGTGAATTTTTTCCATCGCGAGTGGCTTGAGAGAGAGTTTTGGTAACGGCATGATCGAAAATGCTGTAAACCGTACCAGACGAAACATTCGCATTGGGCAGGGTGCTTAAAGCGATAGTGGATATAGCATTTACTGTTAAATTATTCTTCGCATTTTTGTCTTGCCGTTGTTGTTCTCTTCCCTGTGTCTGTGGTGCTGGCATGACATGCTCTGCGGCGAGGCCCTTGATGATCCATTGAAAAGTAACTGAGAACTTGACAGATGTTGACAGTAAGATAAGCGAGCTGAAAAGCGAGTAATTGTATTTTATTAGTTTATTCTCTAAATAAAGGGTTGCTGAATGCTAAACCCCTCTAATATTCGCAATGGTTACTGCGAATAATATAATATCTATAGTCGGCAGCCATTGGTATATATGATAACGCATGGATGTTGCTCCGGCAACGCTGCCATAAGTTGAACTCGTCAATTAAGTAAAACTATCCAAAGGAGTATCATTGAAGCCACGAAAAAACCTTTGGAATGATATATCATCGCTACACTTTTGGCTGACGCGTAAATAAACAGTGTAAACAGCGTCAACCCGCGATTTGCTTTAACGCGTCGCGTTGTGGATGAAACTTAACCGCGAGAGTTCGAAACTCTAATCCTCCATTACCCCTACGAGCAAAAATCGAAGTACACTTGCACACGACAGAACCAACCACACCGTGCTTATCGAGGAAGTAGTTGTTCGACAATGTTATAGACAAAATAGATAAACAATGAGCCGCGATGCCGCTGATACTGACGCTCGAGTCGAGGACGAGCTCGTGGCTGCCGGCGTCTCGAATCATGTCATGTCGTTCTCGGCCGAACCGGCCGTCTCGCCGACTCAGTCTAAGAAACGAAAGGTTGCGGAGACAACTGTGCCCGAGTACTTGAGTCCGTTTGTGATTCTGGTGAGTTCCTATTGTATTGCGTTGTATTTTATGGTGCAGGATGCAGAGAACTTGTGCTGAACACGCTTCCGTTCTAGCCACTTCAAGAGAATGCCTTGTCACCGCCAATAAGTATTACACCAATAAATGCAGCACCGCGGGAATATGTGCCTATCAGTATACTATCAGGTACCATGGTATCGCCGATACTTTCTTCGTCAGGAAAGAAATCTCGTGATCTGGCGGGGACCATACCGACATCACGCCCGTTCCGAAAGCATATTCCGGGACTGGGCAACAAGGTCTTGTTTGTCAGAGTTGACGAGGCCAAGAGTCTTGGGGCAATAGAGCGTATTGGACAACATGTGTATATGCTGACCATGTTACCGGATTATATAAAAGTGAAACATATCCGGATGATCTGCCAGAAGAAAAGTCGAAACATCCTTGATGCCGAAAATTTGTCTGACGTTGACCTTTTAGCCGATGATGGCAATATTCTGGACTACGCGGCTCTGGATGAGGAAGAGGACGAGGATCGATTCTGGAGAGCTGTTGGTGTGGATTTGCAAGCGACGCAGGTCCGGAATCCGGATGCTGACTGGCTTGTCGAATCATTCAGCATGGCGCCACCGGAGTCGGCAGACGACGTAACCAAGAAGTCCAAACGAGCCGAGCGACAGGAGTCCAATACGACGTCGACATCAACAGCTACTACAATAGCTCCGTTGCCGGCACCAAAGAATATCTCTACTCGCGAACTTCTCAAACATATCCAATCTCTTTATTTTGAAGCCCTGTACGTCTCCAAGTCACCACTGACGTACTTTGCCAAACTCACTCTTGCGCGCTTCCGGACTTTTTGCAAGGACGTTCCCGAGAAAATCATTGAAGTCCTGCAACAAATGATCCTAACCGTCGGCGAATCAGATTACAAATACAAATCAGGATTATCCCATATCTTGCTTGAGTTAGAGAATGCACATGGGATGGACGAGGTCACAATCGGACTGTTTAATCCCGACGATCCTGCATCGGAAATTCCTATTCCAATGAGCATCGCGCAGAGCACGGTGGGACTAAGCCCATTGGATCACGAGAGGCAATATATTCAACGGTGGTGGAATCAGGATGCGGATGTCCGGCTGCCGAAATTACGGCGCAAAAAAATTGATGAAATTAAAATAAGAGAGTACGTTTTCATTTTTTAGAAAACGCAATCCATTTCTTTGTGTCTGACATGGGTGCTGGTAGGACGAAATTACAGGCAATCCTTGCCCTCGAAGTTTTAGCCCAGCAACAGTCTGTCGCAGCAACCGAAGGAGATGATCAAACTGCCAACGATATGGTTTCGAAAGCAAAGACCAAAAAGAAAAGAGCAAAAAAAAACCACGACGACGACGGCGGCGGCGGCGGCGGCGCGAATTTGAACTTATTGCTGGACGTTTTATTTGACAGGTTATATATTTGGCAGACCGTGACTAGTCTAGATTTTATTATCGCGACAAACGAGCAAAAAGCAGATGAAGTTAGGGAATTTTGTTTGGAAGTGGTCGTTCCTTTGTAAGTTGGCATTTGCATGCATTGTCGGCGGCGGATAGGGAAGGCAAAGAAGTAAAGGCTAAATATTGAAAATTAGTTATGGATCACGTCTGCTGAGCCTCACATCACGACTTTTGCACAAATGCGGTGGCGACAAACCAGCACAGGATGTTCCGTCGTCGCCGACTGAAGGTCGAAGGCAGATCAAGAAGATCAAGCAAGAGGAAAGCTCGTCGCCGATCGCGATGCCCAAAAAATCACGATCTTCTCTAAAGAGTCGGTCGACCACGATGTCGACGACGACGACCGACTCCGGCACTAGAGCTGGCGTGCGGTCTCGTCCGCTCAGCGCGTCGATTTTGAAATTTGCCAGGGTCGCGTCGGATTTAGGCGCCAAAGGTCGAAAACAATCCGCCATTCGTGGCGGATTATTGGTCAGCAATAAGACGCTTGAGCGGCGGGAGATTGACATTACTAAGAAGAAGAAGAAGAAGTAAAAGTAGTAATATTGCGTATGTATAGTTTTTTCTAGCAGCTTTTAGTTTTTTTGTATGCTATCGATGTGTCCAGGAGTTTGTGGATTTGCATTGTTGTTCGGTGTTTTTTGGATGATTATGTACTTGTAGATTAAAGAAAAAGTATAACTATGTATTGCAATCAGCACGGCGGAAAAGTATCGATAAGTGCAAATGGTGGTTTAGCGGGTGTCGGTGTCGAATTATTTTTTCCCGGCAGAAAGGAGTAAGGGTGGAGAACCTGATTATGGAGCGAGCAGGGTCTCACATTAAGAAGAAAGGCCTGCCTTGATTCTTGGTGCTCCGCACTTGGCACAAAAATCCTTCACTCTTTACATAGATTAAAAAATATGCATTACTTCCGGCAATGCACATTTGTAAAACTGAAATACTTTTTCAGCTAAAAACATTTCCACTAATGGAGGAGGGGCTCAGAAATTAAATTATTCGATAGTGGTGGGCAAAGCAGCGAAAAACGCGTCTGGAAGAAGCGTCACGGACGCGACGCCGCACGCTGTCAATTCAGCCCTTTCGCGTTGGCAGCAATATTGCGGATTGAAAAATAATTAAAAAAAAAAATCACTTTGGGTTATCCCAGTCTGGATATTTATCTGGCAATATTGTTCCTGCATCTCAAGAGTTCTTAAACCGGTTTTTGTGTTGACCTGTGAAGACATTTCCTGGCGAGCAACGACAAGTAGCGGCATTCTGATATTTCAATAACCCCCCCAGCCAAAGGATTACTTCCTCGACAGTTGCCAAAGTGCGCGATTCCCTTCCGCCGACTAACGCGATCTCGTCACGGCAGTAACTAATGCCACGAGGGGTGAAAAAATCTACTACGTCTGCGGCAACAGGAGCGGCAGAGGGGAACACTCTGGGCGAGCAGACCCGGCATGCACAAGAGAAAGAGAGGGCCTATGGGATCGATGTGCGTATTTTTTGTTCTTTAATTTCAATCTCGTGTGGAATGAGGACACAAAGAACTTCCATCTGACACGGGCGAGTTTCTAGGATTACATGTTACCGAAGGCCACGGTTACGAGATTAGCAAAGCATGTGTTACCTGCCAACACGCAGATCCAGAAAGATGCCATGACGGCGCTATCGAAAAGCGCGACAGTGTTTATAAATTATTTAACGTCTACGTGGGTTATGTTTGCTTCGACTTTCTCTAGGTTTCTTATGGTTAATTGATTACAATTTGTAGAGCTAATGACCTTACCGTCGGTGCTGGTCGCCGAACCGTGAATCCGACCGACGTGTATAAAGCTATCGAATTATTGGAACTGGAGTTTATTTTGCCACGACTAAAAGCCGAAGTTGATAGTGCGTTAATTTTTGTTACTTCTTCGCAGAAGTGGGGAGACTAATTGTCATTTAGAATACGTCGAGGCAGCAGTCACCAAACAACAAAAGAAACCGACAAAAGTTGCTGCAACAACCGGCACGGTCGACGAAGGTGATGAGATTGTTGTGCCTGGTCAAGAACGGACCGAGGGTGACGGTGGCGAGGATACGCTGGTCATCCCCGTTGCTGCTGCTGCTGCTGCTGCTGCTGCTGATGATGATGATGATGATGGCGAAATCAGAACGACCAAGAAGGCGAAACTTGGAAATGGCAAAGGAGTCGCTCGACAGGTGAGTTACAGTGAGGTCGAAGGGATTCAGTCCTGTGACTGGCACTAGCTAATGCATTTTTGAAGCCTTCGGTCCGGGACGAAGAGGAGACCGAGGTTGAGGACACAGAAGAGGATGAAGCTGAGGACGGAGAAGATGATGGCGATGACGACGATGACGACGACGACGAGGCCGAAGATGATGCAGGGCACCAAGCCGATGGCTCATCCGCGGAGGATGCATTCGAAGACGCTGAGGACCACATGGACGAAGGCGATATTAACGAGGACGGCACGGTCGAAATGAACGATACTCCGGCCATGGGGAATCGGCAAACGTCCATTCATGACAGAGTGCTTGCTAAAGATCCAGACGCGTTGTCTGGCACAGAGGACGAGGATAGTGATTGAACGTTTTAATTGATGACGGTCTGAATAATGTGACCGGGGCGCATATGCATGGGGTTTTTCGATACGGTCATTTGATAAAGTTATTTTTTTGTATCATAGCAAATTGGTAGAGGATTTGTATCATATAAGTACTAAACTCTCGGGAAAAAACAGCGACAAAAGCTTGAGCTCTCAATGGCACCGAACATTTATAGGCAAAAACAAAATTCACATAAATAAGGGGTAAGTTAAGTATAAACCATGAACCATTCGTAAAGCATAAATGTCTATTCTAAACCAATTTCAATTAACTAGTATCCAACAATATTCATATAAATCTTTTCTTTCCAATGTCCAGTATTTGATTTGATAAACTTTTGCGCGTGAGGTGCATTTCTGCAAAGAACAATCAGCAGTGTTATAGCCAAAGCAGAGTGACATCAATTTCGTGCTTATGTACGGGTACGAATTCTCTCCCATGTGATGGACGATCACCATCTAGTAGTGTCCGGTGTGTTGGTGGTCATATGCGACTTGAGTTCGGTTACGACCACTGCACGTATCAAGCCGGCGGGATTATACGATGAGAAGGGTAGCAACGTTGTTCCACTCCAGTTCACGTACTGCAACATCCAGCATGAACAGTCCAGTATTACGGATAATGTTGTGCTATTAATTTATTAATTTAGTTGTCTGCTGCCTGCAAGCGCAACATGGGACCGTATTGATTCTAGCTTGAGTTAGTTAGCGGGCCCTGTACTTGAACATTTTCCATAAGCTATTAACAATGGAAAGGATCAGCGTTCGGTGAGTTTGTCTGTCTTCGGAGATTATCACGAGACAGTTTTCTGTTACGGAAAATAACGGAGATGCGATCATCAGAAGACTCAGCCTCACAACTAATCTGGCCTCTAATTGTTGAATTCAACAGTCCTTTCTTTTGTCAATAATTAATTCAACATGTAGTAAGTAGATCCCACCTGGCATGGCTGGCTTATCGTTTCAAAGTTGAGCAAAGTGTAGACAAGACTAAGTCAAGCCGTGTTCCGACTTTGAGTTTGTTAACTTGGCGCGTGCCCAGCTTAAGGCACGTGCAAACGAACTGCCAAGAAATAATGACGACCGTTTAAGCTCAACTCACCCACACATGTTCCTGAGCTTATATTAAGGACTTCGTCCAACTTGCAGACTGGTTACACAAACCAAGCAAACTGATCGCTGAATTATTGCTAACGTCGGCTAAGAATTGCTGAGAGCTGCTGCTCCAGTCAGCGTACAAGCAAGCACACTCCGCTCGAATGTATATAACAACACTCCAGAAGCAAATATCCAAAAGGCAAGTATCACTTCTGGCCAATTTCCTTCTCTAACAACACTGCTCAATATTCTCGTTATGATGCGGCTTTTGTTATTCCTGCTGATATTCGTGCCAGCGTTTGTTCTTACTTTGGCACCTACCGACGAAATTCGAGATGCCGATCCTCCCCAGTCGGGATACTTACCGAATCATAATATCCACCCTGCCGCTGTGGCGTCTCCAGAATTTCGCATTCTGTGGAAAAACACCTATGGTGCGAAGGAAAAGTGGTACGCGAAACCATTGGTCTATACTCCCACTGGAAAAAGCCAACTCGTCTTCCTGGCATCCTCGGAGAACATTATTCGAACTGTCGACGCCGTCACTGGCGCCCTTCTTAATAGCAGACAGGTTCAACCGCCGTTCTTACAAAGTGATATTGCACCCTGCACCGATATCCCTGATCAAGTAGGAATTACCGGAACACCCATTATCGACCCCAACACAGACACGGTCTATTTCTTCTCGAAAGGCTATCAGAATAGTGCTACAGGTGGTGGTTTATTAAAAGGTAGGCCGGATATGTAACGCCGTATCTGCAACGCATCTGCAATGCATCATCTAACCGCGTCACCAGCCCGATATCTGTTTTATGCTGTAAATATCAATACCTTGCAGGACGTACCGGGCTTTCCTGTTCTCATCGATGGCCACAATGCCGACAATGATCACACCAGGTATTATTATCTGATTCTCCCTGTGACTTTACGAAAATTGCTCAAAGATATAGGTATTTCATTGGCGGCACAGCTCTTCAGAGACCTGCCTTAACAATGATCAACGGCCATGTTCTTGCAGGCTTTGGTAGCCATTGCGATTTCTATAACTATACTGGCTTCCTCCTTTCAGTTAGCACTACTCCCGGTGTCGGTGTTACTGGTCTCTACGCGATGGAGGCCAGTCCGGGTGCTCCACCAGTTGTACCCGATGTCAGGACTCCACGAGGTGGCAGGGCCGCGATCTGGCAATCCGGAATGGGTCTCGCAACCGATGGCGGCAATCGAATTTTTTTTGTAACGGTAGGTCAAAATAATCATATTGCAAGAAAAATTCTGACATAAAAATTTTGTGCCTGACCGTTTTTTAGGGTAATGGACAGGGTGAGGCAAACAAGAAACCGGCATCGGGTTTTTCTCCCCTGTCAACTCTTGATGACCTAGTCGCCAACTTTGGCGTCAGTTCGACTGGTCGATTCTCTCTGACGGATTATTTCGAGCCTTTCGACTACGTACATCTGGACCAGAGTGACAGTGATCTCGGATCTGGAGGTATCATGCTTCTTGATCCTACCGTGTTCGCTGGCAAAGGAGTCTCTCAAATGGCTGTTGTCATCGGGAAGAACCGAAAAGCATATATCTTGAACGCTAATAACCTTGGTGGCTTCGCCCAAGGACCGGGCGGTCGGTTTGATAAGAGAGTATTTCGTGATGTGATCTGACATATCTTCTAGGGAGTGATAACGTAATTCAAATCCTCAAGGCAAATAACGGCGTTTGGGGAGGTCCAGGTTCGTATCCGCTCGAAGGCGGCTATATTTAGTAAGTCATGGTCTTGACTAAGGGGTCCGATGCATATTTAATAACCAGATGGTAGCCTCGCTCCTATTGGATCTCCCACTGTGTGCTAGTAAGTCTTCTCATCACCTGCAGCAGACGCCAACGAATCTGTACTAAAAAAACACTACACTAGCAAATTCGGCCTCGATGCAAATGGAAATCCTCAATTTACATTCGCCGGACAAACCGAGACTAAAGCCGATTCCAATCGTGGGGTCGGCGTTCCTACGATTACCACCTACCAGGGCCAGCCTGGTACCGGTATTCTTTGGGTAACGGATCCCATCCACGGATTACAGGCTTTCAACGCCGTCCCCGTGAATGGCATCCTTACTCCTATTCCTATCCCGGCAACAGGCGGACTGAACAAATTTCAACGACCTGCGTTTGGAGATGGTCGTGTATATGTCACTGACCTTACCGGGCACGTCATGGGCCTGGGCTATGTTCCTTCATTTGCACATGGACAGCTCTGCGTTAGCTCAGTCTTGCACACAGTATCGACTTATGACTACGGCGCTATGAAACAACTCCCACCTACCGAAGAGAGTGGCATTTTTGTCTACCAACAGGGCCTGGACTTGGAGGCCGCGTTCCAGGCCAACAAGATAACAATATTTAAGCAGTCTGTCGATGGGACAGCATCAATGAGAGCAAAGTTTGCCGTTGGAAGTGACCTCTGCGCAGTCAGAGGGGCCTGGACAATAAATATGCCACCGCAGCCAAATGTGCTCAAAGTTACAAGCATCACGTGTGACAAGTCTGCCAAACTTTGGAATATGGGTCCAGAAAACCCTGGTTTCACTACTGATTTCACATACTCGGTCTCTAGACCGTCAACCGGCCCTGGCCAGGGGCCATACAAAGATGTCCACGAATACCACGTGTATGATCAGTATTGCGGGCCATATATTTAAGTCATGGGTTTAGTTCGTCTGTTCGCTACTTTGCTACTTTTGCTCTCCTTCTTTAGCGCATGTATCAAACGACTGTATCATCGTTTCGCTCGAAACAAATACATTTATTCATGTTTGCTGCACCCCCATTTGAACAGAATGTCACCGGTACGACATCCGATCCTATAAATATTACATAGCCTGTCAGGCGTCAACTACTACTTAACCTGGATGGTGGAGAGCAAAAGAATAAAACATTTTAGAATATAATCATCCCGATGTGCACAGGAAGTATGCCAGTCTCTCTCCGGCCTCCCGGTGTTACCTATGCATCCTGAAACCTTTGCCGAGGCGCTCAGCTTTGGGATCTGGGACCCTGGGATCAAAGGAGTGACACGATTCGGAACAATAGTCAGGAATGTCAGAGAGCGCAGATGGCAAGTTCCGGGAGAAGCTTCTTCTTCTTCATTCCAACTCACCGTTATCGAAAGGATTCGTGGCGGCATTGATATCAAATAATAATGTCGTGAATGACCAAGTATAGTCCCGCATTCAAAAGTAATAATAATATCCTCTTGACGCTGAACCAATACATCATGTAACTAGTGTGTACTTCTTTCGTAAGCCCCGTTTGGATTCGCCGGCCATCGACAACGTTTGCCAGGGGTTGTCGGTAACTTCCGATCGGGATCATTCTCGGGTACCGCGAGGATGTTCTGATGAAGCATTAAGTGAGCTGCCGGCGGCCACTGGATGAACGTTTTCTTAGCCGGCTAATCTCGAGCAAAAATGCATGACTTCCAAGCAGTACACGCACAGCCTTTCACAGGGGCGACAAGAACGATGCTCTGTCCCCAGCCGCGGCGCTAAGTGACCCGGTTCTGGGGACCGGACCGTGACCGTGGTGGTAAGTCCTGGGCAAACGTTCGATATCCCATCCCGCAGTGCTGGTTGATAGGTGCGTTAAATTTTGTTAAATTTTGTTACTTCCTGAAGATCTTTTTTTTTTTTTTAAATACTTCGCAGAAGTGGCGAGACTGAATTGTCATTTTAGAATACGTCAAAGGCAGCAGTATCATAGTCACCAAACAACAAAATAAAGCCCGACAAAAAGTTGCTGCAACAACCGGCACGGTCGACAAAGGTTGATGAGATTGTTCTGGCTGGTCAAGAACGGGACCGAGGGTTATAATTTTTGTATCATAGCAAATTATGGTAGAGGATTTGTATCATATAAGTACTAAACTCTCGGGGGAAAACAGCGACAACAGCTTGAGCTCTCAATGTCACCGATGTGTCTCCCTGCAAGTCTTAAGTGTGATGTTTTGTCATAAAAATTGCACAAACCATGGCACACTTATAAGCAAAAAAAAAATTCACATAAATAAGGGGCAAGTTAAGTGAAAACCATAAACCATTCGTAAAGCATAAATCTCTATTCTAAATCAATTAGTATCCAACAATATTCATATAAATCTTTTCTTTCCAATATAGTTCGTCTGTCGTTTCACGCATCAAAGAAATTCGCGTCGTTGGACGAGAACAAGATTAGACAACGCAATACATGGGCACCAACTTATAGACATAATTCAGCAGAAACCGCGGTTTGCGCCGTCATCCCGATTCCCTAATCTTTTTGTTATATTTATTAGTTTTTTTGTTCATCCTTGGTAACCGCGACACTGCTTATGAGTCCAGGATACCCCAGTACGGCTCGGTCTCAAACGGGCCAGGGGACTTCCAGTAGTCGTTGAATGCCGTGAACTCAATCAACTGATCCGCAACATACTCAACCAACGAAGCAATCGCAGCCTTCTGGTTGGCGACCGATGGCACGGCAACACCGTTGTTCTGACCCTGCTTCGGCCAGCCAGATTCGGTGATGAGGACATCCTGGCCAGGGCAAACGGCAGAGACGCGGCCAATCTGGGTCTTGACGAAGGAACCAGAGTCGGCGGCAACAACGCCGCCATCAAAGAATGGGTGGCAGTTGACAGCGGCATAGTCAGAGGCGGCGCATAGCGACGGATTGGCGATGACGGCAACAAATGTGTCGACAGTGACAACAGGACCATTATAACCTGCCGCGCGAAGCTGAGAACGGCCTGACTTGACAAAGTCGACGACCTGGGTAGCAGTGTACGCGCCCGAGTTGACGAGCTCATTACCGATGCTAACCGTGTAGACCTGGTCCCAACCATAGGTAGCAGCAGCTGAGCTGATAGTGCTGATGGCGGAGCCAAGAGCAGTAACATCGAAGACACCGATGAAGAGTTTTTGGCTGGAGGAGATGGCAGCCCAGACGTTCTCAACTTGGTTACAGTCGACACCGTAGATACGGATGAGTTCGTAGGACCCCAATTGGGCGACATCGGACGCGACCTGCGAAGTAGACTTGCATGAACCGTCGGAATTGTATGGCGAGTAGGTGACACCCTTGGCGCCGCTGAAGCTGGTTGACGAGGACGAGGCCGCAGGAGCAGCAGAAGAGGACGAGGACGAGACAGCCGCTACAGCAATGGCGACAGGGGGGGTAGCAATGGCCTCGGCAGTCGAGGAAGACGAGGACGAGGATGAGGACGAGACTGCGGGTGCGGCAGGTGCAACAGGCGCAGGAGTAGCGACAGGGGAAGCAGCAACGGCATCGGCCGATGAGGACGAAGACGAAATGGCTGGTGCAACTTTAGCGACAGGTGGAGCAGCGACGGTGTCGACATCTGCGACCGAGGTGGAGGTGGTAGTAGGCTCAGTCGAGGTGCTGGTCGTCGAGGTGCTAGTCGTCGTCGACGAGGGATCAACGGGTTGACCCCATTGGTTGACAACAGCAGTCACAACGACGACACCGGCAGTGTTCTCGTACGCCTGAGCGGTGGCCGTGACAGTCGCCTGGACTGTCACATAGACGATATCGCCTTGGGCCTCAGCGACAGGATCAGGCTTGCGACGGTGGAGGTTGTGGGCATGGCGTTTTTGGACTGAAGACAGGGATTGTTAGCAAGAAGACCCTCTTGTTGATATTATCAAAGCGTGATGACAGAAGCAAGTTAACACACCATTGACGGGCTGGGCTAGGACGATCTGAAGGAGGGCCACGAGGGCGAGAAGAAAGATGACAGCGGACTTGGCCATGATGCAAAAAAATAACTATTCGATTCGGTTCGGTTCTATTCGAATTTCGTGGTCACAAAAAAAGGAAAGACTGAGGTTGGTCGATAGAAATCCTCTTGATTGAAAATCAATTTAAGACGAGAATTGTGGCAAAGGAATGACGAAAACAACAATTGACGCGTCGTATAGCAATATTAAAGAGCGACTACTGCGGAAAGAAGGCAAGCACGAAAGCAGAGGAGACTATAAAAAGGAGTGACAGAAGCAATCGTGCGAGTTGAAAAATGAGTGTCGGGAGAGAAAGTAAGATGAAGCGGATGAGGGAAGCGAAGGAGGAGGTTTCGGGGGAAGGCAGGAGGCGCCGAGTTGTGCAGATGCTGAGCAGATGAGCAGATTTTTTGGCGTAGTTAATGGCGGCGGTTCTTGTGCGACCTTGGAACCGCACGGGGTGTAAACAAACGCAGGAGGCGCTAGTACCGACGTGGCGCATTAGCGTGTTCGCGCTAGGCCCACTGTGGCCTAGCGTAGTGCAGCTGCACTGCACAAGCCAGGTACGCCAATCCTCAATAGGCTTAGTGCCATGCACGCAAGATTGCCCTACGAAAATTGGCCCGGGAGGTTAATTTCGTTGGAAATTGACGATTCACCGTGGCAACGGATTGTCAATCACCGGCAAAAACAACAACAAAACCAACAACGGCACGATCCTCGCCAGAAATAAAGGCAGCATATTAAATGCAGACTTAGTAAAGGCTAAGCGGAGACGCAGTCGTGGGCGCAAAAACAAAAACAAAAAACAGGCAGGGCCCCGGCAGCCGGGCCGAAGAATGCAGATACAACATTCCTAGGCCCCGTACTTCGGTTCCCAGGATACTAAAAGCAGGCAGTAACAGGAGGAGCGCACTATTCCGGGACAGCAAGATATTACTTGTCAAGGTAATCAAGACGAAACGCGTTCCATGGCAAAAATGTTCTTTGGGCGCACTGCTGCCTCCTGGCATCACCCCATCTGCCATACTGTCAAACGTAGCCACTATTAATATTATTATTAATGAAATGGCCCTTCCGCCGCATTGTAAATGGTGGTCCTGGCAATCCGTCAGGTTCGCCCTGGAAGGAAGAAGGCATGGGGCCAAAACACGCAGTATACGGAGTCAGTACGGTTGCGTACAGAAAGGCTACTGCTATGATACATACAATAATGCATACCCCTGGTGCCTACATGCTCCCTGTTGCTGCGTATTTGCCCGATACGCCCATGCTCCTGCTGGTTGTTGGCAATAATCAATAATATATTCGCCGAACAACACATCGTTGGCAATTAATACCCCCGAAATCAAATGAGAAACAAAAAAAATCAAACACCAAGTCCACCATCAACCGACACCACACTAAACCATTCCACAGATAGTACACATGTTGTAAAACACTCAAATGCAAAAATGACTTAGAGGGGCCGATACCGTATGTTCGCACCGGATAATGCACAATATATATGAAACTGTTAAAATTGGACAACAGGTAACACTAAACCTCTGAATACGGTCCAATGTCCGATCTCTTGTCGACTCATCCGCCGTATCATCTGATCCAGGCATTCCTTTCTATTCTCGGCCAAGCAAGCAATGTTTTTAATCATAGATCAAAGGCTGCTGAGCCTTTGTCTGCTGCTGCGACATGGAATCTTCCTGCAATAATTTACCCTTGCCTTTCCGTCGCTCATCCTCTAACTTCGCACTCAGCTTTCCCGTCGATTTTGACTGACTTCGTCTCTACATCAGTCGGTTAGCCCCTGTCTCCTCCTCCACAATTTCCGCCAAAGACACACGCACCTCTGCAGCCAATGCAGCAGCAAGCCGCGGATCGTCCGGCGGCGGCGGCGTAGTTCCATAATCTTGACTGTCGCCGCCCAATGTCTGGCCCGCCCGTCCTGTACCTGTCATCCGTGACCCCGGCGTTGTCGCCGTCGTGGCGATACCTTGCTTTCTGATGACACCTCCTGATGTTGACGTCGCCGGTTTAACCGATGTTGTAGGTCGCCCCACCGAACCTAGGCGCTGGCCTTGTCCGGCGGTTTGCCGGTACGACGGTGCCTCACTCGGAGAAGAGAAACAGCTTCCCATTTGCTGTATTCGCGGCAGAGTACAACAAGCTTTGTACACTGGTCTAGTAGGGTCGATCCAAGTCGTAAGGTAAAAGTTGGCTTTGGTCGGTCGGTTGCCGGTTGTAAATCGGTCGTGGGCAGAAATATATCCCCGCGCTTGTCTACGAATGTAGTAAATCTTTCCCCTTACTCTTTCTCGTAGCCGAGAAAATGGTGATACAAGTTATCTGTGGAATAACGCTGCTTGATCTGAAATAATGAGGGCCGTTGGGTCGACAAAAAAGCGATATCTAGCACTTACGCTTTGAGTTTTCAACCACGACGTCACCACCACCCAAACTGAATTTGTCCGGGGTTCATCCTCGAACACACTTTTTGATCTCAAAATTTACCCATATTTCACGACCAGTTCAAGGTGCAATTACGATATCAGACATAGAATCGGAATTTCTTTTTTTTTGGTTTTTTCGTGAATTTTTTCAGTGGTACCGCAAATTTTGACAAATGTCTGCCAAACGAAAGGTGAATATATATTACATATTCAGACATTCCCCACCACATAAAGCCCCCGCACACCCCGCCCGGGCCACTGGCTAAAATTTCATATCTAGTCAGTACCACCGTCATCATCCTATAACAAGAAGCCCAAACAAGGCGCTTCTTCCGACGACGCTACGGCAGCACCACAAAAGAAAAATACTGCCGTGTATATCACAAACCTGCCGCGCGACATCAGCTTTGAAGAGCTCGAAGCAGTAATATCCCGTTACGGCCTGATCGCAGAGGACATCTCGACCGGCAAGAAGCGCATAAAAATATATACTGACGACAACGGCAATCCGAAAGGTGATGCATTGGTAGTTTTTTTCCGGGCCGAGAGTGTCGCATTGGCAGTCGACATGCTTGACGAATCGAGAATTCGGATAGACGGCAAAAAGAAGTCGATTGACGGAAAAGAAGTCGAGATCGAGAATCCGGTCATACGGGTTCAGCCGGTACATTCTCATATATGCCATTATGTTGACAGGGATCAACCGATTAACTTTTATACACCAATTTTAGGCAGACATGGATTACAAAGTCGAGAAAGAGGCCCAGCCGATTCAACAACGAACCGCACGCGAGAAACGTGAAATACTAAAGAGCGTACAGCGTCTAAATAAGTGTGTAATATTTTACTGTTCGGCAGGCGGACGCGAACTAACTCGATCACAGTAAACTAACAGACTGGGATGATGATGATGTAGACCAGCAATCCACGACCAACAAACGGTGGAACAAAATCGTAATTCTCAAGCACGTGTTCTCCCTCCAGGAGCTCGAAGAAGATGTTACGGCCGCCCTCGACATCAAGCAAGACATCCGTGAAGGATGCGAAGAGATCGGCCCGGTCAGTAACGTCGTTCTTTACGATCTCGAGCCAGACGGCGTCATGAGTATCAAATTCAGGCACGAAGACGATGCGCTTGAATGCGTGCGTAAAATGGACTCAAGATATTTTAGTGGCCGCCAGCTCGAGGCGTCAATATATGACGGTCGAGTGCGTTATAAAAAGTCGGGAAAGAAGCATGGCGATGAAGACGACAAGGTCGACGAAGAACGTCTGGCCAGATTCGGAGAATGGCTGGAAGAGCACGATGAAGCCGAAGATGATGACGATTGAATCAGTTGTTGAGGGAACTACATGTGGCGTTCTTATTTTTTTTTCACGCGTTTTAGGTACAGAATTCTACCGGGAAAGTGTACCGGGTTATAATATTTGCACTAACTGACCAAAAAAATCCGTAACGCCAATTTCCACGATGTATAGTATGCTACAAGTTTTTTTCACTTATCCTCCTGCTCCTCTCCTTCTTCTTCCTCTTGCTCTCGCGTTCGCAGATCCCGATTAATAAACCTCCACACCTTCCGTGCTGCCACGCGACCGACACTCTTCGCGATTTCCGACTCTGACATCTGGCACAACTGCTGGAAATTCTCAACATCATACATCAAATTCCGATAGTTCACGGCCGTAATGCCAGGCATGCACCGCAGCATGTCCACGGCCGCCTGGTTGTACAAGTTCGATGAATCGCCACCTTCGCCCAGCTCGTCGAGGCCGACATTTGTCGCCGTCTCCGGATCAGGCTCTTCTTGATTGCGTTTGAGTTCGAGAAAGATTTCGGCGGTCTGGTACGGACTCGAGGACCAGATTATGCGAATGTTGGGGAACGATAGCACGAGCAGAACGAGTTTGGCTTGCAAATCGTACCCACCCGTCGCCCCGCCGGCGCCGGCTGATACTGATGCTGTCGATGCCGTCACGTCCGAGAACGGATCGAGCGAGAAGCTCTTGTTTTGGTCAAACTCGATCAACAGCACGACGGTCTTGTAGTACTGCGTCATGGTCTCACACTGCGAATATAATCGGCCGTCTCTAAAACTGCTGATCAAATCCGGCACGCTCTTGCGCTCGACACAAATGTAAGGGGAAAGAATGTAGTCACCGACTGTCAACATGGACGGCACGACAATGAGTTGACGACCGTGCAGGAGCGATGGCAACGACGATCTGAACTCGCGCATATCGACAATCACGCGAGGCGGCGTCACTGTCACGTCCATCCGTCCACCGCCGGCTATGCGTGTGTTGACTTTACGCAGGAAAGAATCTTCCGGCGCGGTCATGTCGTCGACTTCTGTAGTCATCACCATCGCCATATTCTAAACATTCCGTCAGCGGCGGGGAATAACCCCCCTAAAACGACCTATATATGATGAAAAGAGACCATACCCCACGCTCTCGGATAAGTTTCGAAAACGCGTCCTTTTCTTTGCGCACGGCGCCGAGGTACCGCTGCTCTTCGATCGACCCGCCATAGTACATTAAGAATATTTTGAGTTGTCTATTCCTGTTGGACGCACGGTATACCTGCAAACGTGTGAGTACATGGTCGGCCAAATTTTTTCAAGATAACCAACATACCTCTAATCTACGAATAAATGCTGCATCTGGTTCATACATTATAACGTACTTTGGCTGCAACTCATCCAATACGTAATCATCCATGTCGCCGTCATATGGGAGCACCGCGACAACGTCATTCATGTCGAGCAACTCAAAGAAAATGTCATCCCCGCCATTATTATTCAATGCCTCAGTTGCCGCGTTTGTTCTCGCGATGCTCGATTCCATGTCCTCGTTTGCCAACGTGTCCTCTAGCAACTGGACAACGCTGGGCGAGTCCACATCGTCCAAGTCTATGGCAATCGCATTGTTCTTGCGCGAAGCAAAACCCGCCACTGCGGATCCGCCCCGAACACGCCGACGCTTGTTTGGCGGTTGGCGGGCGCCACGGCGAAATTGTGGTTCCGACGATGCGTCTTTGTCCTTGTCATTGCTGTTTGCAGTAGCAGTAGTCTTCTTCTTGTCATCTACTTTTTTATCGACAAACAGTTCCTGCCGGGCGTTTGCAAAACCCGGCTTCCAATTGATGTATTCGCGTAACTTGCGCCGAAGCATGCTCCATGCAGCCCCACGATCTTCCTGCTCTTCTATACTCTTGGCACGTCCGCGCTCGGCGAGGTATTCCTTGATTTGTTCACACGTTCTCTCCTCACCGCACATGATAAGTACAGTGTTCGCGCCACCACCTGCACTAGCATGGGGATTTGAAAATAGTTCGGCCGTAATCTCGTCCAGGAGGATTCCAAGCTGCTCCCATTTGGGCTGTTCCTCCAACACCGGCGTGATTCCATCTTGCAAAACATCACCCTGTCTGCCACCATCTTCCGCGATTCTGGTGTTGCCATCGCTAATGGGCTCGCCCACATATACCCGCTGTCTCGCAACTGTAAACAGAGCATTGGCCGCGTCAAGGAACAACCACGGCGAGCTGTTGGATCGTGTACTTCCCGGCTTAGGGGTATTTGCCGCAATCACAATGTCAAGCATCTTATTAAACGACACGCAATCATAGTTAAGCAAGTAATTCAGGATCTGCCTCAACGTAGTCAAATCCGCGACCATCTGGCGCGATTTATAACTTAGTCGATGCCAGACCGGATCTAATTGCCTTCGAATGCGCACGTCGAAGTTCGTATGGAGTGCATTTTCGACAGCCCACTCGTCGTCCTCGAGATCGAGGACGCCGCTGTTGGACCGCCGGAGCTCGCGCAGACAGATATCGACGCATTCGAGGACTGCGGTCTGGATTTCTCGCATCGACGGTGTCAGGCTCACTGAGACCTCGATTACATCCTTGAGTTTGTGGTGCGTTGTTGTATCTTGTTCGAGCGATTCGGCAACAAGGACTTGGAAGCTTTATTCCGGTATTAGTTTGGCGAAGCAGAAAAAAAAAGTACAGCAATAAAAAAAACCTACCGTGGCCATAATGAAGCTTTCCGGAGGAACATGTGCTTTAGCATATTTGTCAAAGGTGAGAATCCAGTTATGAAAGATTCTGGCATGTCCGAGAATGCTTTAATAAAACCCGACTTGTTTTTTTCCCGAAATAACCGCAATATGAAGGCTTCCTGCGAAGTTGCTGTCACTTTTTCGGCATGTAGTACAATAATCCCCGTAATCTTATTCGTGGCGATCACGTCTAAACCAGTTGCCAATTAGCGATTAATGAGATTCCTGCTGAAATCAACCAACATACCAGAAAGCATATCTACCACCAAGATCCGGGATGTGACTGCAAATACACCACCGGCACTATACAGCAATTCTCGTCTCTCGAGACCCATCATCTCCGTATTCACAACCGTCAGGCCAGTCCGATTCATGCTTGCGCTGTTCAACGTCGCCAATTCGGCGAGACCTTCGCCGATCCACTCGATTTCCCTATCATCTGCGCCGACAATAAGAACGAGGTTGCCACCGGCGACGTCGTAGGCGTGGATCAGATTCGTGACAACGCGAGGCAGACCAAGACCGCGAGCGATTATCACTAAGGCGTCTTCGTCGAGAAGCTCGGTCACGAGGGCTTGTTGATACGATAACGGCAAGGCAAGGTGGACTTCGCCGACATCATGTTGCGAAAGTATTGGCTGTGTCTGTAAATCGGACATTACTGACGTTGGGCTTACATTAGACCCCGAATGAGCATCGCCCTGTATGTCTGATGAGGTAAGGTGCGGTCGAGAGGAGTACGAAGCGATTACTCCCAAATACGTCGAATTCTGTAATAGGACTTTACGAGTTTAAATTAAATATTGCAAAACCACCAACTATGCCTCTAGCTAGTCAACAAATGCAATGATCAGATTTCTCGTATCAGCTAGCTACTAACATATACCATTTGCAATTCGACGTTCGAAACAATTACGGCTAACTAATTCGCTGTGATCCCGGCGGTTATCTTGACTCCAACTTTTCGCGTTATTCATATCTGTCTGGGCTCACCCGGCAGTTATGACATGACCATCGTTAACAAGACTTTCTTCTGCCCCAAGATCATAGGAATCGGAATAATTTGATCATGCTAAACCTCGCAACTTTCTTCAAGATAAGAAGCCCCTGTAACTAGCCAATAGTCACCACAATAGTCACATCCCGTTTCCCGAATTGAATTCTTTTTCTCAAGAGTGGCAGTAACAAGGCTCCAAAACCGTTATAAGTGTCTCGCGTAGGGTCTTTGCCAAATCATCATCAGTCATTATCAATGACAACTAACCTTTGTGCCCAAGATACATTATAGTCCACCCAACGATTGCTTAATATGAATCACGTGGTACGGAGGGTGACGCTCTCTGCCTTTCGACAGAACGCAGGGATTGGTGGACTACGGTGCCGTGCTCCAAACTACGCCGACCTGGCAATCCCGCTTCGGGATCCGCCGCAGCAGCAGGTCCGCAAAAACCATTCCTCCAAGCATACATCTTCGGTGTACATTTCGAATTCAAACCGGACAATCTTGACAATTGGAATCATCACAAATGTCTGCTGTTGCTGTATGTAATTTTTTATTATTGTGCGACTGAATTGCGGATGCAATGAGTATTGAGGATGGTGGCATGAACGGGTGGTTTTTTTTTTGTTTGCGAAAATTCCCGCTATCATAAAGTTCTCGACACTTGTCGTCTCAAGTGATTTAAAAAAAGAGATGTGGCTAATATTTTTGTTAATTAAATAGCGTTCCGCCGCTCTGAAGCTCGACTGGGCTAAGGTTGCGTCCTCTCTCGGTCTCAAGGGATCCACGGTCGCGTCGCTGCAATCGTTCCGCAAGCGCAACGAGGATGCTCGCCGAAAAATTGTCGAGTACCAGGCCCAGCCATCTACAGTTGATTTTGCGTACTACCGGTCGGTGTTGAAGAACACTGCCATTGTCGACGAGATCGAGTCCGCGTTCAAGACGTTCAAGCCGGTTACTTATGACGTGTCAGAACAGATCAAGGCGATTGAGCAATTCGAGGTCAAAGCTCTCGAGAACGCAAAGGCGACCGAGGCAAAGGTTGAGGCCGAACTTGCTGACTTGATCAAGACACTTGATAACATTGAGTCCGCACGGCCATTCGAGGACCTCACCGTTCCTGAGGTTCTTGCTGCCAAGCCTGAGCTCGAGACCAAGGTCAAGGAAATGGTGACCAAGGGAAGATGGGATGTTCCAGGATACTCGGAGAAGTTCGGCAGTCTTGCAGTAATGTAGAGTGCGGTCGTGGTGGTTGTTGTGGTCGTGGCGTACATTTACATTTGGCCTTGAGCAAACAAGATATTAATCATTGTTGGACTGGATGTGATTAGAGAAGGACAAAGCCTGAATGTAATTTATCTGGTTTAGACTCATTATGAAAGTGGAATTTTCCTGCATTGCAAAACTTATTGATCTTCATCAAATCGAGTCAAGTGATGCGATTGATTCTGGAATCTCTCTTGCCTCTCTACCAACGGCCTTCTTTATTTTACACAAACAACTAATATCTATCTAGTAAAACAACAATATTATCTAAGAATAATGCTTCGACGGCCATTTGAGTTGAATCAAAGACATTTACAAGCGATACAAGAATAAAGCAATTGTCCGAGAACATCCTTTTTTGCAATGCGTCCCTTGTTACGCCGATCCATTTAAACCAATATTAATTATATATTATATAAAAAGCAACTTTTTCCCATCTCTCCTTCTCTCTCTCTCTCTTGTGTATGCATGCAGGTTAAACTGGCAAATTTAGATAGTGAGCTTGCGGGGCTTCTCCCAAGGGTTTTCCTGGTTGGTGAAGTGACCGTAGGAAGCAGTCTTGAAGTAGATGGGGCGAGCAAGGTCGAGATCCTTGACAATAACACCAGGACGTAAGTCAAAGTTCTTGCGGATGATGTCAACAAGCTCACCAGAGCTGTAGCTGCTGGTGCCGTAGCTGTCGACGAAGATAGACAGGGGCTCGGCCACACCAATAGCATACGAGAACTGGACAAGCGCACGCTTGGCGAGACCAGCAGCAACAAGGGACTTGGCAACCCAGCGGGCGGCATAAGCAGCAGATCGGTCGACCTTGGTGTAGTCCTTGCCGGAGAAAGCACCACCTCCGTGGGCACCCCAGCCACCATAAGTGTCGACAATGATCTTACGACCGGTCAAGCCAGCGTCTCCCTGGGGTCCACCAATGACGAAGCGGCCAGATGGCTGGATGTGGTAGACAGTCTTGGCATCAAGGTACTTTGAAGGTATGGTCTTCTTAATGATTTTCTCCAGGATCTCAGTTCGCAGATCTTCGGTAGAGATGTAGTCGGCATGCTGAGTTGAGATGACGACGGTGTCGACTCGAATTGGGATCGTAGAGCCATTCTCATACTTGTATTCAACGGTGACCTGGGTCTTAGTATCGGGGCGGAGCCACTCCAGGGAACCATCACGGCGGGCGTCGGCGAGGGCAGCGTTGAGCTTGTGAGAAAGGACAACGGTCAAAGGGAGGAGCTCCTCAGTCTCATCAGTGGCATAGCCGAACATTATACTTAAATGTCGAATTATTACTTTGATTCCAAATGCCAAAATAAACGTTAAAAACTTACCCCTGGTCACCGGCACCGAGGTCCTCAAAGTTACGGGCGACGTGGACACCCTGGGCAATATCGGGAGACTGCTGCTCAATGGCGACAAGAACGTTGCAAGTCTTGTAGTCGAAACCCTTCTCAGAGTGGTCGTATCCAATGTGCTTGATGGTGTCACGGACAATTTTCTGGTAGTCAAGCTTGGCGTTGGTGGTAATCTCACCAAAGACCATGATCATACCTATATCGCGTCAGCAACTAATTATCACATAGAACCCCGACACAATCGAATTGAAGTCGGTAATATCTCAGGTCCAGCGTACCAGTCTTTGCGGCAGTTTCGCAAGCCACCTAGAGAGCGTAACCAGTTAGATCTCTGATTTAGTATTGGCCAAAAAAAAAGGTGAGCATACCTTGGAGTAGGGGTCCTCCTTGAGGCAGGCATCGAGAACGGCGTCCGAGACCTGGTCACAGATCTTGTCGGGGTGCTGTCAATGTCAATTAGCATTGGCATGAACAACCTCGAGAACAAGACAGGCAAAAAAAAACGGGAAGGAAGAAGAAACCACATACACCCTCACCGACAGACCTGATAAGTAAATAGTTAGCAATACATGCGCGAACAGGCAGCAAATTGAACCCGGTACGTACTCGGAGGTAAAGAAGAAGTGCTCGGAGGAAGTCATGATGAATGCGAATTCGTGTGAATATAGAACAGAAAGAGCTGTTCGGATGGAGGCTGCGGATATATAGGATTTACACGAGCAGGGCAGCAAGCAGGGCAAGGCAAAAAAGGGCGGCAAGGACGCGGGACAAATTTTTTAGACGAGTTATCAGCACGCGCACAGGATAAACATTCAGAAATATCAACGCGATGAACAGAATACACATTTACGCGCCACATCAGTCTCCGTCATTACTATTATTGCTATTACTGTAGTCAATTGGATTTTCCGGTGCTCTAGAACGATGACCCGGACAGTTTTACAGCAATGACTACACGGTTAAAGGAAAAAAGGGGGACCTAAATGTGATATTTTTGTAAACGGGTGTTGATATTTTTTGTGCGAAATTATTTATTAGTGTTGGCCTGACTTTTAACTCTAAGGAGGTTCCGCCCCTGGAATTGCGCAATCCATTGTGGAACCTCCGGGTACGAAACCCGCCACGTGTCCCACTGCTTCCAGCCTGTGCTGACATCGCCCAACTGCGTGGGCTCGCGAATGCGAGTTTATTGGTTCGTACTCGGACGCACTAACAAATCGACTATAAATGTTCTAGAAGGATTCAAGCAATTCATTTGTTATTCACCAATAACTAACTTAAGCATGAAAAACAATAACTTCATCAATTTTCTGCCCGTCGCAACATATAAACAAAATAAAACGAACGCACGTCCGAATGACATAAATCCCAGAGTAATAGCCGGCGCAAATAATAAATAACTAATCAAACTAGTCACAATAAGTAAAATAAGAAAACTAACCGCAACAAAATTAATGTGTCGGCCAAATAACGATTCATTTAAAACATGAACACCCAGACCTTCCATCGCGCAATAAATGACAAAATGTAAACAACAATTGACCTATATATGTACTATATACTTCTATACTGCATGCTAGAGCTGTTCCTAAATGCTGACAATGGGAATTTGCTATGGAACTTGCCTGCCCAAACAGGCGTCGACGTCGGACCCGGCGTAGTCTCTACTGTAGACAAATCTCCTTGCTCATCATCATCATCATTGTCTAGCTCGCTCATGTAGATGAACTCTTCTAGAGCAACATCGCTCTGTTCGCTGTCACTGCCAAACGCATCTCGATGATCAAGCGCCCGTGAGCTGCCTCGCAGATGAAGACCGCCCCGACCACGAGCTGCTGCTGCCGCCATAACAGATGGCGAACTGGCATAATCATGGTGATGCCGATCATGTCCATAAGGCGTGTACGCATCACTCTCAATCTCGCCATCGTTTCCGCGAGGATATGGAGGAGGGCTGAGCGTGCGTGTGGCGAGACCATTGATAATTCCAATGTGACGGCCGACAGGCAGAACCCACGACCCTAACACTGGCGGTTTGCTGGCTGCAACAGAGCTCACAAGGATCTCAGTCCCGCGATGGCCCGCTTTCCGATGGCTGGGAGGAGGAAGATTTTCGTCTTCGTCCGTGGATTCGCCATCGTCTGCATCATAAAAGTTGCCCACCTTTCGTACACTCATTTCGATTCCCGACAACTTATCAGTTTTCAACTCGAATCCTTCATTGTCATTGTCAATCTCAGATTCCTCAAATTCGTCGCTGAAAGTGTTGTGGCGCCTACGGCGCTTCGAAACCGATCGAGTACGCGGGTCGGTCGAGTCTTTCTGATCATCGTCGCTAGACTCGCCAGATGAAAAGAAGTAGTTAAGTATAAAGGAATCATCGTCAGAGTCATGATATTTTCGTGGGGCCGTAGAGACAATATGTAGAAGTGCAGGACTGCTTTTGTCGACAAAGAGTGTGTCAGCAAAAGGTAAGTCGTCATCGTCGTCATCGTCGTCGGACTCGGCACTAGAGCTGGAGTCTGAAGATTCAGCAAGCGCAGCTGCTAGTTCACCACCGCCATCTTCGACTTCCAGTTCCTGAACAGACAGTTCTTTAACAATTGCCGCTTCTTCCTCGAGCTCAATTTGCTCATCGTCCTCGCCATCATCGTCGGCAGATTCATTGCTCAGTTGAAGCTCGGCAATTTGGTCGTAATGAACGTCCACGTCTTCGTCGACATCAGCCTCGTCATCTTCTATATACCCATCGGCCCCACCTTCGTCGTCGTCGTCGTCGTCATCATCGTCGTCGTCGTCATCGTCGTCATCATCTTCATCGTCATCACCATCAATTTCAAATGCCGCCGCTGAGCCAGCATCGTCAGCCTCGGCTATGAATGCGAACAGCTGGGTATCGAGAATATCGCGATTAGACTGGAAAAAAGCAGAAGACGAAGCGCTATTGCGCCTTCTCTTTGGAGATCGCATCAATGGCCTGGTGCGCTCGTTGGTGTTGGCAGAGTGTCTCTTGTTCCTACCGTCACTGCTGTCCGAACTGTAAGGGTTGTTGTAAGCAACAGGCGGCTGTTTCTGCCTTTTACTCGCCCGTTTCTCCCTATAATTGCCTTTCCTTGAATGCGATGTCATCGACGACGAATACTGCTTCCGTTTGCTGCTCCCACTGTGCGCCAAGGCGCTTTTGCTGAACGGTGATGAGCTGCTTGTCGAGTGTGGATTTGTAATGTGATGTTTACTCTCTTTCCTTTCCGATTTCACTATGATCATTGTTGGACGAAAAGAAAGATATCCTAGTTATCATCGAGTATGCACTAAGGCGGTAGTAGAATTTGAAAATTCTAAATAGACGGCTTGCTTTAAGCAGAAGTCGGTATGCTAAGAAATACTTGAGGCAGTTCCTGAAATCGGGGCCAAACGTATGGTATAGTGTGATCCCAAAATTTTTTTTAGGCAGTTGGAAGTTTGGAACCTAATCGTCGGGAACCTAACAGGTGCTGGAAAGTAATTGCTTTCATTTGAGGCCTCAATTGTAACTAAGGCACCATTTTTACGGCTGCAAATGCGACAAAATCACGGCTTCAACCCGTTGGGACTTTTCCAGGGTTTAACCACCTTGACCCTGGCCATGCATGATCCCACGATGGTCTTACGTAGGAACGATAGTTACATTCACAATTATAGCGTTAACTTATAGAACGCACATGGATATTTGACACGAGTCATTGCCAGCACCACGTTGCATCACACCACTCTCACTTTCTGTGCCACAATTGGCAGCCGAAATCTAACTCCAATTGTGAGAATTATTTACAAATTTATTGCGGACTGCGTGCCCTGCACAAGGAGTATGACTCAAAGACCACAAATAATTCTGGCCAACAAAGATGACGATAGAAAATAGTGTCAGAACTTCCCTAAGGTAACGATTGGAGAATCTTACGAGATTAGAACTGTCCACTCTGACTGCATCCTTAGTACCGTTGCCTGGTCAAAAGTAGGATTGATAGCATATGCACCAAAGCCAACATCAGTTGATCCCGCACGGTCCTCGCACGTTTATACATCTTACATTCACTGCACCGATGGTGAGCACTGGGATATAGCGAAACCGCAGCTCTTGGAGGATGTCAGCAAAATACACGATAATGCCGAGATAACTCACTTAAGCTGGAGTCTGTTCGGCGTGGAGCTTGCCTGTGTTGATGCCAGAGGAAAGGTGTCGATATTCCTCCACAATGGACTTCTAAACCACTTGTCATGTGTCTACCAGTCGCCTGCACCCGTGGACGGTTTTGCTTCGGGCATTGTTGGGTTTAAGTGGTTGAATATGAACAAACCGGTACGACTGTGTGGACATAGCCCAGCCCCTGACTTTCTCTGCTAATAGGTCGCTGGTAGATACTGCTTCATAATCCTGCCACCCGACAAGGTGACAAGCAATTTCACTATGGGATTCATAAAGTAAATCCCTTTGGCCCCTGGCACCCGCATCCTAATAAGCAAGCTTGCATCGGACTGGTTCGAAGTGGAAAATTAAAATTTTGGTATCAACAAGACGCGCGGTATCACGAGATCGTTCTCGATTTAGAGACAAACTTGCTCCCAGAAGACTACTATACTCATGCATCATTCGGATCGGACCGAGGTATGTTACAGCCAACGAATGAACTAACGATGTTCCAAGGGTTGACTGTCTTAGATAATACGCTAATATTGGCTGCATATTCTGCCACACAACATACTTTGAAATTATTCAGGATATCAATACTGTGGAAAGTCCCGGCAGCAGCGGCAGGCGGCGGAAACATGCCACAGGCTAAACCAGATACTGAATGGGCAACAATACAAGTAAAACGAATATATTGCAACGAACTATACTGTCCCAGCCATATCGAGCGAGAGTTGACCCACTTGGAAGTCGTTTTGCCTACCAATCATCCCGAATCGAGACTAGCTCTGTACGTTGTGCATTCATCAGACACTGGGAGTACAATACAAAAAGTCGAAGTGGTCACATTGCCGATTATGCTGCACAGCAATTTCCATGCCTTGGGTCTCAGACGCAATCCGATGCCGGACAACCCGAGCGATATTGTACAGTTTCAAGAGCACCATGATTTGAATAAGCGTTTGATTGGCCTGACTTCACTATATGCTGATAATATAATATGCTGCACATATGCAGACGGGTCAGTGGAGATGCGACAACGGCATACGTTTGTCGAAACATTGCCGCAGTTCAACCCACAAAGTGTACATACTTTGTATGACGCAGGATTTGGATTTCCTGATGCCGAGCCAGGTGAGCAATTTTGCATCGTTACTGCAAGGTTTTACTGATTTATTGTTAGCACTGGAGATTTGCATATCCCCGAATATGGTTGCTTTTGTGCTTCTCAATGCAGCTGGGCATCTCAAACTATATTACATGAGACCAATTTTGAAGGTAGAAAATAATGATGGTATGTATCAGGGCCTGCAATTGTCAAATGCTTGCAATATGCTGATTTGATCTTAGCATCAGCACCGATTGCTGCAGCATTAGCTTTACGTCACACGATTGCGTGTTATAGTACAATGTCCTCTGACGATATAATACTTATCGCTAGTGTTGAGTCGCTCTCGCGGTCGTCTGAATTCCAGGAATCAATTTTGAAGCAATCGCACCGCGCTATAGGCTTCTCACTAGACCTCCCTAAGGACGTTCAAGCCGATAAATTCTTGGTGCTTCCATCTCTGCAAAAATTGCTGAGCTTGCAAGCCTCATTGGGCACCCGTACGGACTGGCGACGCAATCCTGCGGGCATTATGGCATGGGCCTCAATTAATCTACGACTTTTTTCGTTCGCGTTGACGTTCACTTTGAAAGCAACGCATCAAAAACAGCCTCGAGGTGGCGAGGGAGAAGTTAAAGGAGGTACAGTCGCTGAGTTTGGAAACTAGAATTTGGCAGAACTTTCGTATTAACAAATCGAGTGACAGACACAATTGTGACTTTTCTGGGTCTGGCACGATGGTGCGTCGATTTTTTGACCTACCTAAATCAAGACTTATTCGAGCTCGGTCGAAATCCTGATGAATTTCTAAAACCAGGTAAGTTCATTAGGACATCATCTAAATGGTTAATCATTTTGTATATACTCACAAGTTGTAAAAGAGTCTCTCCCTGTGGCACTCATCATGCTTTTGGGAGCCGTTCCGCGCCTTTTAATCCGGTACACATTGCGCGGATTAAGAGGTCTTGAGCAACTTGTCGCGCGTAACAATAATAAAGCTGACAGCGATCCGTTTACGAGACTAGCCTATCGACAGCTGGACGAGATCCTCAAGTCTGGTCCTGTACAAATCGGCACATTCGAGAAACTTGTCAATGATGTTGATAATATAATGAGAACTGACTTTCAAGGGAGTGCGTTATACAATTTGCTGTTAACTGGGGCGTGTTTGTGCTGACAAGTTTGTCCATAGATCCTGCTGAGCGACTAATGATGGAACAAACATTATTTTTCAATGCGAGAATTCCAGTCGAATTACATTCTGTGGTTCACAGGATCCGTACAGTGTTTCTGCAGAGAATTAAACCGGACATTGATATCGCGACATTATACTTCTATCCCACTAAGTGGCTCGGACTTACAGAGAGATATCACGTCGAAGAAGCTGACGACGTCGAAATAGACGGACTTCGCAAGCAAATAATGAAGTTAGATGGCAGACCAGCTTGGCGCCGTTGTGTACGGTGCGGGTCGATCGCCGCCATAGAAGACCTAACAAAGAACTATGACAAATTTCCCAGTATGTGGACTGTCGCGTTTCAGAGGAACTGTGTTTGCGGCAGTTCATGGGTGAGATGCTCGGATTCTAGTCTGCTAAAGTAGTAATTTGAGTTATAAGCAGTGCTGTAGGATAGAACTAGAAGGGACGGCATAATGTATTCTGCCTGAATCTATATTAGAGATGAGTTAAATTTTAAGAAATAAACGTAGTGTACAATAAGGAGTTAGCTTCACACCTCAGTACTTAATCCCTGACATAGAGGACTGATTCTCACATATGTCCAACATTCTTGTTTGTACAAATAAGTGAATATTTAAACAACCTTTAAACCGCGCAGGAAATATCAATCCTGTAAATAGAAAAATGCCTCACAAATTGTACTCAGGAAAATTTAGGAGGCCAAAAATCTTACAATCTAGTCTGGTCAATCACTATTATCTCGGTTCAACTAAGGACCGGCGGTAAGGTCCGATCCGTATTTCTCCGTAACCTCTTGGAAAAATTTCTTTCTGTCGGCAGCATATTGATCTAGTGCCTGTTTGGCCGAGTCGTCATATTTCTACTCATTAATTAGATATGTCACATTAGACTGGAAAGGTAAAGGAAAACTGACTCTTCTAGCGTCAACAGAGAGCGCCCGGAACCGGTCTCCAAGAAAGCGGGCCCGGTCAGCAATCGGCATGCCTTTAGCTTCAGGAAATAAAGTGCTCGCATCCTTTAAAAAGAATCCATAAGCGTTTCCAGGTCGTTTTGGTAAGCCAGGAAGCCGCACGAGGAAACTTCGACTAGTACCTCGTGCTTTCTTCAGCCTTCTGACTCTCTTGTTCTCTTCCAAAATTCCCTCCACACCTCGAGTCTCCAATAGATTCTGAATATCCTCCGCGTAGCGCGCCTTGTCGGCGTCTCGCAACATTTGCAAACGCTATGAAGAAGGGATCAGCACGTAATACAGAAAGGACAACTTCAAAGCTAGTTTACGACACACCTCTTTCTGAGTCTCAGACAGAGACATGAATTCTACCTTTGCTAACCGAGCAGATTCCGGCAAACTTGCTTTCCCGTGTTCTGATTTATGCTTCGCCATGAACTCCTGAATAAAAATCTGCCACGTAGATTTCGGTCTCTTAACTAATGGTCGCCTAAGAGCGGCAATACGTTGCTTTTCTGCCCTTGCAACCTCCTTCTCCTTTTCAACTTTCTTTCTCTCCTTCTCCTTCAATGCCTTCGCTTTCGCCTTCGCTTTTTCCTTATCGACCTTCTTTCGTTCAGCATCTGCCTTCTTCTGAGCCATTAACCGTTCATGTTTCGCTTGACTCTTAGCCTTCGTCTTCTCCCTTGTCTCCGCCGCGCGTTGAGAAGCCTTGGCCTTCTTTTGGGCCTTAGTGGTCGCAGTAGGAGAGTGGCCTGATTCCTTTGTGGTAGTTGTTATGCCCGCCGCCATAACACGGGGAAATAGATTTCCACGACATATATCCATTCTAGACATAGTCACTGGAGACAGTACCTTCTTGGCGATCGGCGTATGCTGCCGCAAAGCAGCGACGCGAATCCATGATCTCGCGACCTGTACGGCAAACCCTCCAAACATGATCGATAATACCGTGGGCGGGCGGCAAACAAACTAATTAAAAATTTGGAAATGAAAAGAGAACGTTTTATTGACTTCGGTAATGTCAACGTTGTTTGCTTTGGCAGATGATGTGATAGAAGCCTGCTCAGGCCGTTAATATGTGCCAGAGGGTGATGACAAGCCCCCTCGCGCATGGTAAACAAACTCAAGTGAGTGCCATGCGGTCGTAACTATGACGACAATCAGAGCGAGGCGTTACACGTATATGGCAAAAGTCTTTACAACGCAGTGGCACTTGCGTCGACATAGAAATTTTAAACTCACAAACCCATTTTGCCGCTGAACAGGTTCTGAGTCTGTAATTACATACGTTTACTTCATAGAATATGGCTGACTCATATTCATCGTCGTCTGCTAGACTTAAAAGAAGGCACTACGACGAGGATGACTACGATTACGATCGCCGTCGTCGCGACAGAGATGGAGACAGAGACAGAGACAGGGACAGAGAAAGAGACAGAGACAGAGACAGAGACAGAGACAGAGAAAGAGAAAGAGACAGAGAAAGAGAGCGAGACAAATATAGAGCCAGAGACAGGGAAAGAGACAAGGAGAGAGACAGAGACAGGGACAGGGAAAGAGACAGGGACAGGGAAAGAGACAGGGACAGACTCCACAGAGACGACTACGGACGCGATCG
Organism: Lipomyces yamadae; assembly: GCA_030556285.1. Taxonomy (NCBI): domain Eukaryota; kingdom Fungi; phylum Ascomycota; class Lipomycetes; order Lipomycetales; family Lipomycetaceae; genus Lipomyces; species Lipomyces yamadae. Next base: position 49,365 of record JAKTPU010000015.1, on the reverse strand, counting down.
CAGAGATAAAGATAGAGATAGAGATAGAGATAGGGAGCGTGCAGCAGACCGTGTTCGGGATCGCGGAAGAGAAAAGGACAGGGATCGTGACCAAGGCACAGAAAGAGAGCGGGATCGATACGCCGATGGGGAGCGCGATAGATATCGTGATCGGGACATTGATCGGGATAGAGACCGCGTGCGCGAACGAGATCGTAGCAGTGGACGTGAAGTAGATCACGATAGAGCGGCAGAAAGACTTGGTGACAGCGGCGGTGAAGTAAATGGTGTGCTCCGACATGAATCGAAAGAAGCTACCCGCGACGATGAAGATGTCAGCGGCGGCACGGACACTGTCGATGGTCAACCGATGGAAAACTTAATTGACAGCCGGCAGAACGCACAGTACGGAGGCAGCTTTGGGGACGATGACGATCTGGAAGAATCAGACAAAGAAGAATCAAACTTATCCAAAAATGATTCAAAGGCGGTGGATAAAGATGAGGTCGATCCTTTGGATATGTTTATGTCAACGTTAGCGGATCAGGCAGTCGAGAATGTGGGAGACGAGTCAGCTGAACGTGGCGACGTATTCGAAGAAGAAGACGATCCTCGAGTTGACGCATTAGATGTTGATCCGGATGATATGCTGGCCATGGCAAATAAGCCCAAGAGGAAGAAAGACATTCCAACTGTGAATCATGCAAAGATTAACTACGAGCCATTCCGGAAACAGTTCTATGTGGAACCTGCTGAGCTTGCTGAGCTCACTGAAGAAGAAGTCGACGACATCCGTCTCGAGCTGGATGGTATAAAGATTCGGGTACGTTATTCCACTTGTGTCTGTAAATTTTCTTTCGTCTAACAATTCTGTAGGGAGTTAACTGTCCTAAGCCTGTCCAAAAATGGAGCCAGTTTGGTATACCAGCTCAAACAATGGAAATTATACGAAAATTGAATTATGACAGACCAACATCGATTCAGGCTCAAGCTATTCCAGCTGTTATGTCTGGCCGCGATGTCATTGGTGTTGCGAAGACAGGCAGTGGTAAAACTATCGCTTTCTTATTGCCAATGTTCAGACATATTAAAGATCAGAGGAAACTGGAAAATGGCGAAGGTCCTATGGGTCTTATTATGACACCAACTAGAGAGTTAGCGGTACAGATTCACAGAGAGTGCAAGCCATTTCTCAAGGCACTTGAGCTACGAGTAAGTGTTTTCCATGTATTATATTTCTACCTCACTCATACTAATCATCACAGGCGGTTTGTGCCTACGGTGGCTCTCCTATCAAAGACCAGATTGCAGAGGTTAAACGAGGCACCGAAATCCTAGTTGGAACTCCTGGTCGAATTATCGATCTCCTCTCAGCGAACTCTGGTAGAGTCATGAACCTTAAACGCGTCACTTACCTGACCCTGGATGAGGCGGACCGCATGTTTGATATGGGTTTTGAACCTCAAGTGATGAAGATCCTTGGAAATATTCGGCCGGATAGACAGACCGTCTTATTCTCGGCTACGTTTCCGAAACAAGTGCGTTTTGCTTTACTGAACTGGTCAATATAGGATGCTAATGTGTTGCTAGATGGAAGCCTTGGCTCGAAAAGTATTAACAAAACCTGTCGAGATCGTTGTTGGTGCCAGAAGTGTTGTTGCACCAGAAATCACTCAGATCGTCGAAGTTCGCCCTGAAGATACCAAATTCGTTCGTGTTCTTGAATTACTTGGTGATATGTACAACAATGACGAAGATGCTCGGACACTGATATTTGTCGAAAGACAAGAAGGCGCCGACCATTTGCTCAAGCTTCTGATGGCGAGAGGGTACCCTTGTATGTCTATTCATGGCGGTAAAGATCAGCTTGACAGAGACTCAACAATTGTCGATTTCAAAAACGGTGTTGTGCCAATATTAATCGCTACTTCTGTTGCTGCTCGTGGCCTTGATGTCAAACAGTTGAAGCTTGTGATTAATTACGACTGTCCAAACCACATGGAAGATTACATTCATCGGGTTGGCAGAACTGGACGCGCGGGAAATCTTGGTACCGCTGTTACATTTATTACCCCGAAGCAGGATCGAGAGGCGGTCGATATTGCGAAAGCTTTGAAACTAAGTCACCAGGATGTTCCGGAGCCTGTGCAACAACTTGCTGATGCATTCATGGAGAAAGTCAAGCAAGGCAAAGAAAGACACACGTCAGGTTTTGGTGGCAAAGGTCTGGACAAGCTAGATGCGGCGCGAGATGTCGCTCGAAAACTTGAGCGAAAAGCTTACGGGGAAGATGAAGAGCCTTCTGCGGAAGTCGCCGACGAAGATGAGGAGGATATGGAGGATATGGATGCTGCGGCGACAGCCAAGTCTGCGCTTGATGAGCCTATCGTTGTTTCCAGGAGAGCGGCTCCACCTGATAACGGGTCTAATTCTGCGCTTACAAGTGCTATAGAACGTGCTAAACTTGCCTCGTCTCAGATTGATAGTAAGCTGAAGACTAGCGGCACCAGGGCTGGTGCTGCACCAGACAATAAAGGTCCAGATGCTGGCGAGTTCCACGCAACGCTGGTTATCAATGACTTTCCGCGTAAGTGTTTTTGGAAATTACAATGGGAGTCCCTTACTAACTTCTTGAACAGAAAAAGCCCGCTGGGCGGTTACCAACCGAACAAATATTGCTAAGGTTCTTGAATCTACTGGAACTTCCATTACTACTAAGGGAACATTTTATCCTCCAGGCAAAGTTCCACCTCCAAACGGAGAACCGAAGCTATATATTCTTGTTGAAGGACAGGTACGTCGCATTGACGTTTATTCGCCGGGATTATACTGACTTGGAAATAGACCGAAGTTGACGTATCAAGCGCTATGCATGAACTCAAACGACTCCTGGCTGAAGGCACTGTAGCAGCTGCAGAATCCGAAAGTCGTAGCACGGGACGATACACGGTCGTCTAAAGGTGCGACCGCACAAACAAAAGAGTAGAGTATCAACTGTCGTTTCTCATTTGTGCCAATGACTTAGATACTACACTTGTTCTTGGAGAGTTTTAGGTATATTGCTCCCTAAGTGCATATCGTGCCGGTGCTATTGAGACTATGCTGCTTGCGACAGCGGGTCATACATTTCCGATACGCGTTGCCAATTGGGCTAAACAATAATTGGACTTGTGCACGGTTGCTGAGAATATTTGTTTTACAGTGCATGGCTTCCAGTAACGTTATTTAGGTCCACAATGGCAGTACCCATCAATGATGTTGCTACGAATTGTGAAAATAGGGCTCTCAAGAAAATTATTGTATTTAGTTCAATTGTTTCGCACCCTTTAGTTTGGTCATCTGATAGAAAAACTATAATACATAGAGACAAATTCTAATCTTACAAAAATCACAAAACACGCCGTGTCACTGTACATACAAGGTATACAATCCCTTAAGCAGTAGGATCCTTCGAAAACAATATTTTTCTCTCTGCAGCCCGTCGTTTCCGCTTCTCCGCAATCTCTTTTCGTCGAGCCAGGAACTCAATCGAATGGCCAACTATTTCGTTGCCATTAAAGGAAGTCTCGACGACCTGAGAGAAGTCAACGGGAGGCACGCTGAACCACAAAAGCTTGCCGTTATTGTCTTTCTGGTATAATTCCGCCGTCTCTGCTGGAATTCTGTCAGTTATGTAGTCAGGCAGCGTGAACGTGCTCGGAGGAGGCGGCGGATTATACATCATAGGTCTATTCATAGTAGGCAATTGACCAGGACTTCCATAACCCATGGGAGTCATCGGGGCATTGTAATTGTAGTTCATGCTTGGGGGAGTCGGAGTGCCAGGCGTTGACATGCCTGACGTAAACCGGCCTATCTCGGGACGAGACATCTGTTTACTTGACGGCATAGTCCTTTCCACTGACGTTCGCGGAACTGGCGAATTCCGCATATGGGGTGAGTTCACATTGGATGGCGGGCCAGTGGTCGACTGCGCAGCTGGCGCGGGGTCCGGACTCGGCGACGGTTCCTTCGCGTTTGGATCCGGAGGTCTCTTGTAGACCGCGCCTATGATGGGTGGTGCATTTTCAACACCCACTTTAGGTTCTGGAACTGGATCATCATCCTTGGCATCTGCCGGAAGCAAGTGCTTAATAGGCGACGGAACCTTTCTCAGTGGTTGAGGCTTTTCGAACAGCACCATTTCGTAGTCCGTCGAGCGAACTTCATCTGGAATGCATGCCTTCCAGGTACGTATCTTATTGAAGGTCTTCTCATTTTCGTTGTACCGACTCTCACAACAATACACAGCTTTATCCTCAAAGCCTACGGGCCGGCCACGCTGGTACTTGGTAAAAAACATGACGAAGCACTTTTCAAGAACTTCATCAATAAGATGATCTCGATATTGCCCGGACTTGACGACCTCGTTCTCATAAAAAAATTTGTCGTATCTGTGGACCGTCTGTTCAGGTCTATAGTACCAGCAGGCGTTGATCCATTTGCGGCCGTCTGGAGCCTGCCATGTTCGGAAGATCTGTCCAATAGTTGGACGTTTCGGATCGTTTAAGTTGCTGATATGAACCCAGTCACCGACTCGATAGTACTCTCCGTTGTGCTCAATTCCGTCAAGAGGGATTCGAGCGTGCTTTAACGAGCTGGACTCTGGGTCTTGAAAGGCACTGTCAGGCTTCTTTATCTCTTCGGCTGCAACGCTGGTGACAAGCTCTTGTAATTCCTCTGTGTCCCTGTAAATAACCGAATTTGGAGAGTTGAATTCTTTGGCGTTCTCAAACATCAATCGCAGATCCTGTAAGAACGATTCCACATCCGGATACAATCTTCTCTTTATTTTTTTCTGTAATAAATTAACATCAGCATCGACGACAAAAGAGACGGAATATCATACTCTTATCATATCTAAGGCAATTGGATGCTTAATCTCTCTGTAATATTCTGGATACTGCTTTACATCAGGTAGACGTTCAAATGGTAGGTATAATAATCGGGTTGAAATCTTCGCCTTCCGCAAAGCTCTCATAATGGCCTTGATTCTACTCTCGTGCGGTTTATCCACGGTAGGCGGCCGGCCCCGCTTCACTCGCTTATCCTCTCCGCCTTTTTCGTCTTCATCTTCTTCTTTCTTCCTGCTCGAGACTCTGATCGTATGGCGTCGCAATGACTTGCGAGTCCTGCCCTCCGCATATCCATATTCGTCATCCTCGTCCTCATCTATCGCGTCTTCATCATCTTCTTCGTCGTCTTCGTCGTCGTCTTCTTCTTCGTCGTCGTCACTGGATGCTGGCGCAGCTTCTTCCCGGTCATCGTTCCCATCAACGTCAACGACGTCCTCGTCATCACCCTTCTCGCTGAGCTTGACGTTTGGCGATTCCGTAATGGCAGTGTCAGCTGCCTCGTCCACCTCCGCTCCGGCATCATTCATCTCCACGTCCTCAGGTACAGGAGGGGGAGCCAACAACTTTGCAGGGTCCTTGGGTGGCCTTCCTCTCTTGCGCTTCGGCGGGTTCGGCAGCTGTGGCGGCACGGCTTGAGACGACATTATTGTTCTTGCGCAGTGCGCTAAATGAGTTCCTAGGTCCGGACTTGTTGGGCAACGCTATAAAACTGTGATGTCGAGATCAGGCTTTAGACTCAGAAAACACACAAACTTGTGTGTTTTGTGGATACTCACTCTGGGTAAGGTTTGCCAGCTCACGTGATGGTAACTTTTCTTGGTCAGTGAAGGTAGGAACGTTTTCAGGGGTTCCCATCCAAGTGGGATTAATCCATGATCCTAATCAATAAATCATCTTTAATCACCATCTTGTCTAGGGTTCATTGAAGATGTCCAAAGAAGATTACTGTCGTTTATTACACAATGTCTTGATTGACCCGCGCATGTAAGTTGCTGGCGTCCTGTTTGCAAAGATTACGCTCATGTCGCGGCAGAAAAGAACTCGACATACTCAAGTCGGTGCCGCCGGAAATGGAGGTAATGATAAGTGAGAACAAGGATGGCGGTGGTGTTTACGACAAGAGATATTACCCGTTTATTGTTGTGCCCAATGAGCACATCGTTGGTATACCGAAACGGCTGCTAATGCTCGTGTTTGCGGACGCACGGAAGAAGTTCTATGATTTCATTAAATGTGTGTTGTTGGTGTATGTCTCTATAAAGATTCAGTGTTGTTAATATTTAGTATCTACATGGACCGATGAGCAAGCACTGGAAGTCAGTCAGACTTCATTGGTGTTGCTACTGGTAGGCAGCGAAAATCTAACAGCTATAAACGCGAGGTAAGAAACATATGCACTGCTTGAGGATCAAACATTGATTGTAATTCTTCAGAAAGCGGCTGCTTATTCAAAATTCAGAAATTGCGTCGTTAAGTCAAGAATTTCGTGTTACGACAGTCATTCTATGTTCGCGTCTCCAGAAACATTCGAAATCGCCGTTAATATGGAATTACCACAAGCACCTCGTTTCCGCCAGGCTTAACCAATTCATCAAAACAGCAACCTACAGAGAACGCGCAAAATATATAGAAGATTTATGCAAATCTGAGTTGCAAACGGTGCTGGTCGCAGCCGAGCACCATCCAAAAAATTATTACGCCTGGGCATTTGCCCGATGGCTGTTTGCAGACGTATACGGGTCTTTATTGTCTTCGCCGTCAGCTAAATATTATTCCGTTGTCTTTGTGCGGAGATACTATGAGTCTATCGTAAGAAAGATAGAAAAATGGTGTTTTTCACATCCGAGTGATATTTCAGCCTGGTCATTTTTCCAGTGGGTATTGTTCAAATACGTGGATTGCTCGCATCAGGAATCTGCGGGCCATATAGACGACAAATTTCTGTTAAGTAGGGTAAACGAAGTGATTCAGTTTGCTACAACCGTTAGCCTCGCACGCGAATCGGTATGGACTTTCGTGCGACTAGTAGTTGGCGACGTTGACTACGTGAGCGACTCTGAGCGGAACTCATATATTCGCACGATTAACTCGTACCTGCGGAGTCGAATGGGTGACACATATGGCACACAGGTAAAAGACGACGACATGAACAAGAAGGAAAAGGCGAAGCTGCGAGAACATGAAAGGATATTGGACAATTTGAGAGATAAAGATGTGTACGTAGTGGGAAGCTGCCTTAATTGGATAGCAATGAGAACGCACCTGAAAAAAGCAGTAGTATAGTTGTTTTGCATTCTCAAAATCCTGCCAGGATTCTTTGTACGTAATAATATCATGAGGCGCAATGGTGTTTGACAATGTTACAATTTGAGCAAGCTCTATTACTTATTTTGTCCGATAGAAGACTATCCAATTTACATAGAAAATCTAACTATATAATAAACGATAACAAACTATCACACACTCTAAAATTAAAAAAAAAAAAAAAACAGAAATGAATACACTATTCTGCCATGAAAAGGGCAAAAGTTGTCTACTTCCTCTTCTGTGATGTTGTGTTCTTTGGCAATTCTTTGATGAACGGAATGAACTCTGGCTCACCGGGGATCCATTTTCGTAAAACCTCCGGAACTTTGAGACCATCCTCGGTCTGATAGTTCTCCAAAATGCAGCAAAGAGTACGCTCAGTAGCAGTGAGAGTCGAGTTAAGACAGTGCACGTAAATCTTCTCACGCTGATTTAGCTTCTTGATCCCGCATCGAATCTCTAGATTTCGCGACTGGTAGTCGGTACAGTTCGAACAGCTGACAAGTTCTTTGTATTCGCCCTGGAACGGGAACCACGCCTCCAGATCATACTTCTTGGCCGCCGCGTTATTTAGCTCGCCGGAGACGATGGCGACCACTCGGTATGGAAGTTTGAGTGACTGGTAGAATTCCTCGGACAACCCAATCATCCTATCGAACTCCTCCCATGACTTCTCGGGCTCTGTCAGGACGAACTGTTCGATCTTCTCGAATGCATGGACGCGAAAAATTCCCCAGGCATCCTTTCCGTGGCTGCCAGCCTCTCGTCGAAAGCATGAGCTGTAACCAGCGTATCTAAAGTCGCATTGGCATAGATTCAATTAATTCTAATCACTTTCATGCATACCGCTTAGGAAGCTGCTCTGCAGGTTGCTCAAACCACTCATCAGAATGATAAGCAGAGATAGGCTGTTCCGACGTCGCAATCAAATACTTCTCGTCGGCCCCATCCATTACCTTATACAGCTCTTCATCAAATTGGGAGAGCTGTGCAGTCTTGGCCATGACATCCTTATTCATCATTACTGGGGCTTGCAGTGGGGTGTATCCTTTCGAGGCAAGGAAGCTGAGACCGTAATTAATCAGAGCCTGGTTAAGAAAGACTCCGTATTGCCTCAAGAAGAAGCCACGGTGGCCCGACAGCTTCGCTCCTCGTTCCGGATCGTAGCCATCCAGTCTCGTTAAGACTTCGTGGTGAGAAAGACAGTCACGCTTCGCCACGGAAATTCCGTCAGGAGCCCATTTCCGAATAAGTTCATTGTCCACCTAATACTGACATCAGCACATCTGCCTCGTTATATCGACTTCAATGCCACCAACCTCATCCAAACTGACAGGGACGGATTCATGGACGATGTTACCAACGAGATTGACCTTAGCTCGGAGTTGAGCATCTGCTTCAGACTCTTTGCTAATAAGTTCAGCTTTCTTGGCTGCAAGGTCCTCCTTTTGTTTCAACAATTCAGATGCGTCTTCTTTAGCCTAAAAGCCGTCAGCGTAAATATCGATTTGCCTCATGAGGTCATAACTCACTTTGTACTTCAAACCAATATCTTTCTGGATCTTGTTCTGAAGCTTATTGATCTCATCGAGATCAAAGCGAACTACGTTACAGTCTTGTCAGCAATTCACTCACCAAGTTAATCAACCAAATGCAACATACTCTTTGTCCATTCCCTGTACTCGTTAATAATCTCGTCGACGATCTCGACGGAAGCACCACGAGCTTTTTGCGATTTTCTAATTGCCTCCGGATTGCCTCCCTTATCTTCAAGAAACTGTAATATATCCAACATTTTAATTGCCTAGAGCAATTAGTAAGCAATTGGAGTTTCTAGAGTAAAATAGACCCGAAGGTGAAAAAAAAAACCTGGTTAGAATGTCTAACACGTTGGTTTTGTGAAAGTCTAGATGCAAACCAAGATCTCAATAATACACCGAGGCCGTTAACCCACCTTCGTCTATAGAGTATAATAATAATGTGCTTCTGTTGGATAGGTGGGCGTAGTCGATATAGTATTTTTCTCCTCTATATGTCTTGTAATGAATATATGAGTAACTAACTAACTACCTCAAACCAAGTGCAAAAAAAGTTCGTGCCTCCCATCTCGCGGCGCTACTCTTTAATTCTCACTAACCGTACATAGCCCGACATTTTTTTTATATCTTGCCACCAAAGGTCAACGTTGGACGTTGGGATGCGAAGCCAAACGAATTAAATAAAATTACTATTTCCATTATGCAATATCGTACAAACAAATTCGATACAACCTTCCGAGAGTGCCATGCTATTGTGAAAACGATTTCTGTCGCCTTAATACTTGCTGCGTCATCCATTACGTACATGACGATGGAATAAAAAAAAGTATATCAGGATCTATCCAATGCTGCCTGGGCCCTATGTGCTCTGATAACCTCCCGCACCTTAAAATAGCCTTTATAAGGGCTAATATGCATTACAGGTCGGCTGAAAGGGGGCAAATTTCAAACTATCAACATTCGGCATGAGTCTGACTCTCACTTGTTACTCAACAAATCGTCAAGAAACTTGTCGTCTGCATCGAGATTTGTCTCCTTCAGCCTGACAGGAATAGGTGCTGTTACAGGTCGGGTCTTCTTCAAAGCAGCACTCCATCCTTGGCCCATAGTTGGACTAACCGTAGCAGCTTTACTAGTAAATTCGTCTACAACCGCAGACCCAGATTTTACGTCGTCCGCCCCTTTTTTATCCATTTCGTTCCAAAAACTGTCAAAATCCTCATCCAGCCCAGAAATCTTCTGAAGTCCAGCTGTCTTCCGCTGCTTCAATAGCGGCGCGGCGACGGACTTTGGTAATAACTTCAACCTGTCCAACTCGCTCTCAGTGTCTTTTCGATTCGCAGATCTATAACGCTCGCGCACTGTGTCGGTATACTTCAGCTTCTCAATCCGCCGGTCAGCTTCTCTAAATTCAGGATCATCAGCATCGTATGTGACCACTTTGCTCTTCTTCTTGCTATCTGTCGTCGGCCCTTTGCCGTCTCCAATTGCAACATTCTTCTTTTGGCCCCATCCAATTTTAGCTTCACTGACGTCCAACTGAGTTTCAAAGATATCCCTAACTTCCTCGAGATTACGCGCCTCGTTTGCATTCTCATCGACCAAATATTTCGACAAGCCGCCATCCTCTGGTCGTACTATACTCGCCAAATATGCATCTTCTTCGAGTTTGGATGTGTCTTCCACTCCTAGTTCCTCGTCGGCTTCTAAGTTCTCGTAGCGCCATGCGTTGGACGGTAATTTCTTTCGGCGTCTGGGTATGGTAGACGACACTGTAATCGCTTCTGGGTTATCGAGCCCGTTGTCTACGGTGCTGGTATCTTCAGAATCAGAAGCAGATGCGTCTGATCCACTAACTTCATGTCCTTCGTCAGAAGCGGATTCTTCGTCAAGCTGTGGATCCCGGGCTTGAGGCGTGATGCCGTGCTTGCGATTGTATGCGCGAGTTGCCTTTCTATCCCATTTGTTATTATGCAGAACCATTATGGTTTGGGTGGCCAATTGTTGTTGATAACAAAGGGTGATATGTCTCGAGATCGCTAAATTGAGGAATAGCGGGTTAGGTTAGACACCGATACTCGTGTTTTTTGTACCAACCTCCCAGACCCTGGCAAAACTGCAAGGCAATTGTGTTTTGGAGCGATAGCCCCGAACCTGCATAATATGACGGTAGGAGTGGACGTGCTATTATCTTATGTACAATATGCGAGGATTGTCTATTTACAGGTATTTACAGGAACATAGAGTGCATGCTGTCAAACAATTCAAATATACCAAACACAACACCATCATGCAATTCCAAACTACTTAATAAATTCCCACGGTCTTCTTCACATCCTTCAGTGTCGCTTGGGCAATATCTGCTGCTCGCTCTGCACCTCGGCGTAATAAACTCTCAAGATACTGTGGGTCAGCGGTCAAAATCTCAAATTGCTCCCTCACTGGCTGAAGCTCTGTCGAGATGACATCGGCGACAAAGTCCTTTAACTCCGCATGCCCACTAAGTTGCTTGACATCCTTTTCCACGTCCTCGGGTGTGCGACCTTGCAAACCAGCAACCATATCGATCAAGTTCGCCACGCCGGGGCGATTGGCGGGATCATAGGTCACAGATTTATCCCCGTCTGTAACCGCGCGCTTAATTTTAGCGCGGATAACCTCTGCTGGGTCATTGATCATTATTCGAGAATATTCTGCTGGATCGGATTTTGACATCTTCTTTGCCGGATCCCGCAGTGACATAACGCGCGGCGTTGGGGCTGTTACTTGTCAGTTTGTATTGCTACACTCATCGAACGATTGCCAAGGAACTTACTGAGAAGGACTTTGGGTAATGGGAATATATCTGTGTCGTATGCTGAGTTGAAGCGCTTCCCAATATGTCGAGTGAGCTCTAGATGCTGGACCTGATCCTCGCCAACCGGTACATGTGTAGCCCTTAGATATACTTGTCAGCCTATGCTACTTGGTGCGATATATCAGGCCACCACTTACTTGTAGAGAAGGACGTCAGCTGCTTGCAGGACGGGATACGCAAACAGTCCAAGCCTTAAGTTGTGTACAGCGGCGTCATCCGTCACCGAGCTACTTGCATTCAAGTTCATCTTACTCTAGTATCTCAATGTTAGCTTCAATCCAGGGACAATCCGTCCAAGGAACAACTCGAACCTTCCACTGCGTCATGCGGTTCAAATACCCAAAGTCGCTGAAACAGGACAAAATCCAGCACAGTTCTGCGTGACCGGGGACCTCCGACTGCACATACACAATACAGTTCTCTGGATTCACACCACATGCTATAATTAGCGCAGCAGCAATTCGTTTATATTCCCTCAATTTGTCGGGTGGAGGTGGGACAGTAAGCGCGTGCATGTCCACGACAGAAAATATGGCGTTGTCGAATCGCCCCGGCGTCGACGCGCTAACCTGGCCCCAAGCGCGCAAGGCGCCGAGGTAATTGCCTAGATGTGCTACACCGGTTGGTTGTATTCCACTGAAGACAGTGCTACCTTTGTGCCGGATATGGCCCCGACGAAGAATCCGGAGTGCCGAGAGGGGACGGTCCAGCCGCCTGATCAGTCCGTTTGGCGCACACTTTGCAATCATGGTGAAGCTGTCGCTGACAATTAGTGCCTGGGCATATGGCTAGAGTGCATGCAAAAGACAGAATATATATCTATGAATCAAATGGATCCGGTGCCATGCAATTGTGTGGTAAATGACTCTATGACTGGCGATATGGCAAGTCGTCGAAAGTGAACTCAGTCTTACCCTAACCTCACGAAGCAAATACCTTGCAATTCCGAATTTCAATTTTTTCTATCCGTTAAAGCTGGTGACCACACAAATAGTCGGACCACGGCACACAAAAATGAGCCTCCGACGACTACGATCGACGCAATGTCTTGGCATGGCACCATTCGCACGGCGGTTCTACCACATTGAGCTACCACGGCCGGTGTCCTCGCCTGGTAGTGAAGAGCAGAGTATGCCATCTGACTCAACCGTAAAGATTGGCTATGCTAATGCGCATACTCGGCAATACTACGTCAACCAAAAGACCGGCTCGCAATATGTTGCGTCTTCCCAGACAATCTTTCCCGGCACAGAACGACCTATGCCAATGAATGTTGAGCTCACGCACTATGCACCGCTGAAACTCACTCCTACACACGGCCAACGGGTTTGTGAACTTCATCTACGGGCATATACTGTCGATCAAATAGACTTTTTCGCGGAATTTGCAATGCGTGCTGCGTTTTATTTGAACATGCCGGTTCGTGGCCCCGTGTATGTACCTAAACGGACAGAACGATGGACGATCGTCAAGTCGCCATTTGCTCACGCAAAGACAAAAGTCAATTTCGAACGGGTCACACATAAGAGGCTTATTCAGGTTCTAGACGCGCATATGGATACTATTGAGACGTGGCTTGGATTTTTGCGAAAGTACGAGCTGGCAGGTGTGGCAATGAAGGCTCAGTTGTATAATCACGAGGCGATTGACTTTGATGAATTGGACGAACCTGATGTGATCGAACAAGAGGCGAGGGACGAGAAGTAGGTCGTAAATATATATGGGAGTTTTGCCTGGAATATAAAGGACTTTGGTACGCTTGCATGTAAATCTTTGAGACGTTTCTATCACTACATTGTACAATATATCTCTGACAACCGACGCCGCGTCTAGAATACTAATTTACAATTTACAATTACCATGCAAGGAGAAAAACAAAACATCTTCACGTGCTACTTTATGTATCCAATAAAACTCCTGCCCAAATTATTCTATTACGCCTACCCTGTTTTGCGATCCCGTTTTCCCAATGTAATTACCTCTCTTCCCATCTAGAGTACCGATGAAGATATAAATCTCTATTCACAAACTTTCCAAAAAAGGATTCGTTGCCAAAGACGGCGCGGACCTTAGGTAACCAGTACCGGCGCGACTTATCCGTAGTTGTATCCCAGATCTCGACTTCTCCGGAAATACCTTCAGACGAAGCTATTGCGTGGAAGAGATACATACACTGACTCGTGTTCTGCCGTATGCAATCTTGGAGGGGGAAATAGCTTTCATTAATTTCAGTGTCCGAGTTAACCATCGCGTTGCAGCCGGGATAAAACTTGTGTTCATGGCCGACGCCGTTATTCTCATCCACTGTCATTACCGAGAGACAGTGACCGCGATGCAATCCACCTTGGCGCGAAATGAGATACTGTATTTTGCCATTTTGGCATGACGGTTCAAACATCTTGTTGAATCTGAACTCTGTGCCGGGTAAAACGCCGACAGATGAAGTAACTTTTCCGGATAAATCGTATGCCTTGCAGTACCCGGGGAACTGGAACAATCGTAAGTCCTCTGTTCGTGGAGGGAGCGAAAACAAGTAGATTTTCTTGTCTGCGAAGATTGCGGATGTGTCCCACAATCCTGTTTCGGTGAAGGGGAATTTGGATACGAGCTCGCGCGTGCGAATGTCCCAGACCATGACGAATTTCTTGGGGGATCCGACTTCAACCCCGAACCGTGCGACGAGGTGCTCGCCGTCGCAGTTGAATGGATTCAGGCCCGAGAGCGTGCATCCTGGCGGGAACGGAAGGACCTGGATAGCGCGGCCGCCAACTCGGGCGGCGGGGCCTAACGCCGTACTAGACGAGCTTTGCGATGAGAGTGAGGTCGTGGAGGAAGCATTCGAGCATGTGGTGGACAAGAAGACGTTGGCCAGGTTGAACACGAAGATGGCAGGCTTGTCGACCTCTTGCCAGATGAGATACCCGGCCTTGTCAGACACGATCATGTCCGTGACCCTGCCGGTACCAAAATCGAGCACGCGTGGCTCCATATTGCCATCATCATCGTGATCAGAAGTGAAGTCCCAGACGAGGAAGCGACGGTCGTGCTGGAGATAGAGAACAAGGTAATCGTTGGAATAGGCTGAGCACGAGACCTGGTTAGTTATCCTGGGGGTGACTTTGTAGACGCCTTTTTGGGAAAGGTTGAGAGTCAAGATAGCATGCTGGTCATAGCACATTTTGCGAAAGCGGTCGTAGGCATTGTGTTGCGCAACTGCACCGTCGGTTGCGGGACCGACAAGGGACGCGTACGAGGCGGGACTGGTGAATATGTAGCGCCATAGCTTGCACACGCGTTGGAAATGGATGAGGTCAGTGTAGCGAGGGATGTACTGGACGATGGAGGGGATAATGTCGATTGGCAGATTGCCAATGATGTCAATAGAAGCCATTCCTATTTATGTAGAAGCCGAAAGCTCGGTGAGCTGTTAAAGGAAGATGTGTGTCTCTTTTGAAGCCGACAAGTTTGTGCACGCAACACTAATCAGTGTTGTATCGAATAATGACGACCTTATCGTTTGGAAGTGCAGTGTTTAGCGGAAAACAAAACCAGAAGCCGTGGACAGGTAAATAAGTATTCGTCGGAGGCGAGTGGATGGCGAGTTCAATCACGAACTTCGAAGGCGGGAGCCGCACCGGCGCCGCAGCGGCTCATCGATAACAAGGGCGGTGGCGAATAAAGGACGCCTAGTCAAAAGAGGGATAATACCAGGACTAAACGTATGATGGCGGCTGATGAGGGCGGCTCATTGTTGTCTAACTTGGAACAAATCATAAATTATTAATTATTCACTAGAATTAATAAATTAATAGTTATCGACAAGTTATAAAATGTTGTGGTGCCACTATAACTGCTTACTTGTTTCACCTTACAAGGCGCGACACGCGACACGGCACGCTACGAAATAATAATCCTTCGCCGTTTAGCCCGACTTTTCCCGATTGTCACCAGATTTATTCATAGACAAGTTTTGTGAAGTTAATGATAATGATGCTCGATACTTGATACACCTTAGGGATCTGTAATCTGTTCATCTCGTACGCCCTAGGCCGGCTCCCAGTCTGAAACTTGCTAACACTTCGTCCCATACTTCCGGCAGAGAAGAGCCTCCTACGGTTTGTTCGGCATCTTCCTCTCCATCTGCGTCCTCATGTAAGTCATAAATTGTCAACCGGATAGGGTTGATTTTGTTGTCCCCGTAATTACGATGCCATCATTATGCATTGCTGTTTATTCAAAAACAATTGCTCTCAGTCCGACTTGAACTCGAAATGACCCAACCCTACAACACATCACAGATATAACTAAATATTGAGATGTCGGCCCTACTACGACTTTTTATCCCTTGCACGACCACCAGCATACGATATTGGTTCGACTTGAATCATTCTTAATTCAACGCCATGTAGTCATGGCAGCGAACAGAAGCCTTGGCCGGGACGTTGTCATCTACCTCGCCAAAGATCCCACAATCAGCATTGGAGGTGGTTTCACAAACCCGACTTTCACGGAAACGACATTTCTAGACTCATTGGACGTGCTGATCACACATGACTTACCGCTTCGGGTCTACAGGATTAATGATGGCCGTGTACGAATTCAGCGAATTCAGGACCCTCTATTGCCTGGGGAGTATGAGGTTGAGAGTGATGGTATGTATGAATTGGGTGCGCGAGGTTTACAAAGATGGTAAATTTACATATTATCAAGGACACACCGAAGTCACAGACGCGCCGTACTACAAACGAACTTCTTCTGCCATGTCTTCTCTCTCAGCATCAGGTAGAGTTAGGTCATTTCCAGCCGCAGTTCGAGACCGTGATCGCAGATGCGTAATTACCGGGCTTCCAGTGTCGCAACGTGAGCTCTTGCTGCAGCGCTGGACAAAATATGATGCAGCGCACATATTTCCTGTGGCTCTCGAGTCTATCTTTGACAATTACAATTTTGGGGAATTAGTCGTCCTAGACGAACGTGATGGTACTGTCAATTCTCCCCAGAATGGACTTCTCCTCCAGAAGAATGTGCATGCTCTGTTTGTCCAGTATGAGATCTCAGTCAACCCGAATGTATGGAGAACAATTTTAACCGCAGATGTCGAGAACAGTGGGCACTCTAACTTAATTTAGGATGATTATCGCATAGTCTGCTTCCTTGATGATAGCTATGGGCTCGCAGGACGACAACTGGATCCTATATGCAGAGACATTGAACATCCGCACCACGTTAATGACAACATTCTCTTTTGGCACTTTCAGCAGGCCGTTCTGGCCAACATGAGAGGGGCGGGCGAGCCAGTATTTGATGAAGATATCCCTCCTGGCTCTGATGCTATGGATGCTATACTCAGTGGCCCTGCTCCTGCCGAGCGTATGGAATTTGAGTTGTCAAGTAGGCTGGGTGACGTTATGCGAGCTCAAGGATCCTTATTAATAGAGTGATCGCTACCCTGCGAGTACAGAACATTACGAGAAAAAACAGATATGAACATCGTCGCAAAACCCGCGAATATATATTAGACAGGACGTAGCTCGACGTAGTCTTTCATTGCTTACAATCTGGATTAAATGATGATCCTGCGTGAGCGCTATTAGTATCTCACATTAGCCTTGTGTTTTCTGTTGTGTCTTGCAATGTAACCTTGAGCTCTGACTAAACATCGAGGCTTTGCCAAGGTGCTGTTTGTCCAAGCAGATTAATGTAGAGCAGTACATAGACCCAATAAACGACATTAGAAGCGAGTTGCTGTATGAGGAGTGAATCAGATAGCAAGGTTTGACGGTGCAGATGTCCAGGACTGAAATTTAACAGAGCGATTTCTTTTGACCTGGCGGGTCTTGCTGGGATGATGCTCTTTTTCTCTCTAGTGAGTGCCGATATTCCGAAATGCGGGGCTATTTTTTCGTCAGCAGAAACCGACACAGGGTCTGTTGTTAGCGGCGGGTATTGTCGATGTAGATTCGGATGAGCAATGATGATCGCAGCAGTTTTCGAAGTTCTTTCTCCAAAAGTAGAGCTTTGAAGCGCGGATCAAGAACGAGAGCTATATAATATGCATCTACCGCATCCATACAGTCATAGTATGGTGCATCCAGCTGCTTAATCATGTTTCACCCTGGAACACGCGACACGGCACACATACAGTACTAATTAACAACTTGGCATCAGGGGCAGTATATATTATCACCATTGATTTGTCGGGCCAATAATCAACATAGGGGTACCTGGCAGCTCGTCAGTAAATGACAGGAGATAAACATAAACTTAGTGGTTACTTCTTTTCGCCATATAAGCTTTGAGCGTGGCACACAAGTTCTTCATATTTATTGATAGGCAGTTGCACTTCAAGACACGCCTCTGGCTTGTTGGTGGCCAGAAAGTCCAGAGCGCGCTGATAGTCTTCTTCGGGAAGAGTGGGAGAGTTCGTTTCCACAGTCGCCGTTTGTGCCGACGACGTTAGGTGTAATGAAGATCGTTCCCAGGAGTCTGTTGGAACGCCGCAGGCGCGTGGGTGGCCAGAATCCTCATACATCTTCCTCACTTACTCTCGAACAGAAGGCTGGCAGTATCTACGGCGAGGGATCGGCGTCGCAGCGACATGGTAGTGGCTATGAAACCAACTGGGAGGGTGTCATGACAACAGGACACAACAAAATAATTTTGGGTTGGTCGCTTGTCCTCAAATTATTCCCCCTCTAGATCGCTATAAATTGTTAACGAAATTCGAGTAACAACTGCTAGCAGTAACTCGTCTTTGACGAATAACCGACAAAGGTTTGGAGGTATAATTGGTCAATGCGAACGTAACAATTAATCGCTACTATATCTATAGTGACTTTTGAGTATACTGACACTCTTGATCATTTTCCCTTTTTCCCTGAGCCGGTCGATAAAGTAGTGCTTGACTGCAGAGTCTTCCGGTGCTTGTGTTCCAGATAGAGTTTCACCCCAGCCGCTCGACCTGCAGGCAACTCATGGGGTTAGGTTTCGTCACCATGCGTGAAGATTCGACCAATCATCGATGCCCAAACTTTGCCCGATCTGCCGGTTGTTTAGTGACAAATACTACGACCGGGCTCAATTATACGGAAGCACTTCTGGGTGACACAAGTTCCTGAAATATCTTCGGTTTGGCCTCATCGTATCGCGGCCATTATAAAGGTCGAACCGATTCCATTTAGAGATATTATTCTATACACGACACGAGGGAAAATCTCAAAGTATGTGATGCTACCTGTTGAAGATGTGGACGATTATTTTCGCAATGGCCAATTGCATTCGTGTTTCAATATCTAACTCGGAACTAAACTAGCCCTCGGCATCATTGCACATTCGCATACACATAACGAGTACCTTATAATACATTACAACAATGGCAGGCGGCCACCACGGACCAAAGACATACTCCGGTCCTATTGATATCCATCCTCCACGTCGTTTGTACCGCATCTCAAATTTAGTACTTGGAGGTGCCATGTGGTTCTGGATCATGTACAGACTGAAGGAGGTCAGTATTCGTTGCATGCATTTCTGAACTCGCGAAGAAGAGGAAAGCTAATAAAAGTGCAGGACGGACCTGTTCTTTTCGGATTCCGGCACCCATGGGAAGGACACCATGCCTCTGGCGGGCACGCGGAACATAAGGACGAACATCATTAGACTCATAAATGTATCATATCACAAATTGTTAAACAACACTGGGGGGTTTCCAGCTATAAGGAAACGGTTTTGCATTATATATTCACCTCGCGATCATAATAATTTTTTGCACCTTGAATTATTGAAATATATCGCCAGTAACTGGTACTTAAGTTGGACATGCATATATCGATAGAAACACTCAGTGAATATTCTAACCCAACCATCCCGCAACCAAGCTAACACACTCACGCACATACACACACACAAAAAAAAAAATTACATCGTCATCAAAAAACCAAAACTTGTACTGTGCATGCTTTTTGTTTCCACAACTTGATCGCAACTCATGTGAACCGGTATTCATTCTCATGCTCTTCCATAAGCACCTTAAATTTCTTACGGGTCTTGGTCCGTCCTCCTCGAATATGCCTTCTCGTCCGCGTAATCGCGGCAGAAATCTTCGGAAACAGATACTTTTCTCCCATCCATGCGACACAAAAATTCGCAATCGCAGCAGACAAAATGACGAGCTTAAACGAAAAACTTAACCGCGTCAACACAAGCAAATCAAACAACCATTTCGGTGCCGACATCAGAATAACGGATACCATGGCCAAGGTGACCGTGATCGCGATTATGAATGGCTTGTTCTTAGTCATAGGCTCACGGTATGGCGGACCCACGCTCAGAACTATCGCAATAAAAATGTATTGGTAGCACGATGCCAGGAACAGACTCGTGTTGTCGGAAGATTGCACGTGTTGATCGTCTGCTCCGGCTATCGGTGGCATGTACCACGGCTGCCGTTTGACGAGCATCCAGATTGTAAATTGGTATATCACATTAATGATGATTTGCCCAGTCAAGTTCAAAAGAATCTTTTGCGACACTAGGTTCGCAGTCGGTCGTTTGGGACTCAAGACAGGAAAAGGACCGGCCCAAGCCACTGACTTTGATTAGCCAATCAACCCGTTTAGCAACTAAAAAAATGTTTTTATACATACTGAATACTGCTATAGGCAAGATCAGGAACATGTCGATCAACAAAAACTGAAAGTCTCCCAAGTTAGCACCTGATCCGTACAAAATGCCGACAGTCGAGAACTGGATAGCCGAGTATAGCGACATGTATTTGAAACAGGAGAAACTCGTAACCAGCGACGCACGGCCTTCACGGATGACGTCCGGCACGCATGAAATCTCAAACACGCGACTCGTAAACGGAGCCGCGACAGATGCTTCAGCCTCGGACAGGGAAATGCCGACGTCGGCGGCCTTGAGTGCTCCACAGTCGTTTGCACCATCACCACAGAACCCTACAGAGTAGTCTATTTCTTGCAGTTTCTCCACCAACTCGTGTTTCTCATCCGGCGACATGCGAGCGTAGATGCTGGCTTTGATTAGCATCTTGTTAATCACTTCTGTCGTTCCGCAATTCATGATCCACCTGAACACGTCGCCGGTGATGGCAAGCGTGTAATGTCTCATCGCCGCAGCAGAATACTGTGATCCCCTCGAACTCGGCAATATGGGAACAAGCGTTGTCGAATCGAGAATCAGTTCTGGATCATCCACGCATTCCCACCGCAAGATTGTCATCTCTTCAAAATGAGGCACGAATACCGGCGCATCCTTACGCACAAGTTCACACTCGCGGCCGACGCTGATCGCTGTCAACACGTTATCGCCGGTGCACATCACGGTCCGGATCTTGGCATCGCCTAATTCACGGATAATCGAAGTCGTTGACGACTTTAGCTTATTCTCAAACACAATGAACCCGACAAAGTCCAAGTCATTTTCGACATCCTCTCGTTTCAGCTTCTGGGCTTTGAACCACGACAACCGTGGCAGTCTTTTCGCTGCGACGCCAATAACTCGGTAACCCCGGTGTGTGTAGCTATGCAACATTTCATCGTAGTCGGTAGGGAAAGACTCTACTTTGCAAATCTGCCTCATGATTTCCGGCGCACCTTTAACGAACACTTGCATGTCCGCGTCCTTGAACCTCTTGACAATAACACTCATGCGCCGTAACTGCGACACAAATTCGAAGCAACGAATCACACCAAGATCAGCGCCTTCAAGACCAAACGAATTGTCGGCATCCCCGGCGACAATATTGCGTGCCAACTCGGGGGGCGGGTGCATAATTAATGGGGCAAGTTTGTTAGATTCGTTGGCCAGCGACACGTATTCGGTCGGACTCCTATCGACATCGTGTCCGTCGGGACGGTAATAACTACCTTCCTCTTCATACGCCCAGCGGGTGAATGTAAACATCTTGTAGTCCAACGGGTCACCAAGTAAATCCCCGTCGATAAGGCGGAGCGAATGACATGTTGCCATGGCAAAAAGCATGGACAACCTCAGATTCCATTTCGAATCCACGTCCTTGGTTGACGTTGGAACGACGGAGACTGCGGACGAAAATAATTCACTGAATTTGGATTGCCGTTGGTCGACGACGTGTATCCCTAGTACATCTAGACCGTCTTCGGTGAGAGTACCGGTTTTGTCAAAGCACACAACATCCAGTTTTCCGCCAACGTTCACTCGATTCGGACTGATACAGAAAATATCTTTTTTCTTTAATCGCGATAATGCGATATTCGTACCGATGGTCAGCGTGGCGGGTAATGCTGGTGGTACTACAATCGTGATCAAATCAAGTGACCGAAACACAATCAACGAAGCGGGCAACCCCAATTTAATAAATGTGATTGTATAGAAGATAAATCCGATGGCAGCCATCATGGACATGAAACCGACATAGCGGAACGAATCCCGGTAAAACTTGAAACCGGACGGCTTCGGGAACAACATCGAACGGATTAACGCGCCTTTAGTAGTGTTGAAGCCTGTCTTAACAACAAGGGCCAAAGCAACGGCTTCTTCATCGGCGGCGTTTTGTAGACCGGACTGAGTGTTGCCTGCTTGGGGCTTTCGGACACGAACAATTTTAGTTCCTCCGAAGAGATAATTCTTAGCCAATTCGGGCACGATCGTGCCTGAGTTGGCATCGGCAAGGAGATAGAACGTTTCGGCTGTGGCAGCGTATTTGGACACCGGGATTGACTCGCCCGTCAGCATGCTCTCGTTCACAATCGAATCTCCAGTCAGCTGGATCGAGTCACAGGGGAAATAGCTTAGAGACGGATCCGAAATCTCGTATACGTCGCCAGGAACAAGACTCGTAGACGGAATGTTGACCCCTGACTTTGTTAGCGGATGTCACATCACAAGAGCCGCAGGCATAACTTACAGAACCCGTCACGAAGAACGCGCACGTTACACACAAAGCGTGAGATCTCTCGTAATCGCCTCATGTTCTAAAAACCTTTAGCCTCACACCGGAACGAGACACCTAGCAGATACTTACGCTCTTGGTCTCAACTAGCGTGTTCGTAATACTAATGACAGAAATCACGAAAATGCAGGTCGCATAGTAATAGTACTGATCCAACGCCCATAAAATCATGGAAAACAGCTGAAAGATATAAAACGGATGCAAAACCTCTTCGACCAACAACTCCGGGATTGTCTTGTCGTCTATGTCAATGGAGTTTTCACCGAAAACCAATCCTCGTTCTTCGATTGTGACGGACTCAAGACCGTCGCGGATCGCGTTGATGTCTGTCCATGATACGTCACGCCAGTCGTTGTTGAGCATAAATTTGCCTTCGATGGGATGCAAAATCAGACGCATGTAGCGGTAGTCAAAGTATTGCAAGACCGGCATTAGAGGATCGGCATCAAGCTCGGATGACGGTTTGTCGGGATCTTTCCTTATGTTGAATACGCTAGACATGGGAAAGTTGTAGCGCCGTTTAATGATGTTGTGGAATGACAGCTCACCCCATTGGTTCTACCCAAGGTTATTGGTACGAATTAGCAAAATATAATTTGAAGAAACAACTCACTTCTAGGACCACCCAATCGCACTTGGACAGTGGGACTTTATATCCCGTCAAGTATACTCTATATCTTGGCAGCCACCGTAGAATAAGATATGCAAGTCCACCTGTGCAAATGCATAAAATTATGAATATGCAGATCCGGGCCTGACTGGACTTGTAGCCAGCCAAGGCAAGAATGAGATCCTCCTCTTTAAGGTACACGGTCTGTTGGACAATATCCGGAGTTGGATGAGGCTCAGTCGGGGACCCATCATATGAATCCGTACGATCCAGCAAGAGCATATCGGTTGAATCTTGGCGATTGAACTGCTTGCTGGGATCAATGGATTCGAATGAGCCCCTGTGAGGTCTATAGCTGCCATTCGTATTGACTGTGTGCAAACTGTGGATCTCGTCCGCCGAACGTACACTCGCATGATCTGCAAACACGTCGGTTCCGTACTCATCCTCGTCATTGTACTGGTAGCCATGAATCTGCTGCTCGACCTCGTGTGCACGCTCCACAGCCGCTGTATCAAAAAACCGGAAACTCCGAGTCGTGGACACGGACCTCGAGCGCGACCGTGGGCGATGGGCAAAAGACGATATTGAAGATGGGACCGTATCTGGCGCTGGACCGTCAAACATACGATCCTGGGCCATTTCGCCATAGTAACTAGACTCTGTTGCAATTGAGTCACGACGGCCGCGCCGACCTCGAACTGACGCATCTGACGACGACGGCGAATGCGGCCGGTTTGGAGATTGTTGCTCGATGGCTTCGTCGAGCGGTGGAGGGCTTGAAGACATTGTGCATTCGTATGCCGTGTCGTTGTGTCTACTGACTTTTATGGTGGCCAATTCCAACCACTACCCAACAGACACCTAAGCAGCTGGACGCGCTTTAGCAGCACTATGTAGCAAGCTTGGCTTCTTTGGGCTTCTGATAACACGATCGGTATCTGCAAACGATATCGCGAAAATGGCCTGACCTGGCCTTTCGTTTGGCAGACAAGGGCGGAGGGGAAGAGAGATATGATTATCGTCGTTGGATGTTAACAGTGTGATTCCCAAATTTCGTTTCCCCGGCGGAGCTCAGGACACTATCAAACGTCCGGGTAACATATATTGCACGTGATCGTAGGGTAAGGGTAGCAGTCCAGCAATGATGACCCTGAAGCATGACAGATAAGGCACAAGCGAGCAAATTGCTAGTGCACCGCCACTGTGCCGCCGTGGATTTTCGTTTTTGGGTTCCCATCGACAATTTCGAATAATAATAATCTGCACAAATCCAACCCGGGTGAGCCCATCGCGAAACCGCTCATCATCCAATCTTGCCCCGGCTCTGAATTCAGCCTTTATTTACTTCGCGCACGCGTCCCACCCGCGTCCCTTCACATAAACAACACGTCGCCGTCCCCACAACCATCATGAGCGCGCCGCCCCAGGCTGTTCCCCCCGCCGCCCAGCCTGGCGCACCCCCTCAAAACTCGGCGCAGATGGCCGTGAACGGGTTCCATTCTGGGCAGATGCCAATTCCAACCACGCGTGAAGGCGTCCAACAACTGCTGATGGTACGTTTTCTGGGCCACTTGATTGGCGATCCCCGCTTCTCCCTGTGAATTCGCCACTGATTTTTTTTTTTGTTTTTTTCTAGCGATGGCAGGCACTGAAGGCTCATGGCGCCGACGAGGTCTCTAACCCAGAGTTTGCAAACATATCAAAAGTCCTGCGCCTTATCTCAAAGCAGCAGGAGTTTTACAAGCAGCGTCTCCAGCAACAGCAACAACAGCAGCAGCAGCATCAACAACAAGCTCAACAACAAGGACAATCGCAAGCAGAGCAATCGCCACAGCAGCAGATTCCCCAGCCGAATGCTGTCCAACAACAAGCCCAGCTTCAAATGCAGATGCAGCAACTGCAGTTTCGCCAGCAAGCCCAGCAAGCCCAGCAGGCACAGCAGAGCCAGGCTCCAATTCAGTCGGTCGGGCCTGCGGGGGCGCCGCCCCAGACGGCAATTAATGGCGCTGGAATGGGTATGTCTAACTGCGAATCTGAGTAAAATAAAATCGGATTATTGATCCTGATGCACTTTGCAGGTTCTTATTCTGTATTACCGAATCAAGTCACGCCAAAGCCTGCACCGCGTCCGGGATCAACTGCAGGTCCTGCTCCACCAGTTGCGACCACGCAAACCAGTCCTTTCACACCCGAGCAGCTTCAAATGCTTCGCACACAGATCACGGCGTTCAAGTTGATTTCGAAAAATATGATTATTCCGCCCCAGTTGCAGCAGCAGTTGTTCGCGCCGTTAAGACAACAATTACAACTTCAGCAGCAACAGCGTTCAAGCCAGACATCGTTCACGTCATCGTCGAATGGTACCCCATTGCCCATGCAGCCGGCATCGGCGGGTCCGCCAGGAGTGTCTCCTCCGCAGGGGCAAGTTCCTGCTGGAATGCTTATTCCACCTGCATCGCCTGCTGTCAAGGCAACGCCGATGACGGCGGCTCCCATTCCGCCACCTACCGCTGCTCCCCGATCCCAAACTTCTCCTACGTCGGCTTCGGTCGCTGCCCATGCACCAGCTTCAGAAGTATCAGCTGGTGCCAAATACGAGATCGTATCGCCGTATTTGCAGGTACAACAACCGATTCAGTACATGGAGTTTTTATCACGACAGAACCGGTTACTTATCCCGTCTATTATGCCAACCGGAGTCGATGTCATTGCCTTGAATGAGGCGCGAGAGACTGCAGTCAAGAATCGTGTCGCTACCAGGATCACTGAATTAGAGAACCTACCATCGAATCTCTCTTCCTTTGACGCCAAGGATCTGTCGTCTGAGGTTACCCGCGACTTTGTGCCTACGGAAATGAAACAGGAAAGCAACGAGGGCGCCAAGCTGGAAGTAGAATCTGAAATCGCACCGGACGAAAAGGGTAAAGAGGCACCGATGATCGAGCTAACTGAAGATTTCCGGTCCGTCTCTGCTGAAGATAAGCTCAAAGTGAAGGCTTTAATTGAGTTGAAGGGCCTTCGCCTGCTAGCCAAGCAGCGCGAGCTGCGTAGCCATGTTCTCAAGTCAGTCGCTCATTTCAACACACTGGCGATGACCGCCAGCCGGTCGAATTTTCGGCGTTTGAAGAAGCAGAGCTTACGCGAGGCTCGTCTTACTGAGCAGCTCGAGAAACAGCAGCGTGCTGAGCGCGAGAAACGCGAACGGCAGCGAAGCTTGGATTATCTTGTTGGCGTCTGCAATCATGGTACTGAGATGCTAAATAACGGCCGCATGAGGCGCAACAAACGCCAGAGACTTGGCAAGGCTGTGCTGGCATATCACGCATACACCGAACGTGAAGAACAGCGACGGACTGAACGTACGGCTAAGCAGCGTCTTCAGGCGTTGAAGGCTAACGACGAAGAGGCCTACATGAAGTTGCTCGACCAGACTAAGGACACTCGCATTACACACCTGCTCAGGCAAACAAACACCTTCTTGGACTCTCTTGCCCAATCTGTCAAGGACCAACAGCGAGAGAGCAAGGCATTGGAGGGGAGACTGGTGCCAGGTGAGGAAGAAGTCGAGCTTGATG
The DNA here is from genome assembly GCA_030556285.1 of Lipomyces yamadae. Taxonomy (NCBI): domain Eukaryota; kingdom Fungi; phylum Ascomycota; class Lipomycetes; order Lipomycetales; family Lipomycetaceae; genus Lipomyces; species Lipomyces yamadae. The sequence continues at coordinate 22,650 of JAKTPU010000015.1, read as the reverse complement.
AAGAGGGCGAGGAGAAGCTGGATTACTACGGTGTAGCACACCGTGTTCAAGAGATTGTTACCCGCCAGCCGAATATTTTGGTTGGTGGAACGCTGAAGGAATATCAGATAAAAGGACTACAGTGGATGGTATCTCTGTATAACAACAATCTTAACGGTATCTTGGCAGATGAGATGGGTCTCGGCAAGACTATTCAGACAATCTCGCTAATCACGTACCTGATTGAATCAAAGCAGCAACTGGGACCATATCTTGTCATTGTTCCGCTCAGTACGCTGACCAATTGGACTCTTGAGTTTGAAAAGTGGGCGCCGTCTGTTAAGAAGGTGGTGTATAAAGGTCCACCCTTGGCGCGAAAAGCACAGCAGAACGCCATTCGTTCTGGTGACTTTCAGGTACTGCTTACTACATACGAATATATCATCAAGGATCGTCCGATTCTGAGCAGGATAAAGTGGATTCATATGATTATTGACGAGGGCCACCGTATGAAGAACTCGCAGTCAAAGCTTAGCAGCACGTTGACACAGTATTACCATTCCAAATACAGATTAATCTTGACCGGAACTCCCTTGCAGGTAACTATTTTTTCTTTTTGCTTGCTTACTAGTACTGTTGCGCAAGATTTCTAACAGATTTAGAACAACCTCCCTGAACTTTGGGCCCTTCTAAATTTCGCTCTTCCCAAGATTTTCAATTCGGTAAAATCTTTCGATGAATGGTTCAACACGCCGTTTGCCAACACTGGCGGCCAAGACAAAATGGAGTTATCCGAAGAAGAGACGTTGCTTATTATCCGTCGTCTTCATAAGGTCCTTCGTCCCTTTCTTCTTCGTCGTCTCAAGAAAGATGTCGAGAAAGATCTGCCTGACAAGGTTGAGAAAGTCATCAAATGCAAGATGTCGGCCCTGCAACACAAACTTTACGAGCAAATGCTTAAACACAACGTTCTCTTTGTCGGCTCCGCCACGACTGGCGGCGGCAACAAGTCTGGCATTAAGGGCCTGAACAATCAAATCATGCAGCTGCGCAAAATCTGCAACCATCCTTTCGTATTCGAGGAAATCGAGAACCTCATCAATCCCAACCGTCTTACGAATGACGATCTCTGGCGTACGGCAGGAAAATTCGAGCTTTTGGATCGCATGCTCCCGAAGTTCAAAGCCACAGGCCACAGAGTGCTGATGTTCTTCCAAATGACTCAGATAATGGATATTATGGAAGATTTCCTGCGATGGCGTGGAATGGAATACGTCCGACTTGACGGTGGTACCAAATCCGAGGATCGGTCAGAATTGTTGAAAAAATTCAACGCAGAGAATTCGCCCTATTTCGCGTTTTTGTTGTCAACCCGTGCCGGCGGTTTGGGATTGAATTTGCAAACTGCTGATACTGTCATTATATATGATACGGACTGGAATCCACACCAAGATTTGCAAGCCCAAGATCGCGCTCATCGAATTGGTCAGACGAAGGAAGTCCGCATTTTCAGACTGATTACGGAAGATTCGGTGGAAGAGATGATTCTCGGGCGCGCACACGCGAAGCTCGATATTGATGGGAAAGTCATCCAGGCGGGCAAGTTCGACAATAAATCCACGGCCGAAGAACAAGAAGCATTCTTGCGTTCGTTGCTGGAGGCCGAGGAGGCGAAGAAGCAAAAGCGCGAGGAAGACGATGATGAAGAGCTAGACGATGAAGAGCTCAACGAGTTACTAGCACGTGATGACTACGAGGCAGCGGTGTTTAAGAAGATTGACGCGGAGAGAATCGCGAATTCGCCGTACGGCAAGAGTAAAAGCAAGGATCGATTATATTCTGAGAGCGAGTTGCCGGATGTATATCAACGTGACATGATCGTCGAAATACGCGAGAATGAAGAAGTTGCTGGTGGTCGTGGTGCAAGGAAGCGTAAAATTACACGGTATGACGACGGCTTAACGGAGAAGCAGTGGCTGGATGCTATTGATAATGAAGAAGATACCCTCGAGGACGCTATAGAAAGGAATGAGAAGCGGGAGAAGAAACGAGGAAAGAAGCGTAGGGCTGCTTGAAATTGATTCTATATATAAAAAGAAAATTGGAAAATTAGTGTTATGGATTACGGTTGAATTACATTTGTTAGCATCAATGTGTTTTTGTATGATATCTTGATTGTTAGTGGTATATATTATAATTTAGTGTATTCGTATAGTTATTGGTAATAGATTCCTTTTTCTATATCAGTCATAAGAGGTAATATTGAATAATCATTAATTTTTTTGTCTCATGTTCTCCCGTTTTCTGGCTACGTATAATCCTATACCACATTACACATACTAAAGTTGACAAAAGTTTAGCAATTCTTGGCCAGGATCCCTTACTTGAAAACCTTGCCGTCAGCGATCTCCTTTGCAACACCATCGACAACAACAGGTTTATCCCAAGCCCACATGTCCTCGACGAATTCCTTGTCCTCCGGCTTGGACGCGTCAAGCTTGGTGAACTCGTAGCTTTCCCAATCCGGCGCGACGTCGAACGCTGGAAGGTATTCCTGTCCACGGACAAGGAAGGCGCCGACAATGCCATTGGCATTATTCTCGCCAAAGACTACGAGACAGCCAAAGAGGTACTTTGTCGATGCAGACAGGCGGTTGAAAAAACCGCCAATCAAGTTTGCCGACATAAAAGTGAGCGTGAGCTCTTCGTCGTACTTGTACTTGACCTTCCAGAGTGAGTACTCTTCGGGATTGTAATTCTCCCAGAACCAAGGCAGAGCTACCGGACGGGTGTCCTCGTTCGAGTACTGTCGCTTCCAGGCGTCCAGCGGGAGCTGGGCTGGGCCGAGAGCCTCGAGAGGGTGCTTGGGCTTGGCCGCAGGCTTTTCTTCCTCTTCCTCGTCCTCAGCCTCCTTCTTAGGTGCCTCCTTCTTGGGTTGTTCCTTTTTAGGGGCAGGTTCTTTCTTGGGGGCTATACCATAACGTCAGCACGGGTCCCTGGATAGGTGCGACAAACTTATCCCGGTTCTACTTACGAGTATACTTGATTGGCTCGTCAATAAAACTGTATGGGCCACGGACTTCGAGCCAGATCGATTGGTTAACAACAGTGGTAAACCATCTGGTGATAGCAGGATGGGCCTCACGCCAGGCGGTGCCGAAGACGTGCTCAAAGCCGCGGGAGAAGAGGTTCGCAACAAAAAGATCAGCCAGGGTGAAGCGCTCGCCTACGAGCCAGGTGTGCTCGGTGAGATGCTTCTCGTAGATGGAGATGTGTAGCTCAGTCTCTTCAATGGCCTTGTCGACAGACTTCTTGTTATATGCATCCTTGCCGGCCAGTGGTCTCCACCAGGCGCCAAGTTTGCCAAATGTCTCCATGTTCGTGAAGGACATCCACTTAAGGATCAAAGCCAAATCGGCCTTGGACTTGCCAAGAAGGCCGGAGTCCTCCTTCTGAGACGCGACTACGTTGTATTAGCCCAATTGTGCCCCCTTATGCAATCAACGCCAGTCAACAAGTTGGTGATCCTAATCAGAGTATAACATCCTCAACACAATGTGATTAAGACAGGGATAACTGTATAATTTGAATACGCTCATCATATAGCGAACCACTCGCAGCTCGTTGAAACAAAGAGAAATTCCATAACTTACAGTATACGGAGATCGCAATTGTTTCGTTAAGGATCAAACCATCGGCACCGACAAATCCGGGAATCTGAAGGAACATGTTAATCCAATTGTATGTTTAATCAACCAACCGCGACGAAGTACCTTCTTGTGGGGGAAGGACTTAACAAAGTCATCAGAGGACTTGCCCTGGCCGGTCTCAATTACCTCAATATCGAGGCCGACAGCCTTGGCGACCGTGTAAGGAACATTGGTTCTGGGGTTTCCCTATTTATCATTGTCAGAAATTTTGCTACTCACAGATCCACCCATTCCCATCGCCGTCGGTCGCTGTCTCTATCGAATTACTCTAATATAATATAATAAAAGAACTCACAAGGTAACCGTAAAGCTTTCCGAAAGACATTTTTGGATTGTTAAATGTTTTTACGGCACAGAGGACGGGAGAAAACGAAGTGGATTCGGCACAAATAAAAAATTTTAGTGTGCGGTCGAAACGTGTGTAGGTACAAAACTTCGTGTTGCTGAAATTACTGGAAGTCGTGATGTGGCCTACGCAGGACGAGGCAATCATTCCAAAATTTTAAGGGACAATTCGAAAGTTCACCACCAGCAGAATACGATAGCTCGCCATCAAATTTTATACCGAGACAGCAATAAATGGCGTGCTGCAGGCAGAGATTGCTCGGCTTAAGTAACCGGATAGCAAACACAACGGGGACGCTTCTACGCCGGCAATTAATTGCACGAAGTTTTCAGTCATCTTCGACCAGAGAGGATGAGGAAGTAGAGATATCCAACGCTCCCGTCGCTAGCTCCAAAAGACCGGCATACCTAGACTTCAAACGTGTTCCACGACGGGCAATTGATGTGTGGGAACCATGGAACGACCACAAAGACGGATTCGAGGGCAAGAAGATGGAGCAAGCCAAACGAATCCTGCCGCGCAATACAAACGGCGAAGAGATTTTGCCGCTCTTGCGTGATGTACCTGTGTCACCGTCGTATTTTACAGCGGCGTGGTTTCACACGGACAGGTGGCTTGCGTTGCGGAGTCTTGATCGCAAGTGCTCGGCCCTTCCGCGATTGGCTGACGGCGTCGACGACGGATTCAGGCCAATGACTTATAACGAGTATGCCGGGACAGACCCAACGGGATTATCTCGTCATGGAGAGTACAACGTTATTAAAACTATATTAAAAGGCCTTGCGAGAATAAGACCGGATGCGAGGCCGATCGAAGTAAATATGGTTTTGTCACAATTTACAAACTCGACGGTTGCACAAAACAGCATGCCGGTACGACGAAAGATTGACGCCCTTGGCCGGGCGATGGGACGAGGTAAACGAAAAGACGCTAGAGCAACTGTATGGCTCGTTCGTGGGGAAGGCCAGGTGTTGGTGAACGGCAAACGATTGACTGACCTGTTCAACCGGGCCAGAGATCGCCAGGCGATTTTGCGTCCGCTGAGTGTTGTCGGACAGATTACGAACTACAATATCTTTGCATTGGTTCGGGGAGGTGGCACCACTGGTACGTGTTTGCAGTTGTATATGTGGCGAATGATAGCGCTAACAAGTTGTTCAGGTCAGGCAGGTGCCCTCTCGCTCGGCCTTGCTAAGGCACTTGTCCAGTATAACCCACAGTTTTCGAATGTTCTTCGTAAGGGTAAGTGGCTTTTATTATATATACCAGCTAATGCAGGTACTGACAACTTACAGCGGACTGTCTGAAGCAAGATTTGCGTGTGGTGGAAAGAAAGAAACCGGGCAAGGTCAAGGCCCGCAAGTCTCCACAGTGGGTCAAGCGTTAGTTGCAATGCATCTATTTTGCTTGTACATAAGGGTGTATATAGGCTGCGAGACGCTCAGAGGTAGAATGACTAGTGTATAATACGCATGCAATTTTGGCTTAGAAAGCAGCTGCATGTGGGTGGCTTCTCTTTGCAAGTATGGTACAGGGAAATAGAGGAGACTACTATCCCTGTGACTATTTTACGAATCATACGCACCTGAGTCTGGAGCAAGTGCAATGTGCCTCGTGCGAAATATAGTTGTCCAACAACGAATGTACAACCATCCGATGAAGTCAAAACCGCTTTTCTTTTCAACCCGCCAGTCTTCATTGCAGATGCTTCTACAGTTTAAAACAAGAACGTCGCCGCAGGAATAACAAGCTAACGTTACCTCTGTCAGGAACAATCCCTGAGCAAATAAAGCCGGACATGCGGAGTCAAAATTTGCATAATATGATCGAGAATTCAGTCCCTCAAAACAACTTCTAGAAGATTTGTGGTTATCTCACAATGGTCTACACCATTTCGTAGGCACAAGAGCTGCAAAGCCATCAATTACTAAATAATTAGTATGCTCCAGCGGCCCACCTCCTGTACGGTATAACTGTGCCCGTTGGATTGCGGAGTTGATGTTCCGGTTCAACGAAGACTGTCGTAGCTTTAAGAAACACATTAGTGGTCTTCACTGTCTATTCTAACGCGATATTGCTAGCAAATCGATAGGAATACAGAAAATCCAGATTCAGAGAGTGGCAATGTCTAAGATAACTCCCAGTATAAATTACCGGCAAGTGTAACCAATGAGGTAGCTTCTCTTCTCAAGTACATAGCGGAAAAGTACCGGTCTCGGTTGCCAGAATTGGAGTCGTTGGTATTGAACCCTGTTGAATACACAAAAATGGTGAAAGTCATTGGCAATAATATCTCGACAATCAAGGGCAAGCAGAATGAACTTTGCCGAATTTTTGCAGGCCGCAATTATTATGGTTCTAGCGGTGTCAGAGTTGACGTCGTCCAGTGACGTAGTCGTTACGAAGGCCTGGCTTATAGCATTTAATATTCATTTTGAACCTCCTGACTGTTCTTCTCATAGGGACAGCTTAATATTGTCTCCAGTCGACTGACTGATGAGTCTGGAGGACTTCTACCTGCGATTCTCTAATAGGCACGTAAATTAAATAGAAGCGTGCTATTGAGGATTGAGTATTACGTGACAACCAAGGCAATACGATGCGATATTCACTTTCAATAATAATAATATCTAGTTAATAATTTGCCCCATGAATCTCTAATAATACAAAGGACAAAACAGATCAGGGGCTACCATCCCTGGGTCCGGTGCTAGATGTGCGGGCCAGTTTGTGAGGAATGCGGGTCAGGGACCCCAGGTTGCTCACGTGCGCTCCGCCTTGAATTCTCCACACCAAAACTCCCAACTAGAGTCACCCCGCTCGAGAATCGCCTTTCGATTTGACGAAAGAACAGTTTAGTTTCGCCAACGCTTGTCCTGCTCGCAGTCGAAGTTGACCTTGTTGTCGGAGTTTCGGCCTTGTTGTCCGGCTGTATTTCCTTCCACCACGCGCAGTTACCACGTCTCTCCCTCCACGACGTGCCCGGCTCTAGAACTGCCATCCCTGACGGTCGTTCTCCCCCAATCTGTCCTCCGCGTTGACGAGGACAACACTCGCGCCATTGCCGAATCCGCTGTCCGATCCCGGAGTAACCGTCGCAGTCCTGCCGCGGTGACGCCTGTCGGCTTGTACGACCGAGACGAACGCGGATACGCCGACGCGTCCTTTCCAGCCTCTGTCAGCCCGTCCGTTGCTAGCCAGGCGGACCCCGAGGGTCACGCGCAGCCGGGCGGACGGGTAGTAGGCGCCCAGGCTACATGCTACACAGACCAGTCTGTCGCCCATGAGACTGTGGATGAGCAGCCGTACAACTACTACCCGGAAACGCCGAACGTTGGTATACGATATTCGACCCTCTTGGGCAACGTTGTTGGGGCTGTCGACAGCGTCGAGAGCGTGTCCGAGCAGACCGAGCCTGTCAACAGCCATATCGGTCGTGGTGGTGATGATGATGATGGCAGTGGTGGTGCAAATACTGCGTTCCCAAGCATAAGTTTCGAACAGAATCCCGAATCCGTACATACCGCCTATCTGTCGTCGTATTTTGCAGCTGGTGGAGGATCGATGTTCGCATCAGATGGCGGGTATTTTGTTGAACCTGCTGCTGCCGCTGCTGCCCACCATTCGTCTCAGCATAACCAGACAGTGATCGGATCGCCTGTTCCTGTGCAGCAGTACCAATTACAGTCCACAGAAACTACGCAAGGATCGTACTATCCTATAGACACGGTAACATCTAGCTCTGTTCCAGCAACCTATACAAACCTACGTCAAATACAGTCAACTCTGGTATCATTACTCCAATACATCACGGCCTCACCTTCGTCAACCCCCGCAATCGCGACAGATATTATGCCCAGACTGGCTGATATATCGCGTTATCTCGGCGAGCATGCCATTGATCTCGGGCTTGCGGATGACCGCTCGCTGCCATATGATGCTCGCCTGCAATTCTGGAGGCTCTTCAATCGGTCCTGGATCGGCGTCATATCGCGCAACTGGCTTATGTCCGGAGGCGGCCTGACAGTTGCACAAGGACCGACAAGCCTGACGCGACAGCAGTTGGAGGAGATGGCGGAGATTATGATTTCGTTATCGGATAATGTACAACGGTATGGTCTGGTCGATTACGAAGTAGGAGTATGGGAGGACCACATCCTGGATGGTATGCAATGAAAACTTTGCCTTCTTATGAACCGGCAGTTAACTAAGTTTCTTTTGATAGGAATTCAGTGCATGTTGGATCAGATGAGTCGATCAGGTGTACGGTGAGCGTCGAACATTTGGTCGATCTACATGTACTCTGGCTTCATTTGTACATTTTGTCGTTCCGTTTACCAGTTACGTAACGGTTTTGCTCTTTCCCGTGCATCTTACTTGTCATTTACTTTGGATGAGTTGTTTGATTTATGATAATGTGCATACGTCTGTTTCGAGTTTCTAAAAGCAGCTGCTTTAAATTTTTGTAACTAAAAGCCAAAGAATTTTATGTACAGACTTTACTCACAAATGAGACCAAATAATAATAATAATAATGCATGACTAAAAGATATCTAGCGTCATTTTTTGTGCAATATCGGTACTAGAAACAATCTCTACAAATTCCTCGAAATTAATTTTCCCGTCACCATCGCGGTCGGCCTCCATGATCGTTTTATCCACAATCTGCTGGAGTTGGTGATCCTTCAAATTACTCCCCACCATCATCTTCATGACGATAAACAGTTCACCGTTGGATATATACCCATCTCTATCCATATCATAAACATTAAACGCAAACCTCAGCTTCTCATCACTTCCACCTTTACTCGAAAACGCCGACAATCCCGTCAAAAACTCTTGGAAATCAACGTCTCCGCCTCCATCTTCGTCGAAAATCGCAATCAAACGTGACGCCAGCGGATTAGTTGCTATTGCCGGGATCGCAAGAAACTCGTCTCTGTCGATCGTACCGGAGTTGTCGCGGTCCAATTTCATGAACCGTTTGCGGAGCCGGTCGACTTCTTCGGCCGAGAAGTTCGTGGACGAGGCAAGATTGTCTATTAGTTGCTTTGATGCTTCTGCACCCATTATGGGGATTGCTAACCAAGACTCCGGCGCACACGAGATATGAAAATTAGTGATATAGTGTGTTGCTTCCTGCCTTTGTTCGTTAAATACGTTGCATATCGTCAATTGTCGAGGCGCGTGATGTAGTAACAATGCCATACGCGAAGTGTGGGCAGTCCCAGGAAGGGTACAAACCCCTTGCAAAATCAGCGGGCAGTTGACCACCCAATGCTAAAAGTAATTACAATTCTTTTAATATGATAACCACCTTGTGAGCCATTTCAATTGCTGTCTGTTTTTAGTCAAGCGAATACGAACATGGATCATTTATGTGTCGACTTTTTATTACAGCCTTTGGCTCAATTCAAACCAAGGTTTGAGTGATTGCCATCTGACATGAGTACTAGTGCCAAGTTACCCTGCCCATGCATTTGGATTTGCGAGGCGTTGAAATCCGTGGAAGTTGACGTGTATTTTTTTTTCTGCTTAAAGACAGAAGCACCGCAGCGGTGGCATAAGTTTGAACAGGAGCAGAAATAATTCGGCATTTTACTATCACCGGCCTGATCTACCATGGCGCGAGGCGATACGAAACAATCCGAGCATGAGCGCTTTGTGGCGTGCATCTCCGACATTGCAATTGCTTTAGTCGAGTCCCTGCAAACGCCGAACAAAGACGTGAATTTGAACGGACTGGTGGGCCGGTTATCGAAGAAGTACAAGCTAAAGCACCAGCCGCGATTAACGGATATTATATCTGGTATTCCGGATCAGTATAAGAAATATTTATTGCCAAAATTGAAAGCCAAACCAGTGCGGACAGCTAGTGGCGTATGTTGGATTTTTGTCGAGTATTGAGTTACTGAAAAACTTATAAACGGCTAACGTTTGGATGGCTAGATTGCTGTGGTGGCGGTCATGTGCAAACCCCATCGATGTCCGCATATCGCCTACACAGGCAATATATGCGTGTATTGTCCCGGCGGACCAGACTCTGATTTCGAATACTCGACCCAGTCATACACCGGCTACGAACCGACATCAATGCGCGCTATCCGGGCACGGTATGATCCGTATGAGCAAGCCAGGGGACGGATTGAGCAGCTGCGCCAATTAGGTCACACGGTCGACAAAGTGGAGTATATAATCATGGGTGGCACGTTCATGAGCCTGCCGTCGGATTACAGGGAGTGGTTTGTCTCCAACCTGCACAATGCCTTGTCAGGTTACGCCATGCCAATCCACGCTAGCACGAAATCCAATGATGGCAGCGTGGTCGACGAGGCAGTAGCAATGTCACAGTACTCGCAGACAAAATGTGTCGGCATCACGATCGAGACCCGGCCAGATTATTGTCTCGACCAGCATTTGAGTGATATGCTCCGGTACGGATGCACGCGCCTTGAGATCGGAGTCCAGAGCGTTTACGAAGATGTCGCTAGAGACACGAATCGCGGGCATACCGTTAAGGCAGTATGTGAGACGTTTTGCTTGGCAAAAGACGCGGGTTTCAAGGTCGTGTCGCATATGATGCCTGACTTGCCCAACGTCGGCATGGAACGCGATCTGGATCAGTTTAGAGAGTATTTCGAAAACCCGGCGTTCCGTACCGACGGTCTGAAAATATATCCCACGCTTGTGATCCGCGGTACAGGATTGTACGAGCTCTGGAAAGCGGGTAAATATAAATCATACTCTGCAAACGGACTCGTGGACTTGGTCGCTCGCATTCTTGCGCTTGTGCCGCCCTGGACAAGAATATACCGTGTGCAACGAGATATTCCAATGCCACTCGTCACTGCTGGGGTTGAAAATGGCAATTTGCGCGAGCTTGCGTTGGCGAGAATGAAGGATTTGGGTACGACCTGCCGGGATGTACGGGCACGTGAGGTTGGCATCCAGGAAGTTCATCACCGAGTGCGACCGGAGCAGGTTGAATTGATTCGGCGGGACTACACGGCTAATGGCGGATGGGAGACATTCCTAAGTTACGAGGACACGAAGCAGGATATCCTAATTGGACTGCTGCGACTGCGGTTGTGCTCTGAACGCACGACGTTTAGGAAGGAGTTGACAGGCCAGCGAACGAGTCTAGTTCGGGAGTTGCATGTATATGGCAGCGTTGTGCCGCTTCATAGTCGGGACCCACGGCAGTTCCAGCATCAGGGGTTTGGCACCTTGCTGATGGAGGAGGCGGAGCGGATCGCGAGGGAAGAGCACGGTAGTGCGAAGATAAGTGTCATTAGTGGTGTCGGCGTGCGGAATTATTATGGCCGCTTGGGGTATCATCTTGATGGTGAGTTTTGCCACGTACTCCTTACGTGATCCAGTGTGAGAAATAAGACTAACTGTCGTTTCGTAGGTCCTTATATGTCGAAGATGTTGTAGGATAAGGCACTTCTTTAGTAAATATTCACGAACGGAGTTTGGGCAGGGGTGTGTAGTTTACAAATATTACCACGTAAATTATTTCGTAATCTTCAAATAAAAGTGGGCATGATTTAGAGTTCGTGAGCTTCTCAGTAACGTTGGCAGAAGTATGCCAAGGAATGTGGTGTGGTCTGGCATTCTCATTCACATTATTATTTGGCGGTGCGTAAATCAGCAGCACTAAAAAATAGTGGTCTAATTCAGTTGCAACCTCTAGTTATTTGTGCGTCGTGTAAATCCGCGTCATCTCGATTTGTGCATGGGCGGCTGCTGTACAAATGTCAGATACCGGGATAGTCGGAACCGACGTGATGATGGCGGAAGGTGAAACGCCAATGAACAAAACAAATAGATATTTGCGGATCTCAGCTGACACGGCCCTGATGTTTTTATTTAACAAACGAGTAGGCCCAGATTTTGTTTCAAATTGATTTCACTTAAGTTATTGGGCGTAGACTACATATATATCATATGTGTAACTCATTTGTAACCTTTAACTAATAGTTATATATAGTAGTAAATGGAAATCATTTTCGACACACATGCCTAAAAGAGCCAATAAACCCACCTGAAAATACACAGTATATTTGCCCATTCCCGCCAGGGCTTTGTACTTGTAACTGTTCATAGGGCAGCTGGATAGTTGCATGCTGAGAATGAGCTTCTCGGAACAACCATATAACTTATTATAATCCTGGTATCCGGTAAACATGCAGCAACCTACTGAATATATATATTTTGCCTATCTATCTAAAAATGCGAATACATCATTACAGCACGTGTACTATATCGGCAATAAATCGGTTAGATATCGGAACAGACGCCACAGAGTCTAATGTCCAAATATACCATAAGTTAACTGTATTATTTATTGGAAACCCACTCAGATCTGCGCCCAAATGTCAAGCAACTCCGCGTTTGCAACCCTATATACCACTTTTTGTCTAATCGGTGCCGACTCATTCGCGTTAAATTCTGGCTTTTTTTTGCATCAAACAAAAAAATACCCTCGTAAAGTGTGCAAGTGCGATTTTGATTTGTCGCTAACGCCATACAAAACTAAATTTGCTTTTTTAATTTTCTGCCCTTTGCTTACCATGCTCCCTATATTTAATTTACTTTCTCCCGTCATTCCTCCCTTTTTCATTTTCATTTCACTTCCGCCATACAATACTCGCTGCTTCCGCATCCATCGTGTCCATCATCATCAGTCGCTAAGATAGCGAAAGCAATCTGCACTTATATCAGCATTCCGAGTCGGTCTGCATATATTATTGGGTTTGCGAACATCGGCATCGTCACATCCCCGGCGAATTGTCATCTCCGCAGACCACGGCATAGTTTATCTGCATTTTAGGTAGACTTCGTTAATTTACTCGACAAGTACTCCCCCCGCACTTCACCCACAATTCATATCCGCGGGTTCAAGGAGGTCACTCTCCCGGCAGTCAAGGCTGTTAGAAAAATAGTATACAATTCATCATCGAATATGACTTCAGCTACATCTCCCTCGCCAGAGCGTCGACGTCGGTCACGAGTTCAGGAGACCCCGTCTCCGGACTCGCCAGCTTCTGATCAGACCGAGTCCCCGGCTGGCCCGACCGAGGAAGAGCGGGAACTGCAAGACGACCAGAAGCAGGCCTACTCTGGCAACCCGTCAGCGGCCGAACCCGACCCAGTAGAAGATGAAGATGACAATAACGACGACGACGATGAAGATGACGACAGTGGTGACAAGAAGATGAAGGAAGACGAGGCATCGTCGCCTGGGGCCCCGATCCGAAGTCTTCCGTCCCTCGCTCCGGCACCTACGCAATCGTCGGCGCCGGCTCCAACTAGTGGGTCGGCCGGCAAAAAGGGCCCACGTCGTCGCCAGCCGCCCCATTACCGCGAGATTCGCGCTCGTGTTCAATCCATTGCCGAGAAGTTCCTCCCTATTCTTGGTGACATTGCACTGGCGAATGTTGGCCAGCTGCGAGTTGACGACTTGTCGTCGAAGATTAATGCCGTGTATGGCGAGTTGATCCTCCTTCGCCGCTTTTTGGAGCAGGATTCACCGGATGACATTTCCCTGGCCAATAATTCTATTATTACCGCTGCCCCGGGTCGGAGTCCTGTGCCTCCTGCGACGTCGCAGTTCCAGACCATTCAGATGCAGATGGTTGGTCCTGATGGCAATCCATTACAATCTAGTGATGCTGAGACGTACGTTTGAACTATTTTAGCTTTTTTTATTACTGCTAATCCTTCCATAATAGCAACGGTCACGCTGATCGTCCGGTTAAACGCCAACGGCTCGCAGACGAGACTGCGTCTCCGGCTGGCGACGAAATGATCCGTCCGGTATTCCGAGGAATCGCCCAGCCAGAACAGCCAAAGGATGTCTCCGCAGGCTCCACTCCAGCGCCGACAAACCCCAATCTCCCACTCAGCGACACAGACCTGCATATTCCTGTCGTCGAGACATACCGGGCGCTCGCCCATTCCAGTCGCCCGTCGTATGACACCGGTGTTTCCCTTTTGAACGAGAAACGCCGGGAGAAACTGTGGGCGGTCATGCAGAAAGAAATTTTCACGTTCGCGGTCGGATATAACTCTACGCCTCTTCGCACGACTGAGGATTTCTGTGCACTGGCATATTCGCAGGACGGCAGAATGAAGCGCACGCTCAAGAATGACCTTGCGATCTCGGAAGCACTCTTCGACGGTGTTTCTGGCTTCCGCAAACGACTTTACCAGACAGACGCAAAGCAGGAGACAGAGGACGGCGATGACGCAGGCGAAGGCGAAGGCGAAGGTAGCGGCCTGAAGGACTGTGGAATCCGAGCGTACACAAACAACTTGTACAGTTTGAAGAGCAAGCCTCAAAATTACTATCATTATTTGTTCGCCGCTGCTTTTTGGCGGTGGGTGAGAGATGAGATTGATAGTAAGACGGTTGTGTCGTCGTCAGCTGGCCCTTCGGCCCAGCCTGAGTTTGCGATTAACAGTGTCGAGGATTGGTGGCGCGAGTGTGTCAGTATCTGCAACGGGTTCTTGAAAGCGAATCCCGGCCGTCCCGAGAAGAAGGGCTTTTTGAAAGAGCGATTACTTGCGGACGAGAAGAAGTATATTGAGAATTAATGAAATTAATGGCAGATAAGGGGAGCGGGACGGGCGGCGGAAACTGTACGTGTGTGTAAATTTTAGGTTTATAATCTGTATATGTAGGCAGGCAAAGATTGTTACAAAGGCGCCGTTCTTTTTTTTTTATTAATTGAATGTCAAACCTCCCTGGTTGATGCATGTCAGTCATTTTGTTGCAGCGATTGTTTGTAACGATAATTATGTATGTTTTTGTATTATTATTGTGTAATGATACTTTCTTATTCATTGTCTTTTATTATCGCAATGATTTAAAATGCTCTGTAAAATACAATGTTCACTATATATACCATACGGGGGGATTGTGTCTACACCCAATTAATCAACTGCTCGTCCTCATGCCCCTTGACGATCTGGGTTTTCCGATCCAAAATCTCAGCAACTTTTTCTCTGACACCGATCTTGTCCCGGTACTCGGTCACAAAATACTCAACGACTTCTTCCTTGGTAGGCAGGAATGGACCCGAGTTCCTAGCCTCGCCCAACACGAATTGCTCGACTTCCTTCTCGGTCGGCAGGCCGTTATGGAATGGGTATTCCTTGTACGCGACTTGATCTGCTGGTCGGTCTTGGCCGAGCTGGTCAAGCTTGTCGAACTCGGCTTGCAGACTCTCCGGCACCCCGTTAGTACCGTTGGGCCAAAATTTTTTGACAACGTCAATGTTTGTAGCATCTTGCCAGTTTGCCCTGCCAGTCTCTTTCTCCACGAGCCGGTACGAGACACCGGTATGGAAATCAGGCTCGGTCATGAACTTGGCCGCAATGAACATGTCGTCCTTGATGGTCTCAAGAATGTCAATCGTCTTGCCCTTTCTAACCGCTGCGAGTGCGACCTTCATGGATAGCGGACACCGGAGGTTGATGGTGTCAAGCGTGCTCTTGGCAAACTCATCGCCAGCACCAGCCGCATGCGTCAACGCCTCCGTGATCTCTTCCATTGTCTCGAACTTGAAGCAGGCGTCGATAGTCTTGCCGTTGTCGCCGCCGTAGAAGAATTTGTAGTCGGCTGGAACGTCGGCCTGGAAATCGTCGATCGCGTTGTTAATCACGGCGTTGTATTTTCTCGAACCCGTAAAATCCTTGACAGTGTCTAACTCTGTCAGCCGAGCTTCCAAGTCTTTTAATTTTGCGCTCGGAACAAGGTGCGTTGCGGCGCCGGCGAAATAGGCATCGAACCCGTTCAGTCGTTCGCCGGTCACGGCGAGGTAGGTGCCGAGCTCGCCGTCGAGTCGCGAGAGAAAGAACGACGCTCCAACGTCGGGATAAAACCCGATGAGGGTTTCTGGCATGGCAAACGCAGTTTTCTCGGTCGCGATACGGAATGGCGTGTGCATACACAAGCCGGCGCCGCCGCCCACTGGTTTTTCGTTTGATTAGCAAAAAAAAGTACTACGTCGGCAAAGAAGACCAAGAGGTAAGGTGACGTACTCGTTATGCCGTCCATAAACGTCACGATAGGTTTCGGATACGTTGCGAGGATGTAGTCAAGCGTGTATTCCTTTGTGAAAAATGCAGTAGACTCTGTAGCCGGAATATTAAGTAGCGCTGTATATAACAAGTTAGCCGGGCCGGCCCGGTTTTCGAAATATATGTTCTCATTTTACCGGCAACGTCCCCACCGGCACAAAGTGCCTTGCCGCCTTCACCTCGGATTATCAAAAGCTTTGCCGTGTCAGATTTCGCCCATTCCTGTGGTGCTGGTTAGTGGCAAACCGACAATGGAATTGTCGGCAACATACCGTGATCCGCGGTGTCATCTTGCTGATCATCGACTCATTGAGGGCGTTCAGCTTCCTTGGTCTGTTGAGATTGACGATCCGCGCAGCGCGATTGACTTCGAACAGAACATCGTCAGGAGCCGAGGTGGCCATCTTGAGCACTTGTTAGTTCCATTATTTTGAAGGTGCATTCTTGCACAAAAAACAAAAAACAATTGCAATTCCGGACGCAGGCGGGGCAGAAGATCGGCTCAAAAAAATGCAAACGCCATGCTTGGAATTTTTCACAACCAACCTCAGCTTTCACAAGGAAGAGGGGATTTGAGATTTTCGCTCGCAATGGCATGGACCAGGCAGTAGTGACAGGACGAGACCACGACGACCGAAGTGGAAGAAGTCGTCGAGCGGAGTGGATGGCAGCGCTCATGAAGAGGGGTGGCCGTGGGGCGAGGCGTAAGGCGTATTATTATCGTGAAGGCGAGAAGCCAGAAGCGAGTGCGGAGTGGGAGTGCCCAGGACAGCAAAAATAATAAATAATAATTTATGTTTCGGCCCGAGACGAGGCGGGATGAGAATTTCCTTAACCTGGTGTCGGGTGGTGAATGAGTTTTATTGGGAGTTGAATCCGAGAGTCGACCGTCTTAAAACCTTGCTTGGTTCGGACCTCGAGCTCATGATGCCATTCGCTCCTGTAGCGGTGATTTTACACATTATCTAGAAAGAGCGTTTGTAGAACGTAATCGACGAATTGCGTTGTCTCGTCCAATACCAGTATAATCTACAAGGCAGGCAGTGATTCCTGGCTTGGCCAAAAATATTACATCACGAGAACGGATTGATCATTACAACGTATATATTGTACTTCCCCATTTATCCCTGCAAGGAGAGCAGCCAAACCCATGCTTTGTCGACCAATAACGCCAGCACCCATTTTCGAATCCGTGATAACATCTATGCTAATAACCCCTGCATTTACATTGCCTTTCCTACACTCCTCAGCTTAGCATCTCTCTGCGCTTTTAGCAAAGCGCTCTGCTCTTGTAAGCGCGCAATCTTGGCATGCAACCTAGCTTCCTTCTGACTATCCCAGCCCTCGGGTCGCGTGGGGGTTTGCCCACTGAATCCAGCAGCAGCAGCAGTAGTAGCAGTAGCGGCAGTGGATCCGACACCATTAAGGTTCCTTTGTCGTTTACTAGCCTCGTTCTCGCGCCGTTCTAAATCTTCTTTTCCCTGTCGCCGTTTCAAATCAAACGCTTCCTGCCGTTTCTTGTCCCGTAACTTTGCGTTCCGTTTTGCGTCGTATTCCTGACGAAGGTCGTCGGACAACAGCACCTCATTTGCAATAGATAAGGCGTGAAAGATATTGACTGCATGCTTGGATTTGTTTTTGTCCGGGTGATACTTGAGTGCCGCTTTGCGATAGGCTTTTCTGATTACACTTTCGTCCGCGGCATCTTCCACTCCCTAAAGAAAGTCGCGGGTTAGCCATACTTCTATGTTACAAAAAGAAGAGTAGAACGTACCAGTAATTCATAGAAATCGTACTTCTTCGCAACTTCCTCTCGCTCTGCTGCGGACGCCGCCATAGTATCCTATCTAACTTGGCACTAAAAAATAATATATATACGTTCGTGCCAAAGTACCACTCAAGTCACCAGTCGAGTTCTTTGGATGTACCGATACCGTGACCGCTATTGATTCACAAAAAAATAAATACTGTTCGCTCAAAAAATCTCTGGGTCCCCCGGCTCGCCAAACGCAACGGGTCAGTGTTTGTAAAAACTGTTCTTTGTGTTGCTGATCCGAAGAGAGTCGTGATGAAATCACCAAAACTTGCCAAGCGCCACTTTGGTGGTGTTATACTCTTCTTTGTCCTCCAATGCATCGCCACAACAGCCACACCATCAACAGCCACGCAATACCCAAACCCTCAAAAAGCAGATTTTCGTCCTGGAGGAGCAAAAAGTTGGAGATTCATGGGGAGTAAACCGACCATTCCTCTTTGGGACTAGTTTAGATATAGCCAGTGGTACCGATGGGATTTAAAGGCGTACTTCTCACTGCGCCGCTGCCAGTGCTTCCTGGGGACGACAGCACTCTGCTGGAAGCAGTTTCGGCGAGAGCGGTACCTTATATCCTTCTTGTACCTAGCTACTCCCGCCTTAATTGCTTTCAAGAGGTCATCCATTGCGGCGTCCCGAATATCGTAAGGTGTGTCCTTGAGCCAGGTCACTTTCAACGACTCCAACGCGTCGTCGTTAATTGCCCTAGCCCGCAACGCCTTTTTCTTTCACGTGAAATATCCGGGATAGTGATTTGTTTAGTAGAAATTATCTGTCCGCGCGCGTCTCTGTGACCAGCGAAGCGGTTCTTGTCAGCGTTACGCAAAGATTTCGTGGTCAATCCAGCGTGTGGAACGTTCGTGGATGCTACCGGGTGCGGTCACCACAGTCACTGTCTCGGTGTGACTATTATATGCCAAGGACGGATACCTATACCTGTGAATCAATTTTCTACAGAACAGTGATAAGTGACTCACCTCTGATCTTCTGAAATACCTGCTTCCGATTTTAGTTCAGAAAAGGCATGGTCCAGTTGTAAAAACTTTTCAAATGGCAATTGAAGATCTAATCGCTGCTCCAGTCGGTTCTCCTTAAGAAGCGTGAATGCCTTATTATAGTTAGAAAGCACCTGCATTGAGTCCATAACGGCACTAGTTCTGGGTAATCCTGACAATTCTGCCTCGGTGTCCAATTTAACCCGTTTGCCCTCTGACGGTCGCTGACGGGACTACTATTGGGAATGGCATTGACCCGATCCATAACACGTGCTGGATGAGCAACCACCGCTTTTCTCTTCGCTGTGAGCCCCGTAGCATTTACTACAATCTTTCTGCCATATCGTGGGTCGGAATGGGGGACGATCAACGACCGGCGCCACGCTACGTGAGGCTCGGCCGCCGCTAGCGAGTTTACTGTGAACTGTAAAATGTCATTACTGCATTAAAATATATATACATTCATTCTTGCAATTAAAGTAAGAATACAGAAAACATAAACTAATTTATTTACAACGGAGAGCCTATCAAAATCCCAATTTCTCGAAGAGGAATCCCGAAAATCGGTTTTTCGCGGCGGAAAGGACATCTTTCCTAACCTCATTTAGAAAGCCAGGGCTGTCAAAGGGAATCATAGAGTCCTCAACGCCAGCAGCCTCCCAGACATCTCGGGGATAAAGATCGCTTATCTTTAGTCCGAGAGCTACAGGGAGCCCGTCAATGGCAACCCGAAATCCCCTCTGGACTAAGCACTATATATAGCTTGCATGTCAGCAAGTCGGTCTCGATAGGAAGTCGATGACAATACTCACGAATCTCTCATGCGAATCCGATCTCCAAACTTCGATAAATACGTCATGCAGCTCGCCTGTCCACGTGTGGCCCCTGTAAATTAAAGGACCATAGTAACCTTGGCGGCTGTTTAATGTATTAGCTTCCCCAATGGTACGTGACATTGCTGCCACTTCTGATCGCCAATCTGTGACGTCCTGATATGTAACAGTAGCAGGATTTGCAAACCGTGGCCGTTCCTTAAAGCATAGCAAGATAAAAGCATTAACTCCCTTGCCATTGATCCACATATCCTTGTCGTCAAGAAGTTTGCCATAAGCTTCACTATGCCCACTCTCAATCGCAATTACTACCTTATCTTCGCCGTTCTCACGCACATATATCAATCCGCCATCAGGCTCTTTTCTACTTCGGGTATAGGCGCCATGCGAGAAATACGTCGTGGTGGATCCAAGCGGACAAATATTTTCTAGAGTGTGCGGACTGCGCGTAGAGAGGTATTGTCGAGCGTATTCAAAGATTTGGTAGTCGATCAAGCGTGTGGAACGTTCGAGGATGCTACCGGGTGCGGTCACCACAGTCACTGTCTCGGTGTGACTATTATATGCCAAGGATGGATACCTATACTTGTTAATCAATTTTCTACATAACAGTGATAAGCGACTCACCTCTGATCTTCTGAAATACCTGCTTCCGATTTTAGTTCAGAAAATGCATGGTCCAGTTGTAAAAACTTTTCAAATGGCAATTGAAGATCTAATCGCTGCTCCAGTGGGTTCTCCTTAAGAATCGTGAATGCTTTATTATAGTTAGAAAGCACCTGCTGTGAGTCCATAACGGCGCTAGTTCTGGGCAATGCTGACAATTCTGTCTCGTCGTCCAATTTAACCAGTTTGTCCTGTGCAGCTACCTGGTCGCTGACGGGACGACTATTGGGAATGGCATTGACCCGATCCATAACACGTGCTGGATCAGCAACCACCGCTTTTCTCTTCGCTGTGAGCCCCTCAGCATTTCCTACAGTCTTTCTGTCATGTCGCGGGTCGGAATGGGGTCCATCTACGACCGACGGAGTCGTGATCGGCGCCACGCTACGTGAGGCTCGGCTGCCGCTAGCTGATTGCGGGTTATGGTCTCCGGAAACGCAGTCCATGACGCAATATAATCTTTGAAATGTGATGATTTGAGAGACAACAGCCAAGCAAAGGGAGGGGGGGAGGGGGGGGAGGGACGGCTTGTAATTTGTAAAGGTGGTGGAGAGAACTACTCAAGCGAACTGGCCTGTTTACCACTCGGACGTTTCGATTTTGACCGGCAACAGCGTCTCTTTGTCAAACATGAAACACGTGTAGCCCGCATGTAGCCTCAAAATTGATCGATATTTCTACGGAAATTTTGAAATTTGGCTCGAATTTGAATTATATTTAAAGAAACCTTGAAAGCTCTGCCCGACCAAACCCACCTTGACTGGCGTGCCTAATAACCTTCTTCAGAACAACGCGCCATCAACGACAGGCACGAGTCACGATGGGACCAAAGAGGCAAGCGCTCAGAGGCAGCTGCCACCGATGAAACAATCGAAGAATCATCCAGAAACAAGATAAAAGGCCCAAGGACAGCGACATGTGAGCCAACATTCGGGGGCAGCACTGAGGAGCTTTCCGAAGTGGATCTAAAGGAAAAACTACTGGAAGCAGTGGCTAACAACCGAAATAAGGCGTGGCTTGGAATCTTTATACGATTACTTTACGATTAGGCTCTCAGTTTTGCGACTGACTTTACGAATAATATGAAATTTTGTCGGTACAAACGTAATCGTATACACCCCTAGGTAAATTGTATCGAAGTATGTGACCAGATATCATTGCGTCGATCATAGGCCTATTATTACAGACGTTGGTCTTAACTGTTATCTCAACTCACTCACACTCGACAACAACACGACAGTGTATCATACATCATAGCCGTGGCAGTAGTAGTAGGGTTCTAGTCCGCACCACGTTAATAACAACATTCTCTTTTGGCACTTTCAGCAGGCCGTTCTGGCAAACATGAGAGGGGCGGGCGAGCCCCACTCGCACACTCAGGTTGAAGCTGGTCGCCAAAAGCCTAGCGCATACAATGACCTTGTCCATTTGTGCCGATTGTGCGCCTCTGCAGTTAACTCTAGCGTCATATCTGATCGCGATGAGGTGTACCATGCGGACTGCGACCAATGGGTGTGCAGTTGTCCGTCGTTCATTTTGAATGCACGGTACATATGCAAGCATCTCCTGAAACTCTGACGTATTCATATTCATATTCTTAACGTCCAGCCAGGTTTCAGCGATCCGGCCAACCTATGCCCCGCTTGTTACGCGGCCGACGTGTCAGAGCCTGAGCCAATGGGATATCTGTCGGTTGACGGAAACTTTCAGCTAAAGCGGCGAGTTCGTGCCTCCGACGGAGAAGAGGATGTTCCTGCATCAATGAAGCATTGGGCTATGTACTGGGTAGGCCATCGGGTTCCTGCGCACGGCACTTCAATGCAGTGAAGGACAAAGCCGACCGCCTACGATATCCAACAACCCCTTCCACATAAGTTCTAATCGAACTTACCTTTCACTGCGCTATATCAATCAATATCGCCCATTTTAAAAGCGGGTATCCGGCTCGCTAGTCTCGCTGGTTTTGGGTTATCAACAAATTTTCTTAGATATCGTTTATAAAGCTTTCTGTTCAAAAGCAAGAACAATATAAAGTGACCGTATAACAACAAAAGAGAATTCGAAACGAATATCTTAGGTATCAATTAGCATTCATGGATCCTAAATCCATGCTGTGACGATGGCTGACTCGATTGGAATGGATATTAAAAAATACAATTATTACGAGTATACAAGTCTGCCGATCCTGGACGCCATGAAAACAAGGGATACCCTGCTT